>JAQPPZ010000206.1:2400000-3000000 GCA_028583015.1 Wollemia nobilis | reverse complement strand
TAAAGTAATTCTAAGGATGTTGTTATTATAATTAATTTGTGGTAGAGATATTATGTGTTGCTTGTCGATCATAGGATAAAAGTGCGTGTATAACACTAGTCCAGTGTGATGGTTTAGATAATGGTTACAAAAATCTGGAGGAGTTGACATTCCCTATTTGGCTTAAAGATGTTCTTTGGTGAATGCAACAGTGGTAGAGTTGTTGTGGATCAGTCTCCAAGTGGGAGATTGTTAGGTTGTGGAGTCTGATCTTGGCTAAAATTAAGTTTTTTCTATTTGTATAAAGAAAAAGAAAAGCAAAAAGCCCACAAAAACAAAAATCCAATAAAGTAAAAAGGATAAAAAAGATAGATTTAAAGATAAAAAAAACATGGTCTATGGTTTAAAAAACTATTATAATAATTCTATATATTTGAGTATCTTGTTTATAGTAAGTGCATAGGATTGTGCATCTCTTGTAGAGAGAGCAAGAAGCTTAGTGTAGAGCTTGATGCAAGGGTGTTTGCATGTTAAATTACTGCTAGAGTAATTGTGTGGAGATGATGGTTTTTTGAAGAGAAATTTGCAATTTGTTGTGTTGCAGGATTACTCCCTTCAAAGATTGTATTGGTGTTAATACAAAGGACTGGTGTTGGATGAACCACGTTATATGTTGTGTTTTATCTTGTCTTGCATGTTTATGTTCTTCTTATATTATGGTTAATAGTTTTTGTTGTTATTGATTAAGTTGCTTGCTTCAAGAATCCCTTTTGTTTATATAGTGAATCCTAACAAAAACAAGTAGTTTGACCTTTAAAAGTCATTATTGAAAGATCTATGCTTACTATAACACTATAGATCTAATGATGAATTAAATAAAATATTTTTTTTATTTTACAATGAGTTCCTTTTGTGTTCTTTGTTCAATGTGTTTGTCTTGGTTAGGGCTAGTGACTTCAACAAAAAACTTTCAAAGATTCAGTTCCAAATTGCTTAGAGCATGTATGGAGCCCTAGAGTTCTTCAAGAATTCCAAAAGTGAACCTTTACTCACATTGATGGGCAACTATATCCCATAGCCTTAGTTATCAAATTCGTCGAATTTTTGAGATAAAATTCAAAATTCATCAAATTTAAAATCTTGACGAATATATTGGACGAATAAATTCTTAAATTCGGCATGTAAAAAAAAATGGTTGTGATGAGGATTATTTTACCACATGGAAGGCGATTGGGAGTCTTTTGATCGTTCACACTCTAAGGAAATGAATCATCCAATAAATCACTATAATGAAATGAAGATGCCATGACCTGCACAATGCAGGGAATGGTGAACACTGATGACGATGACGACGATGACATTTTTGCTATTCATGGTTGCATTATACACGAGTTCTTCCTTAATCGAAGAATGCTCTCCTATTCCCTTATCCTATTTCTCAACTATTGGTGAAGATTGGTGTGCTACCAAGAATTTGCAGGGCTCGAAAGACTATAGTATGATTTTAGGTTGTGTAAAACTTTTAAATTTTTAATAAAATTTTAAAAATATTTGAATATAAAAATTTAAATTATAATAATTTTATATTTTTATTATTTTAATAATTATTTTAAAAAATTATTTAATTATAAATGAAATTTATTATATGTTTAATTAATTTTAAAATATCACTAACAAAGAAGACCACCCAATTCATTTTGAAATATTAATTTTAATTATTAATATGCCACTATTTTGAATTGGAAGGAACAATTTTTTTTGTTTTACTAGTCAAGTTAAATGGTGAGATAAGCTATAAGATAGATATATATACATTTATAATATATCGAATTTTATGTGAAATTTTATTCTGAATTTTTAAATATGTCGAATTTATTTCGAACTTTAAAAATGTCAAACTTAAATTCAAATTCGAACTTGATAACTAAACCCATAACAATGAAGATTCAATGTGCCCATCTATTCAAACAACTTATATATCCAATTTAAAAACCTAAAATATATATCCTTACCGTCGACACTATTTATTCCTTTCTTTCTAGCGGTATGTGATTGTTATTATAATTTTCAGTGTTCTTTTATATTTAATTTTTTTTTTACATATTCTGAAGAGAAGTGACCTAAATTCCCACCCAAAGAAAACACCACGAAAGAAGAGGCACTTCTGAAGCTATGTGCATAAAGTATTACGAAAATTTGGTACATAATTATTATTTTTTTTTTTACATAATCTTAGTCATGCATATATTACTTTTTATGGTGGTTTGAATTTTGATTTTTAAGAAATTTAAAATTTTAATTACATAAATGTATTTTAAATCTTAATCATAGTTTAAACTTTGATCTTAAAAAAATTCAAAATTCTAATCACATAAATATATTTTAAACTCTAAGGTATCATCACATAAATATATTTTAAACCCTAAGGTATTATTAGCACCACATAGCTATTTTCAAATTCTCAACATGGTCAGCCAATATTTATTAGATAATTATTATTTTTATTATTATAATTAATAAACGATTTGCATTGTTCGAGGATTTGAATGTTATATTACAATTGCAGATTATAAAAAATATTATAGCAAAGTTAGATTTACTATAATTATGTATGAATATCAAATCAAATAATAAATAACTTGAAAATGGTTTAAAAACAATACTAAATTCTTAAAATAGCAACAATATTTAAAGAGGAAAAATAAATCTCCAAAAATAAATCTCCAATGTAATCAAAAATTTTAGAAATGAAAAAGGATATCATATTTTACATCGAGCAGAAAATCGAATTCTTCACCCTCTTCAAAATATTCCATTGGTAGGCGGTTACCATCGTCATAACAACAATCTAGCATTGGCACCGACACTGCTGCTTATCCTTAAGGTTTCTTCCAATGATATTCAAATTTATTCTAAACTTCAAGGTGTCCTCGTTGGAACAAATAATAGCATGATATTTTGTTACTATATCTTGGAAAAGTGCAATTTCAATTGTATTGTTTATTGTACTTTATAATACTTAGAAAAATTATACAAAATATTTCCCAAAAAAATCTTTTTAACACTCACCTTGGAGTTATTGTTTGAAAACTTATATTCTCACACGGGCGGTCATCTAATAGATAACATAAGTGTTCATCTAATTGGTAACATAATAAATAATTTATTATGAAATATAAAGGTCAATTTTTTTTTTTTTTTTTTGGTTATTGTGAGAAAATTTTATGACTGGACTCAGCAGTCTCCTCCTCACTATGATCCTTCCTAAATCCGAGAGCTATACTTATCAATAGAGAATTTAACATAAAGCCACCACACACCCACCCTTCACACACTGCCCACGTTACGGTTTGAATCTATATAAAAGTTAGGTCAAATTTTATTCGAAGTTATAAATCATTATTATGAAATATAAAGGTCAATTTTTATTCGATGTTATAAATAAAAGAAAAGTTTCATGGAGGATAGTGTAAAGTTTTTTAAATTTATTTTATTTTATTTTAATTTTTATTTTGATTTTGATTTTGATTTTTAAGGTTTAAGATATGATGTGTATGATAATGTGTTAATCTCTTATTAATAAGTTTAGTTTTCCACTTTATTAGGATTGGGATAAGAATATTTGATTTTTTTTTTGCACTATATAGATCAAATAAAATTTAAAATAAAAATAAATAAATAAAAATTAAAAATATATTAAATATATTAATATAATATTTATTAAAATATTATATTATTATTATTTTGGAATCAAATCAAAATAAATTTATTATTGTCTTTTTACCTTTAAGAAAATATAAATACATGTAAGAACATATTTAAGATTTGAGAATTGTTTGTAAGTTCTATTGTAATAATTAGTTAGAAACTAGATTAACGTTCATAAATAGAAATTTAGTGAATAATCTTATAAGACATAAACTCTTTACAATAGGAAGAATAATAGGCATTAAGTTTGGTAGACATTAAAAAAAGAAGAGACATGAATTTTCAACTGAAAGTATCATATGCAAGCTTAGTCATAGTTGATGAGATATTACGTAGATTATTTTGAAATAGAAATTAGTGTTATAAAGTGGATATTCTTAGAAATAGTAAAAGTAAAGTTATCTTAGGGTTTTTTCAAGGTAGCTCAACAAATAATTTAGGGTTTTGGAGAAAGGTGCTTTGGGGAGGAATGTTGCGACGACATCAGACCCCTCACAGAACATGTATTTTATTGACGTTTTTCATCTAAAAATTATTGGAAGGAACAAGATTTTCCAATGCATGTCGGAAATCATTTGTTAAAGAACAATGGATGTTTGAAACAATGTGAAGCCAGGTCGATTCTAGTGATTCAACCAAACTCGATGGCAAAATATGTGGAGTATTTAACCAAACATGTGCTTATTGGTAAATTTATGGGTATTTGAATTTCTTTTTCCTTTGTGGAGGCTTGGGTTATGAAGACTTAGAACCCTGACTGTGATGTGGAGGTGATGTTGAGTATGAATAGCTATTTTTATGGTGGTTTTTTCTTGTCTTGTGGATCGTAAAAAATCATTTGAAGGGGGTTCCTATTTCTGTAATCAAGTTGGACTCTTTCTTAAACCTTGGCATGTGGGTTTCAACCCATTAGAGGAGCGGTCGTTGTTGGTTCCAATGTGGGTTCGGCTCCAATGGCTCTCGTTGAAATTTTGGAGAAACAACATCTTGCATATTATTGCCCTTCTTCTTGGGAAGCTAGTTGGACCATCACATCAGACGATGGAGAAAAATATAATTTTTATTGCCTATATCTGTGTCTAAATTGATTTAAACAATCCTATTTCGAATTCTATTGAAATATAGTTTGGATCATCTACATGGATTAAATAACTTAATTATGAAGCTCTTCTATTTTGTTGCCAAATCTATCATGAATATGGCCACCTGCAAAGAAAATGTCCTAATTTTATCCCACCCATGGCTTCAAATCGATCCTCTCGATATGCACAAAATTTGGATAAAGTAAAAGCCTTGATAAAGGAAGGATATTGGGATAAGGAAGGCTTTGTTCCTGTAAAACCCTAAAACAAAGGAAGAAGGGTAAAAATATCCCTTAAGGATAGCTAGCCAAATGCTCTGCTCAATCATTTTGAGATACTGGATGATCTTGATCAGTGCATGAAGTTACCTGAAACATCACTACTTGATGCAGATATAACAGGGCCGAATCAGATGTCTTTTCTTGAGGTGTAACCTAAGGAATCAAATCTAGTGGGTTTAAATGAAGAACATATGGTTTTGGCTTCAAGTACAGGTATTATGGTTGGCTATAGCCCTAGAAGGAAAATTATTTTGGAAAGTGGCATAAATATAGTTGTGCTCTCTCCTATTCAAGCACTGATGTAATAATAATTGGACTACAAAACTCCTACGATGTTGGGATTACAGCAAAAAACAATAAAAAAAGATGCTTCAAATAAGAATATGAAGGTGGGTCAAAAGAAATACTAAGATAAAATTAAGTTAATGGGGGAGAATTTGGTGGAGTCAAGCTTGGTGAGAACATTGGACTTCCATTTTTCTAACCCCTAAAAGTGATTATCCTCTCATAGAATGTAAGGGGTTTGAACAACATCCCCAAATAAAAATCTACTTGTGATTTGATTCATGTACATTCTCCAGATGTGGTGTTTATTTAGGAGACTAAATTGGCTACTGATAGTATATTCAATATTACTCCCAAGTTGTGGATAAGGGGTCAATGTTAGTGTATTGGTGCATGTGCATATGCTAGTGGCATTACTTATTTATGGGATTCGGTTAACATATCTCCTCTTACTTGGATTTTGAGAAGATGGTCTATTTTGATGTTTGGGCATGATAATAAATTTGGTGAAACAATCCTATTTACAAATATGTATACTCCTGTCGATCACAATGGTAAAGTAAATTTGTGGGAGCACATTGGCTTTATGAGAAGTTTGGCTTTCCTATATCCATGGATTTTGGCTAAATATTTCAACTCTATCACTTGTTTGGAAGAGAAACACGATGGATTTGATCATCTCACGCCTTTTTCTTCTATCTTTAGTGCTCATATCCGTACCCTAAACTTGTTTGACATCAATTCGAATAATGGGATCTTTACCTGGTACAATAGAAGATGTGGGGAAGAGTCCATATCAGAGAGACTAGATAGGTTTTGATCTCTAATTTTTGGATTGGTAATAATAGAAGCTCTAGTTTTGTGATTCTAGAGGGTAGGGGGTCTAATCATTGGTCTATCAAACTCTCTGCTCTTGAGTTTGATCTAAAGAAGAATCCTTCCTTTAAGTTTCAACTTATGTGGCTTCGAGATCCTAATATTCATGATTTCATGCGAGGCTAGTGGACCAATGAAAAACCTTCTCATGGCATTGCTATGTACTCCTTTATGAAGATACTACAATTTTTTAAGCATATATTGAAGAGGTGGAATAGGCTAAATTTTAGGAACATTTTATTGGATAAGTTGGTAGCTCTTAAGAAGGTGGAAGAAGCTTCAAGGAATATTAGAGATCATGGACTCATGGAGGAGCTTCTCTTTGATGAATTTGAGGTTGTGAAAGAACTTGCTGAATGGGACCTAAGGCAAGAAATTTTCTGGAAGCAAAAAGCTAGAGTGGTTGGCTTCATGAAGGGGATTGGAACATGACATTCTTTTTTAACTCAGTTAAGGCTCACCGTAATGGTAACCTAATTTCCTCTCTCGTAAATTCTCAGGGTACCCTTCTCTCTTCTTTTAGGGAGATTTCAGAAGATACTAGGAGGTATTTTTTCTCTCTTTAAGGAGGACTCGCTCTCAAATGATGAGGATGAAAATATTATTCTAAACTATATTCCCTTGATTGTTTCTAGAGAGATGAGTGAGCATTTTATGGGCCCAATTTTCCTTGAGGAGTTTGAAAATGTTGTATTCAATATGAAAAAGGGAAAGCCTTGGGTCCGGATGGATTCTCGATTGAGTTTTATCAAGAGTTTTTGGAGTTAATAAAATTTAATATTTTGGAGGTGGTCCATGAGTCCCAAAAGAACAAACAGATGCTAAGGGCCCTAAATGCTACCTTTGAGGTTCTTATTTCCAAAAACAAGGGAGAAAATTCTCTAGATATGTTTAGGCCTATTTCTCTCTGTAATATTGTGTACAAGATCATTACAAAAATTATTGTTAAGAGGCTGAAGATATGGTTGAGAAAAATCATCTCTTAGGAGCAAGGTGGGTTTATTGTTAGCCAGCAAATCCTGGATGGAGTTGTTATTGCTACAGAAGCTATTCACTTGATGGAAACTTCTAAGGAGAAATCTATGTTCATTAAGTTGAACATGGCCAAAGCCTATGACTAGGTTAAATTGTCCTTTCTTTAGAAATTTCTTGTTGATTTTGGCTTTGAGGAGGAATGGATTATATGGGTTATGAGTTGTGTTTCTTATTTCTCGTTATTTATTATTGTTAATAATGAGTCATCAAAGTTGTTTCAGGCCTCTGGGAAATTGAGGCAAGGAGATCATCTATATCCTTATTTGTTTATCATTATGGTGGAAGGGTTGGTAAGACTACTCAAATCTCAGGTTAGGCATGGTCTCATTCAAAGTTGGAAGTGGGATAACAGTTCATCGCCCATTTTCCACCTTCAATTTTTTGATGATACAACTTTACTAGGAGTTGCAACTACTAGGGAAGTTGACAACATTAGACGGTCTCTTGACATATATCTTGGTGCTTCTGGGTAGTTGATTAATGAGGAGAAGTCTTTTATTTTTTTTTTCAATACCCCTCCTCTTATTCAAGCTAGGATTGCTTGAATTCTAATATTCCAGGTTGGGACTCCCTCTTCATTTATCTTGGTATTATGATTTTGTCTCATCCTCTACCTAGATATTCTTGGTAGTCTATGCTTGATAAGTTTAGAGGGAAGGTGAATTATTGGACCGTTAGATGGCTCTCCTTTGTAAGTAGAGTGTCACTTTTAAATTTTTTTGTTCAAACTTGACCCATTTATAGGTGTTTTGCGCAAACAGTTTCCTCTCATTTTATCAAGGATATGGATGCTTTGTCAAGATAGTTTTTGTGGTCTAGAAAGCATGCTCAATATAAATAGAGTTTGGTTAGGTGGGATTCTATTTGTAGGTCAGTTCAATAGGGAGGTATTGGATTGCGATAGGTGACTCTTTATGGGTAGGCTTTAGCTGTGAAAATCTACTGAAGATGGTGTACTTCTCAAGATCAAATTTATACTAAAATCTTATCTCGTAAGTACTTGAGAGATATTTTTGAGGCTGAGATCCCTAGAATCAACTTGGTTGGGAATGTTTCGGTTATCTAGGAAACTCTGAAAAGAGGGACTAATTTAATAAAACAAGATTTAATATGGATTTGCAATAGAGGATCAGATGCTCTTTTATGGGAGGATTCTTGGGATAGCCTCCATCCTATCTTGACTCAATACCCCAGGTTATGTTTCCTAAGAATTTATTTCTTGGAAGCGGGTTGGTCTTGTGTGGAGAACTTTAAAATAATCTAGCCTTTTGGTAATATAGATATGTACAAGTGGAAATATCCATAGGAATGGTCGCAGGGGGATTGGCTGAGGACAGAGATGTTCTTGCTCTTATTCTTGTTGGGAGGCCCTAATCTTCGTTGAGGGGTAAAGACATTTTTTCTTGGAACCCTGATCCCAAGGGAACCTACTTTGTAGCCTATGGTTATCAAGTTCTTGATATGCAAAAATTCGGGAGCCTCCCTATCACATGGTGGAAAAATATGTGGAACAAATTTTCTTGGCCTAAATGTAACTTCTTTCTTTGGTTGGTAGCTCGTAATAAATACCTCATATGGGATAATGTGAGGAAGAGGGGATTTAAGGGTCCTTCTTTTTGTGTCCTTTTTGGTAATAATGAGGATGAATCTTCTCATTTATTTTTCCAATTCTCCCTTACTAGAGACATTTGGTACCATTGGTGGAGTGCCTGGAACCATCCTTGTTTTCATGTGGTCTCCCTCATGGATTTTTGGAGTAGTTTGGGCAGACCTTCGGCCAATGTCCCTTTCCTCTAGGTTGCTTGGAATTTGGACCCTTCTTTTATCATCTGGAAGATTTGGCTCAAACAAAACCGTCACATATTTTAAGGTAGGCATTTGGTTGTTCAACAGATTTAGAAAAGGATATTATGTATGATTCAGGAAATTATCCATAGCAAATGTGATATGGATCATCTTTTGGACTTTATGGAGGAGAAGGTACGGTAGGCCCTTGGTCTCTTTGGGTTTTGTGCAAAATCTTCTCACCCTAGTAGGGTTTCACATATCAACAAGAAAATTTGGAGATATGGCAGGTGGAGGCCGCCCCCTGGAGGAGTTTTAAAAATTAATACTAATGGGTCATCCAGGGGTAATTCTGGACATGTTGGAATTGGTGGTGTTGGGAGAGAATTTGCTAGCATGGTTAGATTTTTAATTTCTATTTATAAAGGTGTTCACTCCAATAGTTTTATGGAAGCTCTTACGATTCTTGAGGCCTTACAAAGCATGTTTTCTCTTGGTTGGCGTAGGAGCATCTACGAGTTCAACTCTCAAATTTTAGTTAATAATTTAAATAGCAAAAGGTTGGAGGATGTTAATTGGTAGTTGGTCTTTGTGGCCTTTTAGATTCTTAGAATTAAATAAGAGTTTGAATTTATCTCCTTTGTGCACATACCAAGGGAATGGAATGGGGTTGTTGATTATTTTGCCAAAATGACTACTGCGCTTTCCAGTCCTTGGATTATGGATAACTAGGAGAGTCTCCTAGTTGGGGACTCTCAGTGCCTCTAGGAGTTGATCCACAAGGATATCCAGACTTAATGTGGTTTGTTCTTGTTGTCTTCTTCGGATTTTGACCCTATCTGGTGGTTTTAGCCTATTTTGTTGGGCTTCATTGTACTTTATAATCTTATCTTCTTATCAATAAATTTTTACCCCTTTATTTAAAAAAAGTAGAGTTATCTTCTATTTATATTTAATTATTAAAGTTGGGTTATGGATTCCACCTCTAATTTAGAATTTACAGATGAAACAAGAAGTCTAACTCATTAGGTTATGTATTAAATAAAATGTAGTGTTATATGAAATTATTTAGGTTGATGCAATAATAGATATATATACAAATTTGGAAACTGGATTCACTTTCTCTCAATTTTACTAGCCATTGTATTTGAACTTAAATATTGAATGTCTTGGCTTTATGTACACTATTAATATTGTCTTTTATCAATTTCTTGGTTACAAGTGATTGATTAAAGAATTAGGTCATTGAAGTCATTACTAGCATAATTGAACTGGTAAAAGTATAAGGTGTATCTAACATAGTAGAATAAGCATTTTTCAAGTTGGAGTTGAAATCCAAATTTTAGTCAAAATTTAATTATGAATGGTTTTAAATTGTTGACTTTGATATTTTGCTAGCAACTAGTGAAATTTAACTAATAGGTAATATTAAGTAAATTAAACCATCCATGAGTAAACTAACATATACAAAGCAAACTCTATCAATTTCTCAATAGAATAATGATTTTCATTTATTATGCTATAAAAAATTGATAGCATTTTATTGGTTAGTAATTGTTTTGTTTAATGGCATAATGAAGGTGTGCCCAATTTTCAATCACTCTAATTTGCCACTTAAATCATAGGGAAAATTTTAGTACATGTGTAAGATCTTCATATTCTAAGAGCAAAAGAAGATCATCAATTTGGTCCACCAATATTCATAATGCTTTGGTGAAGGACTACTTGGCATGCATTGTACCATAACATGGAAATAATGATAGTTATGTATAAACCATCAATATTTATAGATTATTTAAGAAAAAACATGGGGTCGCATTTTAGCACCTTGAAAAATTATATAATATTAGGGATCATTTTATTAAATTAAAAAAAAATAAATCATTTGCCAATTTTTTTAAATTTGAATTTTTGGATTAGCAATTTCATGGATATCCTTTGATATGGAAGGAAAATACCTTACAAAAAACCAATTATATGGATGATAGTGTGTTTGGTTCTAGTAGATACATGAGGAAATAAGGTATAAAAAGCAAGTGTGGTATTCTATTGAGGGGAGATTGCATATTCAATATTATTTTCTATTGTTAAATGATTGCCATTATTGGAATGACAAATGGTGTTGGATAGATTCTACTAATAAGAAATATGTACCATACAAGATATATTGGGTTGGTTTTAATAACTACTTACCAACTAACTTTATATAGAGATAATTCTCTAACTTATCAAGGAATGATGTAATATTTAAAATATTTCCCATTATTATGTCATGTTTTATAGAGGGGAAAGAACAATAGTAACTATACTTGGTTGGGCTATGGCATACATGTAGTTCAAAATAGTACATAAATATCATGGAATAGGACATACACAATATTAAATGGCTGACATTAGTTTTGGATGAAGATATAGTCAATTGATTAGCTCAAGGAGAGTGGCCTTACTAAACTCATGATCATAGATAGGGATACATGCAACTATACTAATTTTTTATATCTTATGATTGGAGACACACACAACTAATCACAAGAATATCATTATTCTTATTGATAGGGATACACAAGCATTCACAAGATCACTTGTGAAGAGGAACACACATTATTGTATTCAAAATATCATTTGATTTGGGTCTCACTATTTATATCACCACCTTGTGAATGGGTACACATATTTATTCATAGGCAAAAAATTTCAATACAATTTGACTATAGACAAAAGGTTGGATTGGTCCTTAGTAAGCTATAAAATAAGGTTAATAGGGGAATATGCAACTATTCACATCCTAAATTTTGGCATGAGCGTCTAGTTACCTTAGAATATATTAAATTGTAGATTTGTTCTTTCACTTCTGTAAAAATGATAAACTATATCTAATAGTAATAGATAATGCATTCCTCATATTGTTTCAATTTTAATGTTTAAAATAAAATAAACTATATTTGGGTCACATGTATGACCTCCCTCAATCTAAACAATTTCATGATCATATGATCTTCAAATCACTACTTCATCTACTTATTTTAATATGGATTTGCATGATGTTACACTTAAGTAAATAACAACAATATATTATATTTATATCTATCTTTAAAAAATATTTACAATGACTATAGACACACATATACATACAAAAATGTTGTGCCATCTAGAGTAAAATAATATATTCTTGAAATGTTTCACCACTGACCAATAAAGTCCTTATAAATTATTTTCCATATTTTTTCTCCATTGAAATCTCCATCTCCCTTCCTTGTCAGTTCACCTTAAAGTTCTTTCTAAATACCTTATTTATTCATCATCCCACCTTTCTTGTATATATGTGGATAATATGGAACTTGGTTCCACATCCTTCTAGGACCACCGATTGGATTGAATGGTGGTCAAATTTCATCCATAAAATAACTTCCTTTCTTAGATCTCTTAGAAAATATGTTGGCACTTTTAGGCATTGATTCAATGCTGCTCTCAAATAGGAATTGGTTCAAGTTTCTTGAAAACCTAAGTCTTTCCCTATGAATCACAATCTCCAACAACATATAGTGTGATTTTATTACCAAATTTTGTTAGCTAAACATTAAACAATTTGACTATATGAGTTTGATATTCTCCACAAATGCCTACCCTAAAATATGTGATGGTTTTTTTCGAGCCAAATATTCCAGATGATGCAAGAATGGTCCAAATTCCAAGAAACCTAGAGGAAAGGGTCATTGGCTAAAGGTCTGCCCAAACTGCTCCAAAACTCCATGAGGGAGACCACATGAAAACAAGGATGGTTCCAGGCACTCCACCAATGGTACCAAATGTCTCTAGTAAGGGAGAATTGGAAAAATAAATGAGAAGAGTCATCCTCATTATTACCAAAAAGGACACAAAAAGAGGGACCCTTAAATCCCCTCTTCCTCACATTATCCCATATGAGGTATTTATTACGAGCTACCAACCAAAGAAAGAAGTTACATTTAGGCCAAGCAAATTTGTTCCACATATTTTTCCACCATGTGAGTTTTAAAAATTAATACTAATGGGTCATCCAGGGGTAATTCTGGACATGTTGGAATTGGTGGTGTTGGGAGAGACTTTGCTAGCGTGGTTAGATTTTTCTTTTCTATTTATAAAGGTGTTCACTCCAATAGTTTTATGGAATCTCTTACGATTCTCGAGGCCTTACAAAGTAGGTTTTCTCTTCATTGGCGTAGGAGCATCTACGAGTTCAACTCTCAAATTTTAGTTAATAATTTAAATAAAAAAAGGTTGGAGGATGTTAATTGGTAGTTGGTCTTTGTGGCCTTTTAGATTCTTAGAATTAGATAAGAGTTTGAATTTATCTCTTTTGTGCACATACCAAGGGAATGGAATAGGGTTGTTGATTATTTTGCCAAAAGGGCTTCTGAGCTTTTGAGTCCTTGGATTATGGATAACAGGGAGAGTCTCCTAGTTGGGGACTCTCAGTGCCTCTAGGAGTTGATCCACAAGGATATCCAGAATTAATGTGGTTTGTTCTTGTTGTCTTCTTCAGATTTTTACCCTATCTGGTGGTTTTAGCATATTTTTTTGGGCTTCGTTGTACTCTATAATCTTATCTTCTTATCAATAAATTTCTATCCCTTTATTTTAAAAAATTAAAGTTATCTTCTATTTAAATTTAATTATTAAAATTGGTTTATGGATTCCACCTCTAACTTAGAATTGACAAATGAAATAAGAAGTTTAACTCATTAGGTTATGTATTAAATAAAATGTAATGTTATATGAAATCCTTTAGGTTTATGCAATAGTAGATATATATACAAATTTAGGAATTGATTCACTTTCTCTCAATTATAATGGTTAGTGTATTTGAACTTAAATATTGAATGTTTTAGCCTTATGGAAACTACTGAGATTGTCTTTTATCAATTTCTTGGTTACAAGTGATTGTTTAAAGAATTAGGTCATTGAAGTCATTACTAGCATAGTTGAATGTGGTAAAAGGATAAGGTGTATCTAAACTAGAAAAAGAAGCACTTTTTAAGTTGGAGGTGAAATCCAAATAATAGTTAAAATTAAATTATGAATGGTTTTAAATTCTTGACTTTGATCTTTTGCTAGCAACTAGTGAAATTTAACAAATAGGTAATAATAAGTATATTTAAACTATCCATGTGTAAACTAACTTATACAAACCAAACCCTATTAATTTTATTAATAGAGAAATGATTTTCATGTATTATGCTATAAAAAATTGATAGCATTTTATTGATTAATAGTTGTTTTTTTTTTATGGTATAATGAAGGTGCACTTGATTTTCAATCACCCTAATTTACCACTTCAATCATAGGGAAAATTTTAGTACATGGGAACTATATTCATACTCTAGGAGCAAAAGAAGGTCATTTATAAACCATAACATGGAAACAATAATAGTTATGTATAAACCATTAATATTTATAGATTATTTACAAAATTTTATGGGGTTGCATTTTAGCACCTTGACTAATTATATAATCTTAGGGCTCATTTTATTAAAAAAAAAAAAATTATATTTCATATGTTTTTGAAATTTGAAATTTTGTATTAGAAATTTCATGGATATCCTTTGGTATGGAAGGAAAATACCTTACAAAAATCTAATTGGGCGATATTGTGTTTGGTTCTAGTAGAGACATGAGGAAATAAGGTATACAAAACAAGTGTGGTGTTCTATTAAGGGGAGATTGTCAAAATTATTTTCTATTGTTATATGATTGCTATTTTTGAAATGACAATATTGTTGGATATATTCTATTGATAAGAAACATGTACTATATGAGATCTATTGGGTTTGTTTAATAACTACTTACCAACTATTTTTGTATAGGTATAATTCTCTAACTTATCAAGGAATGATGTAATATTTATAAAATTTCCCCTTATTATGTCATGTTTTATAGAGGGGAAAGAACAATAGTAACTAGACTTGGATGGGCTATGATATACATGTAGTTCACAATAGTACATAAAGATCATGGAATATGAGACACATAATATTCAATGACTGATATTAGTTGTGAATGAGGATATAGTCAACTAATTAGCTCAAGGAGAGTGTCCTTATTAAACTCATGATCATAGATAGGTTTACATGCAACTATCCTAAATTTTTAATATCTTCTAATTAGGGACACATACAACTAATCACAAGAATATCATTCTTCTTATTAATCGGGATACACAAGCATTCACAATATCACTTGTGAATAGGAACACACTCTATTGTATTCAAAATATCATTTGGACTAGGCCTCACTATTTATAGCAACACCTTGTGAATATGTACACATATTTATTACTAGGTAAAATTTTTCAATAAAATTTAACTATAGACAAATGGTTGGATTGGTCCTTAGTAAGCTACAAAATAAGGTTAATAGGAAAAAATGCATTTATTCATATCCTGAAGTGTGGCATGAGCTTTTAGTTATCTTAGAATATATGAAAGTATGGATTAGCTCTTCCACTTCTCTCAAAATGAAAAACTATATCTAATAGTAATAGACAATGCATTCCTCATAATTTTCCAAATTTGATATTTAAAATGAAATAAACTATATTTGGGTCACATGTATGATCCCCCTCAATCTAAAAAATTTCATGATAATATGATTTTAAAATCGCTACTTCATCTACTTTTAATCTAGCTTTATGTGATGTTATACTTAAGTAAACATCAATAGTATATAATTTATATCTAGATTTTAAAAAGCTTTCCAATGACTATAGATGCATATATACATACAAAAATGTTGTGTCATCTAGAGTAAAATAATATAGTCTTGAAATGTTTCACTACTGACCAATCAAATCCTTATAAATCAATTTTCCATCTTTTTCTCCATTGAAATCTCCACCTCCCTTATTAGTTCACCTCATAGTTATTTTTAAATACCTTATTTCTTCACCATCCCACCTTTCTTTTATATATGAGGAGGATATGGAACTTGGTGTTATGTCCTCTTGGTACCACTGATTGGATTGAATGATGATCAAACATGATCCATAAAACAATTTCCTTTCTTAGATCTATTGGAAAATGTATTTTTAATTTCAAGCATTCATTCAATGCTACTCTCAAATAGGAATAGGTTTAGGTTTCTTGACAACATGAGTCTTGCCCTTTGAATCATAATTTCTAACAACATGTAGTGTGATATTATTACCAACTTATGTTGGTTAAACATTATGATGCTAGGGGAGCTCTGATCAAAGCTAGAATGCATTTGCTAAAAATTGGAAACAAGGTCTCTAAGGAAATTTTCTAGAATATTTGGCCTCATTATCACAACACTTGCATCAAAGCTATTTAAGAGGATGGGGTTCAAATTATCACCTTGCCATAGGTTACCCAATCCTTTTTTAAACACTATAGGTAGGTATTTTCCTCATAAGAGCCTTCAAACTAGAGGGATAAATCCCTACAAGACTATCTTATTATGGTCCCCAAAAAACTCTTTTATGCTTAGAGAGTTGCTTGTGATTGACCACTCTCAATTGAAGATCTACATGAGGCCCTCTCTCAAATTTCTAATGATAAATCTCTTGGACTAGATGGCTTTCGTTGTAAAGTTTATAAAACTCTTTGGAACCTTGTAGGCCCTAATCAGCTCCAAGTTTATTGATAAGCTTTGGTAAATGGATCTCTTAGAATAAAAACTAACAAGTATAATATCAAAATTATCCCATAGATTAAATATCCTAAGTTGATCAACAATTGGTATTTTATCACACTTCTCAATGTTTCTTACAAGATAATTGCCAAAGCCTTGGCCTTGCATCTACACCATCTACTTCCTACCATAATTAGACTAGAGAAAATAAGTTTCATCAAAAGAATATATATTTTAGATAATATCTTGGATTTATGGGAGGGAATGGAATGGGCTAAAAAATCTGACCAGCTAGCCATTTTTTTCAAAGTTGACTTTGAGAAAGCTTATGATCGCATTGAGTGACACTTCATTCTTTCCATGCTCAAAGCCTTGGGTTTTGGCAATGGTTTCATCTCTATAGTCAATCAAAGGCTATCCTCATTATAAAAAAAAACTCAATCAGAGGCTATTGTCCTTTTTTTCTTAGTTAGACAAGGTTGCCCTCTTGCCCCCTCTCTCTATGTCATTGCAACTAAAGGTTTTAGTTATCTCTTGGCTCATCAAGCCAATTTGGGCCTCATTAAGGGTATTTCCATTCCCAATAGTCAATCCCAAATTATTAATAGAAAATTTGTAGATGACTTCTTCCTCACATTAGATGAGGTTGAATAATCATTCATTCAAGTCATTCATTGCTTGAATACCTTTTCTCTTGCCTTTGGTTCCAACATCTAGTGGCGGACGACTCTCTATTTCTAATAGTCTAAATTTTCCCTCCTAGATTGGTTGAATCAATTTTAATGGATAAGGATACATGATGAGGAAATATTTTGACTCTTAGGTATACCTTTCGCCTTCCATAGTTCCCCTTCATAAAAATGAAAAATTTTCATATAGAAAATTGAAGACAAGATTCTCTATTGCAACACTAAAAATTTCTCCCCTATTGAAAATTTTTAAATATGCTCCAAGATCTTGGATGTGATCCATGTGTATTACTCCTCATGTTGTATCTCATCCAAGGCTTGTTATCAAAAGTTAGATAATTTGCTTAGATATTTTATCTCAGAAAGTTCTACCTCTAGCTCTGTTTTCCATAGAGTAGCCTAGAAATTTTGTTATTTACCTAAGAAGTATAGATGAATTGGTCTTCTTTATTACAAAATCTAAGGCATGGTCTTATGTGCCAAATGAATAGTTAGAGACATTAAAAGTGAGGAGGTCTAGAAAGTGCTAGTTTGACATTGCATTACCTCAGGATCTCCTTATGGGCATAAAGGATGGAGAGGTATATACTTTTCCTCCCTTATTGTTGATCTAGTTCCCATCAAGATTTTAAGATATTTTAGCATCTATACCATTTGCTAGGCTTGGGAAAATATCAAACCATGGATCCAATGGAAAGGAAATGGTCTTTGGGATGGTATCTCAATCAATTCTATGAACATCTAATTGTCCCTTATCCTAACTATCTAGGGAGTGGTTTTTTCCTAAATACATTAGATGCATGCATAAAAATTCTATAAACGGTGTATTTATATAGCAACTAACTTGTTTACTCAATTGACTAGGGATTGAAAACCTTGGAATTATATCAAATTAAGATTCAAAACATACCTTTACTAGTAAGGAATACTTTTAGGTAGTTAAAGCAAATATATTGAATTCTATGATTTACAAGATCATAATGCACTTTTAGTATCCTTGGTGGAAGGATCCACAATAGTATTTAGAGACACCCCTCCTTAATTATAAGGCCATATTGGGTTATAAATGGCTATTTACATACTTACCCATGGTTGACAAACTAAATTCTTTTTGGGGGATCTCTTCACCTAGGTATATTTGGGCCCATAATTTTCACACAACTTAGTTTCCTTATCTTGAATCCAAAAAAGTTTTCTTTTCCTAGACTTTAATTCGTCAAGGACTCCCACTTGGTAAATTCCTTATCTACATTGGAGTTCCCAACCCACTATGTCCATTCTACCATGAACCTATTAATATTTTTCACCTCTTTTGGAGATTTCATAAGGCTCAAGATGCTTGGAAGTGGATTTTTTTCTAGCCTATTCTCCCATAGTGGTTCACATGGCAACAAATTCTCCTTGGAGATCCTCCTCCCCTCCATCTGGTGTTTCTAAAAGTTTAACACTTGTTTAGAATTGTTATTTTATTTTCTTTATGGAAATCTAGAAATGAGTCCTTATTTTCTTAGACCTCCACTCTTCCATTATATAGTGTTGTAGACAGGGTCAATATTGTATCTTTCATGCTAATATAGACTTCAATGTAGGCCAACAAAGTGGAAATAAAGTTGGTCCATTTGTAGGAAATGATTGAACACTAGAGGAATGCTCCTTGCATAATTTTCTTACACTAGTCATTTATCTAGCCAGATACATAGAGTTTGAGATGGAATGTATAGAACCAACCACTAAGGTGACTTATCCTTTGCACCAGTTCAAAACACATGCTATATATGGAAAGTGATGACTGGGAGAAATCTATGAAAGAGAAGCCTCTATATTCTTGGTAGATGTGGTAAAAATAATTAGTGGTCTAAGGCTTTTTTGACCTCTATTTTTGATGGATAGTTAATGATCCTTTTGCAAGAATTGATTGAGCATTAGGGGAATGATCCCTACACTATTTTATTACATTAGCTATTTCTATGTCCAAGTGCATAGAGCTTTATACTTAATGTGGTAGGTCTAGCCATTGATATCCTTTATGTAAGGTTGAAACACATGTTGTAGGCATGAAGGAATAACTAGAAGCCTCTACAAAATATGAGCCTCCATAATCTTGATAATTGTCATCAAATCAGTTAGTAGTTTGAGGTATGTTTGGCCTTTATTTTTGATGGACCATTAATGACTATTTAGGGGTGTGCATATACATAATTTTTTTGTTGTTTGTAAAATTATTATATTTTAATTAGTTTAATGGGTTTTTCCAACAAAAAAAATTCTTAAATTGTAGCAAAATTTCAATGTAAAAAGTATAACATATAGACCATAACATCACTTCTCCATGATGCATGTGATATAAAGCACATTTTTTGTATTCTTTTTTATCTAAATGCATTTATTCAATATCTTTATTTTTCCTCTAAAATGTTAAAATGACATCATCACAAAATGAAAAACTCATCCACATCTTTAATTTGATCTTTTGTCATAGCTTCCAATGTCTTTATTTGATAAAATGAATTTCTCTAATGTCCAACATTTTGGCTTTGAACACTCAACATCTAAAGTTTAGCAAATATCATAATATGGAATACAAAGTATGTAATATCAATGAAGAAAAATATTCCTTATTCTTATACCTCATAGTTGATATCAACTATGAATATTCATTGTCATCCAAGTGCTTTAAAAAAAATACAACATTCTCATATAGAGTAAAAATAAGACATCTCATATACTAGAAAAAAATCATCTCTTTTTTCTTCAATGAACATGACACTTGTATGTTTCTCTTATGGATATACATGATTTTAATTTTATCTTTTTGTTTAAAGCTTCAATATTTTATCAATTAATGGGAAGTTTTATCATTTTTTTTAAAACTTTAATCAATTCTAGATGTTTATACCTATATGCTCTACATTTTTCCTCTATATTTTCTCTCCACATATATAGAATCAAAAGCACTACTTTCTATGTTGTGAGACATAAACATCATAGCAATGAATGTGTTAGAACTAGACATACAAAAATATTTAGTTTTCAAGCATAAAATTGAATTTATTCTAATTAAATTTTTAATGAAATTAAAAAATAACTACTTTTAGTGGCCTCTTCATTGATATCCTAAAAAATAAGTTCAAAAGGTGACCACAATGGATATTTTATAAGAACGATATAGATACCATTGGTCACCTTCCACTAAATTATATTTTTAGCATGAAAATATGGACATGGCATGGAACCTTATGATGATTATTTCTATGTTGGACTTAGCCATCACAAGAAGTACAACTCCTTTCAGATAATATCCTAAGTGTCACCCTTTAGGGTATATATTTTAAGAGGAAGCATTATAGTTTTAAATATATTTCCTATTTATATAATTGGTCTACATAAAAATAGAACATCTAATATTCAAAATAGCCCAAACTTGTCTCATGTTGTATAAAGAAACAACACTACACTTTATTTAGCAAAGCATAAAAATTTCGACCTAAATATCCATCTCTGCCCAAAATTCCATGAGAGCTGTATGTAGGATAGTTGATGGATCCAATATTCCATTGATATCACCCAATCCAAACATGTTGAAATTTAATTTTAACAAAGCCTCTATATGTAGTCCAATGCCTATCAAATAATACATCATTCTCTAATTACATGAGGTAATATTATCTAAATACCTCTAGGTACCCTCATCTATAACATGGTTGAAATAATTACCTTAGTACAAGGTCTAAAATTTTCCATATAGTTGAGTATTAACTTCATTGTAGAATTTTACTCTAAGACCATGGTGGACTACATGTCTAAAGGAGCATGTTAAGAATAATATTTGCTTCATGTTCTAACAAAATTTCTTCAATTGAAGAATTTATCTGTTAGAATATATTACATCATTTAGATATGATAGATTACTTTAGGGGGAATTTATCTAGATACTACATGCAATATAATAAATGCACAAGTGTCATTGTGCGAGTTGTAAATGTGCAAGGTGTCCCCTTGTACAACTAGTTAGAGTGTTGGCCAAGGAATCCATATTCCTATATAAATGGCCCCATAGCTCCATTCATATTGTATCACTCTCTATTCATGTAATAAGATGCTTTACTATTATGGTCTCTATCTTGTGATGTAATGAAATGCTGCTAAAGCTATCAGTGGTATCAGAGCTACGGTTGTTCCTAGATAGAAATAGGAAATACCACCATTACAAAAACCTTAGAAGAGTCATAGAATAGGAAGAAGAGGACCAGAGAAATTGTAGAGTTCTATCTAAAGCAGCTAGATCTACATCATCTACAGGAGCCATTAAAGGTAAGCAACTATTGGTGCAAGTAGATTCACTAATTGGATTACTTATCAAATTTGTTAAAGCACCTTATATTGGATCAAAGTTGCAAAGAGGAAAATTGTATTACAGTATTCAAAAGTAAAAAAAGAGAAAAAATTTTTTATTAGGAGTTGATTAGATTTTAGAGTTACAATTATCTATCAACTACCTATCTTCTACTTTGGAAAAAGAGAAAAAGAAGACTAGATCCTACAACTGTGTTTGTAGTGAAATTTGCAAGGGTTCATTCCAGATTATGCTTGAAAGGTTGCAGTGGAATTTTTAAGTGCATTTTTGAGAAATTAGTGGAGCAATAAGGTGAGATTATTGTTACCATTAAAAGTGCATCTATTAAGCACCATACTAGTTGATTTTTTAACTAGTTATTCTCAATTAGTTTGTGTTGTTAAAAGCACAAAAACTAGCAAAAAAATTGCAGCACTTTCATGGCCAAAAGAAGCCACCATTACAAGCAAAAATGTGGAGAAGAAAGCCACCATTGAAGTCCTTGAAGGAAGCCTCAAATCGAGACCTTGGAAGTCTCAAGATTCAAGGAGAATATAAGGGTTTCATTTCAGTACAGAGTGCAGGAATCCTTATTCAAAAACAACATTTCATTAGCTTGGATTGACTATCATCCAAAGAAGAAGAAGCAAGAAGGATTACGTAAAAAATTCTTCATTTTGGTGCAAGATCTATCTATTACAAAAACACCTCTTTTGTTCCTTTGAAAGGACAAAAGTATTACTATTTATAAGGGGTAGTAAGGACATTATATCCAATATATTTTTTGCAAGAGGAAGGAGCCACTAAGAGTCCAATCAAGAAGAAGGAGCCAAAGAGCTCACACATCCAAGAATTAAGGTGTTTAAAAACACCATTTTCCTCCATCAAATCCAGCCCTATAAGTAGCACGTCACCTACAATAGTGGAGCCATTGAAAGAAGGTATTATCACTTGTGCTTATGTAGAAAAAGGGTAGCATTCAGTGACAGATTATCTATGTAAAAGCTAAGCAAAAGGGCTACCTATTGGCTATTACAAACAACACTATTTTTCAAGCACTAAAGAAGGGCACAAATCAGCATTAGAACAAGCTACGAAACCTACAAATAGGTGAAGAGAAAGGAGCTATACCTAAGGCATCCATTGAAGCAAACATCCACCAAAAGGAAGCTCAAAAGTGTGCCATAGAACCATGGAGCAATCTAGCTATAGCCATCTGTCATCCTCACCAAGCCAACATGCAAAAGGAAGCTTGCATCTCAAGAAACATAGCAAGCTCACGTAGGATGCAAAGATAAAGGAAGAATTAGGGTTGCAAGCTCATATTTGAAGTGTTAGAAAGAAGGCTTACATGCACAAGCCTTGAGTGCCACTTGGCATAAATTCTCTAAGCATCCCAATGTTCATGAAGACCCAAGCGCTCACCTAAAAGGGAGTTACATATATTTGGAGGGAGTTAAGAATATTTGGAGGTTACCACCAACCTCATCATTTCCAAAGAATGAAGTAGAACACAACAAAATAAAGTCAAACTAAGTCAAGTTTTATGCATTGAAGCTCACTTGGAGGAAAATGCTAATTCAAGCCATACACCATTCAAAGGTGTAAGAGAAGCATTTAAGATGTTATCATAAAACCAACAAACTAACGCTTGCATTCGAAGGAGCTCTATCATAAGTAAAGCACATTTCAAGGAGCTTTCAACACCATTTGTAGAAGAGAAGAAGCACCATCCTAAGAGGAAACCAACATCGGTCAAAGAGGGCTTTGACTTCCCATGAGCACTACACTCCACAAAGCTACTAATCCGCCACCTCACAACATTGAAGGATTAATTAAGGTAAAGGTTGATTTTATTATTTGCTTGCTTTAAACCTAAGGTTTTTGGAGTTATAAGGGTACATTATATCTACTATTGCAATATTCAGCATTAGTGATTTATTAAGCAAGCATATTTTAGAATTATTAATATTTGCAAAAGGTAACCAAGGAGGAATAAGGGTTATTACTAAAATTTAAATTATTTGCAAATATTATTTTCTAATCTTTCCAAATTTGGGAGTTATAAGGAATACAACATCAAATTAGGAATTGGAAATTAGAAAATATTAAAATCAACCATAAGGGGTATTTAAAGAGGTTTATTAAAGATTTGCAAAGGTTGGAATTTTTATAATTGTGTTGTCTCAAAATCACTTAAATGAGGTAAAATAAATCCAACATCAAAACCTCTTCAAAAATTGAAATAGTGCTTAGTTCAATAGGAGTAATAAGGAGATAGAAAAGTTGATTTTGGTGTTTACAAAATTTCACAAAATCAACCCAAAATTGAACTACAATTTACAAAAAGCACTATATTGATCATATATCCTATCCAAAACATCCTAGGGAGTCATAAGGAATTCTACAAAACTTGGTAATATTAGCATCCATAAAAAATTATCAAGCTCTGAATCCATTCACTATGGATTATTGGTATATAGACTCAGGAGCAAGCAAGCATATGACTAGGAACATTCATTGGTTCAATTCTTTAAAAAAGGTGCATGAGAACCCAGTTGTTGTAGCAGACAACAAGACATATGAGGTAAAAGGAATTGGAAATATTCCGGTAAATCTAGGAAATGGAAAAGGAATAATAAAAAACGTACTATATGTTCCAGGATTGACTACTAATCTTCTTTTTGTTTCTCAACTCATGGATCAAAACATAACCATTGAGTTCAAAGTTTTCAATGGCAAGAAACAATGTCACATCTCTAGGTAAGGAAAGAGGATAGCATCAGGCTCCTACAAAAATGGTCTATTTGTTCTAGATACTACTACTCACTCAACACTTTCAGTCAAAGCTTCAGATCTATGGCACAAGCGTCTAGGACATACAAGTGAAACTTCAATGAAGGAATTATTCAAGTATCAAATGGTTGAAGGATTACCCAACTTATCTCCAGAGACTAATGTATGTCCAAAATGTTTAGCAGGAAAACAACACAAAATTCCTTTCGAACTCCATCAACACAGAGCTCAACAACCTCTAGAGGTAATATATACAGATTTATGTGGGCCAATGAAAGTTGATAGTGTTGGAGGACATAAATACTTTCAGTTATTTGTTGATGATCACACTAGAAAAATGTGGGTATACTTCATGAAATACAAGTCAGATGCATTCAGTCATTTCAAATAGTTCAAACTCCAAGTAGAAAAAGAATCAGGGAAGACTATAAAAGCACTTCGTTCAGACAGAGGAGGAGAATTTATTTCTAAAGAGTTTGACTCATTTTTGGAAGAAAATGGAATTAAAAGACAACTTACTACAACATATTCACCTCAACATAATGGAATTGCAGAAAGAAGAAACATGTCAATAATGGAAATGGTTAGGTGTATGTTAAAAGAGGCACAACTTGATCACCAATATTGGGTAGAGGTAGTACAAACAATAGTCTACATACAAAATAGACTACCAACAAGAGTACTCAAACATATTACACCAGAAGAAGCATGGTCAGGACAAAAGCCCAACATAGAAAAATTAAAAATCTTTGGATGTAAAGCCTATATGCATATTCCAAAACAAAAGAGGACTAAACTAGATGACAAAACTATGGCAGGGATATTCGTTGGTTATGACAATGAATCTGCAGGATACAGAATACTAGATCCATCTACAAAGAAGGTCTACATTAGTAGAGATGTAGTCTTTGATGAAAAAGTCAAAGTTGACACAGAGAAATCCAATGGTGACACATAAGTTCTTCTAGATCTATCCGAAGAAGATACAATAAGTGAAGAGTCAAAATCAGAATCTCAAGAACAAGACACAAAAACTTCTACAGTATCATCTAGAAGAGAACCAATATGGCTCAAAGATACACTCAGAGAAGCAAATCTAGAAAGGATGCTAGATCTTACTACTACAAGACCTCAAACTCGCAGCATAACCAGAATGAATAGAGGAATGTTGGGTAATATAGCAGAACCAACATCAACACTACAGGCACTAAATGATTCACACTGGAAAGCAACCATGGAATCTGAATATATGTCATTGCAAAAGAATAAAACATGGAATCTAGTGGAATTACCCCCAAGAAAAAGGTAGTAGGATGTAAATGGGTTTATAAGGTCAAATACAAAGCAGATGGAACACTAGACAAATACAAGGCCCGTCTAGTAGCCAAAGGATATACTCAAACAGAAGGAATTGACTATGAAGAAACATTCACACCGATAGCTAGGATGACTACTATCAGAATAGTTTGTGCACTAGCAGCACATCAGGGATGGAAACTTCATCAGATGGATGTAAAAAGTGCCTTTCTTAATGGTGACTTAGAAGAGGAAGTCTATATGTCACAACTAGAAGGCTTTATCACTCAAGGATAGGAAAATAAGGTATGTAAATTAAATAAATATTTATATGGTTTAAAACAAGCTCCCAGAGCCTGGAATATAAAGATCAACAATCACCTACTACAACATAACTTCAAAAGAAGTTCATCAGATCCTAGTTTATATACCAAGAAAATTGGAAATGATATCTTGATCCTCATAGTATATGTTGATGACATTGTGATTATTGGAAGTTCAGAAAAATTAATAAGAGACATCAAAAAGGATCTAGAAAAGGCATTTGAGATGATAGATCTAGGGTTAATGAGTTACTATCTTGGTCTAGAGATTTATCAAGGAGAGGATAAAATAGTAATCACTCAATAAAAATATGCAAAAGCCCTTCTTGAAAAATATAGAATGATAGAGTGTAAGCCCAAAGATACACCAATGGAACAAGGGACTCAACTGTCCAAAAATGATGAAACACCATTGGTTTCAGTGATAGTATATCACCAATTAATTGGAAGTCTTCTATACTTAACAAACAACCAACCAGACATTGCTTTTGCAGTAAATTATCTTTCACGGTTCATGCAAGAACCAAGGGAAAGTCATTGGAAAGCTACAAAAAGGATATTGCAATATATCAAGAAGACTACTGACTATGGATTAACCTATTTAAAGGATGTCAAAGGATTTTGTCTACAGGGATACTCAGATTCAGATTATGTTGGATCTATTGATGATAGGAAATCTACCTCAGGATATGTCTTCTATCTTGGATCAGGACCCATATCTTGGCACAACAAGAAACAACATACAGTAGCACAATCATCAACCGAAGTAGAATATCGAGCAGCAAGAGATACAACCTGTGAAGCTCTATGGCTACAATACATACTAGTCGACATGGGAATCAAACGAACTCCAACCATGATATTCTGTGATAATCAAGGAGTACTGAACCTGATCAAGAATCCTATCATACATGAAAGAACAAAGCATATTGAAGCACAATGTAATTTCATCAGGGAACACTTTCAGAATAAACATATCATCCTCGAGTATGTGCCTACAAAAGATCAGTTGGCAGACATCTTTACAAAAGCACTTGGAAAGATCAAGTTTCAAAAATTTAGAGATCATCTATGCAATTCAAGAGAACTTCACACCAAATAATGTAATACAGGGGGGTGTTAGAATATATTACATCATTTGGATATGATAGATTACTTTAGGGGGAAGTTATCTAGATACTACATGCAATATAATAAATGCACAAGTGTCATTGTGCGAGTTGTAAATGTGCAAGGTGTCCCCTTGTACAACTAGTTAGAGTGTTGGCCAAGGAATCCATATTCCTATATAAATGGCCCCATAGCTCCATTCGGATTGTATCACTCTCTATTCATGTAATGAGATGCTTTACTATTCTGGTCTCTATCTTGTGATGTAATGGAATGTTGCTAAAGCCATCACTATCTACCTCCATATTGTATCGTTCCAAATTTTTTGCACCCTTACCTTCAGGCTAAAGGATCCGTGCCCGGAAGGGGGATGCAAGAAGGATGGGATGGTACCTCGGACTGAGAGGCCCTTTGAAGGTCGCGCCTCTCGGGGGAGGGGTATTAAGGTGATTTTTTGATGGATGGTGGGGTTCACCAGGAAACTTTTAGTGGCAGTTTCCATGCCTAGGTTGGGAATGAGTTTAATGTGTTCAATTTTATCTTTAATCATTCAAATCCTAGGTTTGGCCAAATGAATCTAAATTATTCTATATGAAATGCAGATTTAAATGAATACAGAAAATAGATTTAAACATAAAACACAGAGAATATGCTAGATGAGAAAAACCATACCTGATTCCGAATGTCTGATGGAGGTTCTAATTTTTGAAGCAGTCCAGATCGCCTCTGATATGACAGGATCATCTGAGATCAGACAAGATCATTTGAGATCTGACGAATTCGTCAGACGAATTCATCAAAGACCTACAATCAGAGAAATAGATACAAAATACAAAAAATGCAGCTATACCAACAGAGGAAAATGATGTAGAATGACAATATAGATACTAAGATGATAATTATAAATAGAAATTCAAGTAAATTATGATGATCTAATGACAAATTATGACTTTATTATGCATTTAAGCTACATGGGTGAACTCCAAGATGCAGAATAATAAGGAATAACAATAAAATTAATTAAATGCAGAATAAAACAACAGAAAAGAGTAAAGAAACGCAAACTCTGGGCATTGATTGCCCCCAATGTTGGCTGCAGTCGAAATCGTCTGCAGAATACGAAATCGTCTCAAATTTTGGCGTGATCGTCCGAGATCGTACAGGATCATCTGCGACGATCTGAGCTTGCTCCGGCTGAAAAATAGTGAAGTTCCTGCAAGCAAACTTGGAAAAATACGAAGGCAAATAGTGATTTAAGATAGTCTAATGCAAATAAAACTCATGTTACAGAAAATTTCAGCCAGGGGAATGTCAAGGGGAGGGCCTAAGATTAAATAGGCATAGGAAGGAGGTTGGGAGGTTGGAGATCATCCCAATTTGGGAGATCTCCAATGGGGGAGGTCTCTAACCGCGCAGACATGCTTTTGCCCCGGTTAGAGACGTCGTTGGAACATAAGCTAATTATGAAAAATTAGTTTTGGGACGAAATCGTCTGGACGTTCTGCTCCAGACGAATTCGTTCGATCTGAGGCGATATCATCTGATCGGCGACGATATCGTCCAATGGTCACAACAAATCCTAAAAATGGCATGGAAAACGAGGAAAGCGGTTTAACGGGCGGTTCGGGGTTAAAATTTGAATTTGAATTATTTACTAAAGTAATTTTAATTATTTGCTAAGGTTTTACTGCGCCAATTTTAGGGTGCTACATTTTGCCCCCTCTTTAGCGAATTTTCCAAGGAAAATGCGTTAAAGACGAGTTCTTCTCGATTTATGAGAAAGCAAAAATTTATTCCCATTTTTAGGTGACGATTCTAGGTCGAATCGTATGACAACTTACTATGGTGCCCCCTCCGTGTTTTTACCCAAATCGAACGTTTGAGGTAAAAACGTGGAAAAGAAAAATTTTAAAAATGTTTTTAATTATTTTTGAATAAAATTAAGAAAAATAGGGTAAAACCCTAATTCATTTTTATTGTTCATTTTCCTGATTTCTAGAGCTCTACAGACAAAATGGTCGAGACAACGCATAGATCGACAGAGGTCCGGCGCGGGCTATGGGTAAGGGTCTAAACTTAGTTTAGAATGCTTTAATTTGAATTTACATGCTTTTTAGATTAATTTTGAATGATTTTTGAGCATCGCGGCCATTTTTGGGCCGTCGACATCGTTGGGAAGAAATTGTCCCGATTTCGTCGAAATCGTCTCGATATCATCGATTTCGTCTAGGGGCGAAATCGACGATATGGGGACGATTTCATCCAATAAGGGACGATTCCCTCTTGCGAAATCGAAGACGAATTTGCTCAAATTTTGGACGATATCGTCCAATAGTGGACGATATCATCATTTGTATGAAATTGAACTAATTTTTTTACTTGCATTTAATCACTATTTTATTAATGATTTTTATTGTTTTGTTGTTTATGTTGCAGAGAGGATTACTAAAGAGCCGAGAATGGAAATACGGTGGGCTGAGGGATGACTTGGCCACTCTATCTTAGGCAGAGCGAGATCAGTTGGCTCAGGTCGGCTTGCAGCATGTGGTAGATATGCCACAGGTTTCTACAGATATGGGGCTATTGATAGCCCTAGCAGAGAGGTGGTATCCGGGTTCTTCCTATTTTCGGTTACCGACAGGGGAGATGGCTCCCACATTGGAGGATGTATGGAGGATCTTGAGGATCCCCATACAAGGATGGCTGATAACTCCCATGGCCAACCAGGGCCACATGATGATGCGACTGTGCAGAGATCCGAGCTTCGCCCTGGAGAAGGGCGGAGTGAATATCGAGTCGCTACGCCAGATGCCTGGGGCATCTAGACTGACACAGGTATTGGCAGGGGTAGTAGGTGGTCTGCTGCTATGCCATCAGAGTGGATGCAGGATACCATGGCTACTGACAAGATGTGGTCTACGACATGAGAGACCATGGGTACAGGTTTTCCTGGGGGAGCTTCATACTATGCCGATTGTACAGGATCCTACATGGGGTCATGTACAAGGGCGACCGATGTCTAGTCATGACATCTCTTCTGCAGGTTTGGTGTTGGGAGCACATTGCAGTGTGGAGGCCGGTAGGGCTTCCTTTGATAGGGATTGATGGGGAGAGGCCCCGGGTTTTCTATTGGTGGCTCCGAAGAGGGTCACAGTGGCGGATAGATCTGCCGATGTCCCGGAGACTACTTGATGACCTTGTCTCCGACCAGATCACCTAGAGGCCTTGGAGAGATCATCCAGGGTGGGCCGAGGACAAACAGGAGCTGGCTCGCATCAGGTGAACCTCGTTGGCTGAGGATGGAGAGGGGAGAGGTGGAGCTCCATCGCTATGACCAAGTTTTGAGGTAGTTCGGTCTACAGCAGGGGATCCCTACTCTCAGGGATTACGAGTTTTCTCGAACTTTTTGGGATAACACCACAGTGAGCGGGGCTCCAGATATGCAGCGCTTTTGGAGTCAGGACATAGATGACGCCCCTATCCAGCCAGTGGATGGGGATGACGCTGGGGTAGCCGATGGCTATGATGCCTGGTACACAGGCATCCGCCCTCCTCGGATGACGAGGGCTCAGGGTCCGATTCACGTAGTTGTGCGTCGGATGGGGAGGCGGTGCCAGGCAACCATTAAGGTGGCACAGGGTCATGGAGGGAGAGATCAGAGGAGGCCACAGGCTCAGCAGAGGCCGTGGCAGTGGGAGAGGAGGGAGGAGAGACCCCCTTCTCCACAGAGAGAGAGGCCACCATCGCCCGATAAGGGCAAGGGTGTGGACGTAGGAGAGAGTAGCGAGATGGCTACTCTCTGAGTGAAGAATGTCCGTCTCTAGGCATAGGTGCAGACCTTATAGGATGAGGTTGCATGACACCGAGCTGAGGCCACACAGCTCAGAGATGAGGTCACCCGACTCAGGGCATGGAGCGGAGGGGCGAGCACTCGGGACCTATCATGGGCTATTGCCCAGACTACATTCTATCAGGGGATGTACTACCAGGTAGTGTCAGCGGAGCGGAGAGTACCACTACCAGCTCACATGGTAGAGCCTATCGTGATGGGGTCATCTAGGTCCTCATCACGATCAGCATCTAGGACTCATAGTACCACATGTACTACGATGGGGCCACCTCCTTCACGTCCAAGCGAGAGGAGATGAGGCTGAGAGCTCGAGGGGTTCTCGAGGCTAGCTCGCTAACTGCACTACACAGATTGATACATAGTGTTTATTATTTTTGATAGAGGATTGAGTATGCCGAGGTACAGATTGTGGCATACCAATCTAGTTTTGATATGATGTATATATTGTTGATATATATATATATATGAGATATTTTTGATCATATGACTTGTCTTATGTGTTTGTATGATGCTTTAATGTTTTGATGTGATTGATTTGATGGTTCATGTGTTTATGTCGTTTGGAAATATTATAATTTTAATGTCATGCTTTTAAAATTTAAATGAAATAATCTGATGTGCAACAAATTGGTTGTTTTATGGTGATTAGATAAAAATAAAAAATAAAAAAGGGACTTTTAACAATAATTTCAAAGGACATTGTCGCTATTTATGACCATTTCATGGAGTCGCCGCTCGCTAGGTCGTCAAGCTAATCCCAGTATAGAAATATTGCTAAAAGTAAAAGAGTGCTTAAGAGACTGTCTTAAGACTTTGATGAGGTTGTGATGATAAAAATGGTGATGATGATGATGTTGTTTTGTTTTCAGATTTCCATGAAAATATTATGCATGAAATATAGAAAGAAAAAAAAAATGATTTTTGCTAGGCATAAATTCCTAAGTGTGATAAAATGTTTGAATAATTCCCTAGGAATTATACCATCATTGCAAAATTGAAGTTTGACATAATGACATGAAATAGCAAAGTATTCGTTCTTTTTAAAGCATATTTGTGGAACATAATGATTTAAGTCATATGTTTTTATGATCTTTAAATAAATGGGAAAATAAAATTAAAACAATGGTTTGCGCTAGGCATAGAATATTTAGGTATAGACTTATACCATCATCGCGAAATCCAAAAAAGAAATTAATATAATAGTTTTATTGCATGGTTGATTTTTTGATTTTTTGTTTTTGAAATAAACAGAAAAAATATAATATGAGGACTTGCGCTAGGCATAAAATTCCATTTTAAGTTTTGGAACTATACCATCGTCGTGAAAACAATATGTATAAATGGTTTTATTGCATATTTTTGAAAGCAGTTTTTGATTTTGAAAAGAAATATATGTAATTGCTGTAAATGAAATCATTCCAGAAGATTTGCATAAATATTTTTACATTATCTCAAAGACAAAATTTAGACTTATAAAGAATCCCATGTGCATATATGAGTTCGTTACCATTCTTGATTTATCATAATGATACAGAATCTCTCAAATACAAATGTGTGTGCAATTGCTTTGTGCATTTACCAGTTTTGAGCAAGATACTTTGATACAAGTGATTTGAATTAACCAAATAAATGTTCATTGACCATGATTTATATGCATGTAACCGTACCAGACTACTATGTAAGTCGGGTTATCAAGAGCTAGCTAATCCATAAGCAGACATAGGTCTGTACAAAAGAAGGTCGCTAATGTAACAGACATATCACCACGCTAGGAGTTACCCAAGGCCAAGCGGGTTGGGCACAAACCACCTGTTATGGGGCTTACCTCACAGTTTTTGAATAATTGAGAATTCCAGGGATTCAAGCTCATCAACCCTTCTTTTCTTTTCAATGGGTAGGGAAAAGGGATTTTATTGCTTTTGCTTTTTCTTTCTTTTCTTTTCTTTTTCTTTTTTTTTGTTTCTTTTCTTTTTTTTGTATTTTTGCTTTTGATATTTGAGATAATGCTGAAATAGTGCTGAGATAGTACAAAATGATACTGAAATAATGCTTCTTTTTTTCTCATGATTTTGCTTGATTTTTCTTTTTCTTTTGCTTCCTATTCTAGGGATACTTGCTCGGATTGGTTGTAGAGCAAGGGATTTTTATTCTGGGTAGGGGTGAGCTTGTCCTTTTGTCAATTCTCAAATATTCTAGACCATGTGCATGATAGGATAGCAGGGGAAACTTTTCGCTCAAGAAACCACTTCTACTATGTAGCATCGTGTTGAATTTGCAAATGTAATCATTTTAATGTGAAAAAGTGCACTTGGTTTAAGTAAATAACAAGATCAGTTCTCTATGCTCAAACTTTATTTAATTCAACATGTGGACTTTGATATAAGAGAGATAAGTAATCATGCCAGATAAAATCAAGATTTTATTCATGTGTTTGTGAAATGTGAGGGATTCCAAATAAATGCTAATTTATCCAAAATAATTTGAAAATATAACTGCAATATTTCAAGAATCTAACAAGTACAATAAGTAAATATACACAACAAATGTTTTTGAAGATTTTGATGATTTTGACGTTTTTATATTTTTTTATATATTTTTATATTTTTTTGTTATTTTGTGTATGATTTGAGAGAATGAATAATATTGCTGTTTGTTTTTGAAAATTTTTATATGTTTTATGAAAAATGAAATAATATGCAAAATAATATATACAATATACAAGGTTATTTGAATATAGCACGCCTAAGGTTGCTTCAAAATCAAAGGCGGTTTTGAAGGATAATTTGGTTGTGGTGAAAGTAAGAACAAAAGGTGATGAATAAAAGGTAGCGATAACAAAAGCTTTGTTATAATGTAAAATAATGTAGCAAAATATTTGACTTTTATATGTGTAAAATTGATCATGTTACAAAATAAAATGTCAGAAGGATAAGAAAGTTCTTCATTCTTATTACTATATTCCAAGTCTTGATAAGATGGAGAAAGTATATGTGAAAGATATGCATGAGTGTTATTTGGTAAACAAGGATGATCATATATGGATGAAGAAAAATGATGGATAGAAGGTAATTGTGACAATGGAGAATGTATAGAACTTGATGTTTCTTGAATTTCATTATTAAAAGATTTTATAATAACATTTGATTCATTAAGATCTTCTTCCTTTAATTTGAGTTTTTGGAATAATTGATAAGTGCATAAATTAAGAGAGGAGCCATTATCTACCATGATAGTTTTAACAGGTATTTCTTTACTAGATCCTGTAATGTAAAGAGATGAGTCTTCTTGTGGAGTAGAGGAAGGAATATCCTCATCATAGAATGAAATATGATTAACCTCAAGAGGGTTTACACCATTAATTATGTCCTTAGGGAAAATATCATGAGGAACAAATTGTTGGCTAGGTATTTTGAACAACGTTTCCTTATGAGAACTTTGTAATACTTCTAAAAGGGATATCTTTGCTTGAGGGTTAATCACTTGTTGTTGGCTATCAAAGTGGACTTCAAATTGAGATTTTGATTCTAAAGATGAGCTTTCTATGCTTACATTCCATTTTGGATCATTCTCTAGAGCCAAAGATAGTTTTGAAGGTTGGTCAAATGAGGAATCCATATCTTGAATATCAGATTGAGTTGATTGAACTTGAGGTTGCTCATTTGTAGTTTTTGTTACAATATTAATAATATCATCATGATGGGACACATTAACATGCAATATTTGATTGGTTTCTTGTTGTTGATAATTGAATAGGGGTTCTTGGGAGATCCCCATGTCTTGATTGATTATTGGTATTTGTTGTGTAGGAGTTTGATTGTTTACTGGAGATTTATAATCAGTTGTAGATTGTAATTCCTTTATATTAAAAAGACCCTCATCAATCAAATATTGAATTGAACATCTTAAATCTTTACATTTTTGTGTCATATGTCCATCCACTCTATGATATTCACAATGTAGCTCAGGTTTAAACCAATATGTTGTGGTATCAGGTTGTCTTATGGAAGGGAGTTCAATCCTATTTGTATCAAGTAAATACTTGAGAATTATATCCATTGGTTGATTGAGCTTAGTAAATTTACGTGATGAAGGTTTTCGAGAGGTTTTTGATAAATGCCTTAGGAATTCCGTCATAAAAGGACCTAATGGTTTCTCACCTCTACTTTCTTTATTATGGGTAGAATGATGATAGGAAGATTGCGAAGTATGAGGTGAGTGCATGGTAGAATTGGAAGAATAAGTATTTTCTTGTTGAAATGGATGTGTTGTATTGAAAGAAGAATATTGAAAGGGTGGAGGAGGATTGTATGTGGATTGATAGACATAATATGGATATATGGGAGAATAGATAATATCGTTATGAAGAGGATTGGCAAAGGGATTGTCCTGTTGGGGTAAGGATGAAAAATGAGAAAAGTGTGATGGAGGTGGTGTTGAATAGGGATGAGGTTGGTCATAATCAACAAATGTATTTAGCTGAATTCTTCCAACATTACTGATGGGCTCATATTGATTTGAGTAAAAACTCATGGTTTCTTTAGTACTTCTAAAAGTAATATTTAGTATCTACTATTTAGAATTGAATCTAAAACATACAAACTTGAAATGATGATTTTGTTACTTTTTTTTTTTGTATACATATATATATATTTTTTTTTTTTTTTTATATTTTTGAATCAGAAATATGCCTATGTTATTCACGTCGGGTTCACCAAAATGTATCGTTCCAAATTTTTTGCACCCTTACCTTCAAGCTAAAGGATCCGTGCCCGAAAGGGGATGCGAGAAGGATGGGACGGTACCTCGGACTGAGAGGCCCTTTGAAGGTCGCGCCTCTCGGGGGAGGGGTATTAAGGTGATTTTTCGACGGATGGTGGGGTTCACCAGGAAAATTTTAGTGGCAGTTTCCACGCCTAGGTTGGGAATGAGTTTAATGTGTTCAATTTTATCTTTAATCATTCAAATCCTAGGTTTGGCCAAATGAATCTAAATTATTCTATATGAAATGCAGATTTAAATGAATACATAAAATAGATTTAAACAGAAAACACAGAGAATATGCTAGATGAGAAAAATCATACCTGATTTCGGATGTCTGATGGAGGTTCTAATTTTTGAAGCAGTCCAGATCGCCTCTGATATGACAGGATCGTCTGAGATCAGACAAGATCATCTGAGATCTGATGAATTCGTCAGACAAATTCGTTAGAGACCTGCAATCAGAGAAATAGATACAGAATACAGAAAATGCAGCTATACCAACAAAGGAAAATGATGTAGAATGATAATAGTAATACTAAGATGATAATTACAAATAGAAAATCTAAGTAAATTACGATGATTTAATGACAAATTATGACTTTATTATGCAAATTAAAATTAAAAAGAAAAATAGAAAAGAGTGAAGAAATGCAAACTCTGGGCACTGATTGCCCCCAATGTTGGTTGCAGTCGAAATCGTCTGCAGAATACGAAATCATCTCGAATTTTGGCATGATCATCCAAGATCGTACAGGATCATCTGCGACGATCTGAGCTTGCTTCGACTAAAAAATAGTGAAGTTCCTGCAAGCAAACTTGGAAAAATACGAAGGCAAATAGTAATTTAAGATAGTCTAATGCAAATAAAACTCGTGTTACAAAAAATTTCAGCCAGGGGAATGTCAAGGGGAGGGCCTAAGATTAAATAGGCATAGGAAGGAGGTTGGGAGGTTGGAGATCATCCCAATTTGGGAGATCTCCAATGGGGGAAGTCTCTAACCGCGCAGACATGCTTTTTCACCGGTTAGGGTTAAAATTTGAATTTGAATTATTTACTAAAGTAATTTTAATTATTTGCTAAGGTTTTACTACGCAAATTTTAGGGTGCTACACATATCTTGGAAACATGTCAGTTACGAAGGAAATATGATGAAAAACTTTATTTCTAGTAATGACATGAATGTTACAAGAAACTAGGTTGACATAAATTATTTCCACTTGTTAGGACTCAAAAGAGTTTATCGATCTTGATAGACATGGTATAACTAGACTTTTAAGTCAATACAAGCTACCTATAGATAAGTTTTGATTTTAAAACACACTAGATTGGGGTTGCTATCATCTAATCCATTGATCAAGAGAAAAATATCAAACTCTTAATACTTCCATCTACTATAATCAAACTAATTCTTTCACCAATTTTTAAGAGTTGACCTCTATAAAACCTACTTTACTTTTATCCAAAAAATATTTAAGTACTTTCTTTTTATACTTAAAAGTTTTAAAATGATCGTTTGAAGTATAGATATTTGAATAGGTAAGCTAATTATAATTACCCTTTAGAGGCATCCCTAGGGCTCTAGCAATGATGGCCTCCAAAAACTTAGGGTGGCTCTCCACTCAAACAAGGTTTCTCAGTTGAACCTCATCATTTTGTTCAAGTTCTTTGGTGGGAGAATTTTGTATTCACCAAGGGTTGTTTAAATATAAACCTAAATATAATTTTTATTTATTCAATTTACATACATCTAAGGTTTTTATCTACACAACTATGGTGCAAAAGGATGATTATGCAATGCTTGTGAAAACAACATGCAAAAAACAATATTTCTAACCTATATGCCTTTTTTATTCCTTGAAATAACTACAAGACTAAATTATAAATTAAGGAACTTTAAATAAAATGTATTTCACTTTGGGAAAGGGCACAAGAAGGAATGCACAAACAAATTCTAGCCTAGGGGTGTGAACACTACATGCAATTTGAACCTTTGAATGCCTAATAAATGTGAAAAGATTATATTTTCTTAATATGTAATTTAGTGAATTATCGTAGTTCTTTAATTTCCAACTTTAACAAGTTATTTAGATAGAGAGCAAACAATTTAAACATATCCATATATATATATATATATATATATATATATATATATATATATATATATATATATATATATATATATATATATATATATATATATATATATAATAGGAATACTAGGGCAGTTTAGAGGAGATATGCTTATGTCCTAGACTCCAATTTGCCCATTTGATATAGGTTCGCTACCTTTTACCCTATAAATCATAAAGAAACTACTACAAGTGAAAATAATAGCATTTCCCTTGCTTTTCCTTTTCCAATAGCAATGCAAATCCAAGATGTAAACCTACATGCTTTTTAGACTAAGTATTTCTTCTTTCTCTTCCTTTTGGTTTCTTTTTATTTTCAAAGTAATGAACCAAAGATATTAATCCTTCATGTAATGAAACCTATTCTAATATGTTAATTCATGATAATGTGACTCAATGTTCAATCAAACATGATAAAAGCAAGCACATTCTTTTGTGATGGCTAATAAGATGCTTCTTTTACTTGCAATTTCAATAAGAACACAACTATAAAATGACCTTATATTATAGGATGAAATTAGTCATCATTTGATACATGCATTCAAAAAAACAACTCTTATCATGAAATAAAATGAAAATTTTACAAGAATATGTGGCAATTCATTCACTAACCCTAATATCTAGTATGATTATAAAATCTACAATCTAAGATTTTATACCTTTGTAAAGATACACAAAAATCTACTTTAATACTTTAGAAAATGAAAACAGATCATAAAATACATTTTTTGAAAGTGAAACAAAGAACAAAATTTAGACCTATTTCTATAGACTATGCAAAATTGCTATGAGGGATCAAAAATATTGTGTTGGGGTTGAAAATACTTCATAGGAGAAAATGTGCGAAGGGGTAAAAACTGAGGGGCAAGGGTAAAAAATGATGGGGAGGGGTTTGAGAAAGAAATTAATAGCTTTAAAAATGAAATAAAGAAACAAATGGATTTTCATTTAAGGCAATATATTTGGGGAAAAGGGAAGAACCATTTTAAAATTCAAATATCTCTTTTTGGGCTGCCTTGAGTAAGCATTGTATCACTTCTCGCGGATGGTATTTATGTCAAGGGGACTTTATAGTATTTAGGTAGATGTACTCTCCTTGTTAAGAGGGTCGAGAGTTTTATAATGGAGGGATTATTTTGGGGGAAGAAAGTGATCTTATCAGGAATAAATCTAAGAGACCACAACTATGGAAGATTGAAGAAACCGTTTGAAGGGGAATTCCATCCTTATCAGGTGTTTAGGTTGGGAGATTATTTTACCACCTTGCTTTGTTTGTGTCTTTGATCGAAGGTATGCTTATGGTATTAAAACCCTATTAAAGCTTTGGTATTTATGTTACATAGACTCCATTCATTTTTTTTATATGTTATAAGCTTTGTTAAATGTTATTTACTTTTTATTGAGATGTTTACCTACTTGGGCCAGTGTCAAGTTTTTCTTGTGAACCATACCTCTTTAGCTTCGTTTATATATTGTAGCTTCAACCTTGTAATATTGTGGTTTTAAAACCTAGTCAACTTCTTCAAAAGTGAGCTGGTTAACCTTGGAGGCATCACTAGGGATCAAGCTCCTTTAACCTTGTCCTCGTAAAGTTTATCTAAAGCTTGGTTTTTGATGTGCATCCTTGTGCATTGATGACTACGCTATTTTAGATATTGAGTAGCTTGTAGCTTATGTTACTTCTTCAACCTATTGTAGGAGGGTTTCACTTTATCCTTATGTGATTCAACATTCAAACCTCATGGGATGCTTAGAACCAATGGTTGTTGAGTTGAGTCCTTTATTTTATGTGTTGTAATCACCATGTATCATATTTTCTTAACCATTTGATTCATTCTTTGAAATGCCCATAGTGGCAACATTTAATCTCATAACCACATGGTAAATCCTCCCTAAGGTTTAACCTTAGGGAGGGGCTTAATCTTAATGAAACCACCACCATTGTGGTGTTGTTGAGTGATGATTCATGGGAAGTTGGGCACAAGTAAGGGGAGGCCCAAAAAGCCTCCCTTAGGCAATATCCCAAATGGTATACACTCAGATGCATTAAGCACCTCAAAGGGTGTCAGTCCCCATTAAGCTATCAACCACAAGTTGTGGTCGGGAGGGGCTGCTCCACTTGGTGGGTTCCCTTACATTAGTTGAGGGTGTCTTTGGCTTCATGCCATGTGGACTAATCTATATGTTATTTTTTCTTGTTTTGTCATCTATGCATTATTGTGTGGTGTGATATGGTTGGTTGTTATGGGTTCTCACCAGTGGTGAGGGTGGCTTTTTAATCCCTCATATTTTAGGGGCATTGGGATAAATCCCACATGTATGGTGTGGATTTTGCCTTGGCATCTAAAAGGATGAGGGTTTCCCCTTAAAGGCGATAACCTGTAGGTGGTCATAAGGAGCCTACTCATGACACCTTGGTATTAATACCTTGGGAATGAATTGTGTTGTTTCGTATTAGTTTATGTCTATATGGCTCTTTGTTGTGATGGTTGATTGTGGATCTTGATTGGTATTTTTGGACCACCATGTGAATGGTAGGGTCTATTTGTTGCTATTGATTGGCTAAATAATGGTTGTAGCTATATAAAAAAATCCTTTTTTCTTAAATGAAATAGATGGTAAGTATTAAATGAAATTGAGGGTGTGAATGGTATTTTTCATTTACAAAAGGGAACGATAATGATTTATTTAAATTAAAAAATGATATTTGATTTGTTTAAATTAAATGAAGGATATTTGATTTACTTAAATTAAAGAAATAGTTTTGTATAAGTATATAATTGTTTAATATATAAGCTTTTAAGTCATTAAAGAAATAGTTTTGTATAAGTATTTAATTAGTTAAGTTTATGGGACCTTAGTCGATTAAATATATGGTTTTTGTGTAAGTATTAATTAGTGAAGGTTAGGGGACCTTAATTTATTAAATAAATGGTTTTGTATAAGTATTTAATTAGTTAAGGTTATGGGACCTTAATTGATTAAATAAATGGTTTTGTGTAAGTATTTAGTTAGTTAAGGTTATGGGACCTTAATTGATTAAAGAAATGGTTTTTGTGTAAGTATTTAATTAGTTAAGGTTATGGGACCTTAATTGATGAAATAAGTGGCTTATGTGTAAGTATTTAATTATTTAATGTTAGGGGACCTTAATTGATTAAAGAAATGGTTTTGTATAAGTATTTAATTAGTTAAGGTTATAGGACCTTAATTGATTAAAGAAATGGTTTTTTGTGTAAATATTTAATTAGTTAAGGTTATGGGATCTTAATTGATTAAATAAATGGTTTTGTATGGATATTTAAGAGTATGGGATCTTAATTGGTTAAATAAAATGGCCCTATACATTAAAAGTATGGACCTTTGATTGATTAAAGGAAGGTTTATTGAATTTCTCTATGCTTGATAAATGATAAATGACTTTCATTCCTAAAGGATAAAATGACTCTCCTTTTATGATAAGATAAATAATGGATGTGGGAAACTATGAGGTTTTCTTCTGATGTTTTGAGTGAATGATTTATGAATAAATGCATTGAGTAGTTTGTATAGTTGCAATTTGGTATCCAAATTATAAATGCACCTGTTTCATAAGTCATTTAGTAGATGCATTTAGATGCATGCTTCATAAGATCCATGAGTTATCCTAATCCCTTACCACCATCAATTGAGCGATGGAAAAGCAAGAAGGACCAAGGAGGACACTTAGATCCGAAACATTGACCTTTGATATATGTTGTAGTGAAGACTTGTTATGGAAAATATATTATGGAGTAGACTCTAGTTGAGCAATATCCTAGTTGGATAATGATGTAATACTTTATTCTTTTAAAGTGTGGGAGTACTTTTACCATACTTGGGTCATGTAATGATTTAATTTATGAATGAAATATGTATCTCTTACTTGTTATTTATAAAGAACCTATGATATCATAGTTTCATAAAATATCATGTTTTTTTTATATTTTAGATAGATAGTGGCATCCTATTTATGTACCTTCATTTGATGTTATTTAGATGTTATCCAATGCTTAAATTAAGTAGGTAGACTTAATCATCTCTTTGAGGAAATAAAGTTTGGAGATATTTATGGATTAATGTAGTTATATGATTAGAGTTGGTATCTAAAATTATTATTATTATGTGTTAAATGTAGAAAGAGGAAGGCCTGGGGGATTATGGGATACCTTAGAGAGAATATTTAAGGACTATTATAAAGGCTAAACTAGTTATATGCACTAAAAATTAAAATAGATTTAAGATCAATGAACTTGGTTTCACTAGGAGTGATGGATGGGATAAGTTAGCTCATCATGAAGATGAGATTGATAGCTTGTATGCATTATGCTTAGTGCACCTACATAGAAGGGCTTATGTATGGTGTAGCGATGGGTGTGCCCTTTTGATAGGCAAAAAGGGATAAGTTATCTCATTCATAGGGATGAGATTGATAGCTTATTTGCAATATGCTTAGTACACCTACATAGACAGGCTTTTATAAGGTGTATGTATGGGTGTATCCTTTTGATAGAATAAGGAAGGGGATAAGTTAGCTCATCATGGTAATGAGACAGATAACTTAAAATATTAAATTAGGTCTTAGATAACTTCTTAGAATGACATACGCTAGATAGGGAGATGAAAATCCATATTGAGTATATGTTTATATATATATATATATATATATATATATTTCTCTAGTTTTTTAGTTAGATTTTTGGCATTCTACTCCTTATAAAATGTTCCTTTAAAAAATCCCTAGCCAAAAATCACCTCGTAAAATGAAGTGATCCCTTTTATTTAAAAATGTCTTAACTCCTTTATATTTTATCCTTTCCAAATCAAATCTCAACATTTTCAATTAGTCCTCAATATTAATATATTACTCAACCACTCATTAGAAATAAAGTTTGCATGTTATTACCTTGCACTTAAACTATTTTTTTTCCTCCAAGGTACTCAATCTTGTATAACATGTTGAAACATTCACTTGGCATTTTGATATTCCATCATATTGTGTGCTATTAACGTCTTCGTGTAATAAGCTTTTTTATTCTCTTGTATCATATGTTTTAACTTCCTTATGCACATTCGTTGGTATGCATTTTAGTTTCTTCTATAGTCATTCCAATGTAATCTTGAATTTCTTAGGATCTCCTCCTTGCACCTCTCGTCTGGTAATTATCAACAAACTTGAACTCTCCTCCTTCCCTAGGCACTTGAGTCAATCAATATGACTCCTATACTTCTGTGTGTCTATTGCTCATAGATGCAACCTTATTTTATGGACACATATCTTGGGCACTCATAAAAAACATTTTAAATTAAGTAAAGACTATTCAGCCTTGAAAAAATACAATCATCGTAAACTATAGCAGTGTTTTTTTTGGCATGTAATAGTTGTAGCTCTCTAAAAAATGTAACATTCCTTTCGTGGATGCTTAACTTGACTCTTTAACTTGATTTTTTGAATGTGGATCTCTCACTTTGGTTTCACCTTGACTTCACCTTGTCTTATTTCAACTCAGCTTCACTCAACCATGTCATTCCTAATGTGGATCTAATGCCATTGATAACAAATATGTTGAACTCGATAATCAATATCAAAGTTCAAATAGCTTTCACAATATGTGAGGATGCATCACATATATTCAACCCATGACTCATAAAATGGACACACACTATATTCATGTGATGGGAAATTCACATTACATTTTTCACCCTCACATGCTATCCTTAATAATAGCCTTTACAAAGTGTTCTAACATTTTAACTTCAACTAACTCTTTATCTTCTCAAACTCACAGGAGATATGACTTCATATTTCTCATAAGAGATATATTTTTAATCTCTAATAATGGCAAACATATAATGACAAATATTTACAAGACACCTAAACATTAACTATTTACAAAATACTTGGAAGATACCAAATAAATTAATAATCTCCAACATAGTCATCATTGGTTAACATAAATAAACTAATATCTCTCCAATATCTATCATTAAGAGTAACTATAGTTGGACATATACATGTAACCAGAATTGTGATAGTTTTTTTTCCTTTAAAAAAAGGCTACTGATCTAATTAATTTGGACTTCAAGAGATTGTCCATCCCATATATTCTTCTTATACCTCCTAAAGCTAAAACAAATGGCTAGAAAATCCTCCATCTTCCAAAGCTTTTTGATGTCCTTATATTCCTCACTTCTTATTTTTTGCAGGTACTACATTATTTGGTACCTTGCAATATTAATGCAATGACCATGTAAATAATTTGGATTTAGGTGTATTTAACATTTAAGTCTATAGTATTAGAGTGTGTTTAATATTTAAGTTTATAGTATGTGTTATGTTATTAAAAGTGATTTATGTGTCACAAGTGTGGAGTTATGTGTGTGAGGTGTCATGTTAGTAAGTGTAAGTTATGTGAGTGAAGTATCATGTTTAGAAGTGAGGAGTTATGAGCAATCATAAGAGACTTTGTCTTTATGTAAATATGTGAGATTTATTATTATGTAAGAGAGAAATATGAAGAGTTAGATCTCTCGTGAGTATGAGGAGATGAAGAGTTTATGTAAGTGGAAAGGTCAAGAGTCGAGTCATGTGAATTTTAAGAATATCATGTATGTATATATATAGAAGACAAAGCTCTGTAATATGTGTCGAACAAGCATTGCATTTATGCATCGTTTAAAGTAGATATTGCCAATAATATTTCAGTGAGATTGTTATTGTTATTGTATATGTTTTCCATCTAATATATTGTATGATACTGTAAGATCTTGTGAAATTATTCTATGAGAATAGTAATTATTTGTTAATATTATTAATTTCCTAATAACTCTTTTTAAGGGATCTTATTCATACCCCAAATATTCCAAGATAACCCTTTCATTATCATTTTTATTCTTATTTGTGATCTTAGCCTAGTTGTCATAAACTTATGATATTTGTTTTTGGTTTCCCATATTAGCCTTACACTAAGTTTTGTTTCCTCTTTATTCTTGATTTAAGGGTATTTCTATGCATTTTCATTCTCACCATTGTTTTCATATTCATTAAACTCTATGAATTTTCTAGGTTATTCATAATGAGACATCATCTATAAGTTTATGTTGCCCTTAAGAACCTAAAGTGCAATAAATTTCTTGAAAAATAATTTCTTATTAATATTTCCATGGAAACCCTAAAGTGGAAGGACCATCCTCCATAATACTTGATCTTTATATGTTGTCCTAATATCTTAAACTTCCATGGATTTTATTCACGCTCCTTTCTTTAATATGTTACTCTTGAAAGCATAAAGTGCAAAGGATAAACTCCATATCACTTTAATTTTACTACAAGTAGAGGAATTTATACTAATTTTAAAAAATTAATATGATTTATCTAAATTATGCTTGAACTATTTTGTCTTCTTTCTTTTAAGTTTTGGCTTTGTGTATCTTATATACACTTTTAATCCCCTATGAATTTGAACTTGCAAATTGTATTTCCTTATCACTTGTAACCTTCTTTGTTTCTTTTAATGGTTGGTTTGAGTGACCTATGATACCCTTTGCCATGTAATGACATAGAAATGACTTCCTTACCATTTTTTAGGAGGGTAAAATCCTTTGATCTAATATAACTTCTACTATAGTATAATCACCTTGCTTTATTTTAAATGATTGTGGGAAAGGTTTAAAACATCCATAGCAATACATATATGTGTAACATGTTTTTAGTCATTATTAGTCAGACCCTAAGGTGAAATCCCCTAGATTATTACTATTATTCTTCAAAATGTCCTTATTGGTAAGCTGACATGGAAGTCCAAAAAACTTAACTCATATAAGAATATTTTTAGTTGTTTCTTTATCTAAAGAATAATTCTCACTCCATGGTCTTAGATATCTCTCTCTCTAAACCATGAGCCACCAATCACTATTTTATCCTTTATTTCCATTCAAGAAAATATGGTAAGGAAAAATATTTTTATAAGAAAATCCACAGATAAATTTGAGTTCAATCTCCACTTCCATTTGATCCAATTTTGAATTTCCAAAAAATTAGGGCAATATCCATGGAAATTTAATCTAGTAAACTTGTACTTTAAGAATCATTATATCATAATCAATAATCCCATCCTTCATAATCACTTTTGGTTTAACATTGTTGGCTAAATAGAAATTACCGTAAATTTTCTCTTTCCCTTATCCATAACTATGACATATTATTTCCAATAAAAGCATCCTTAATTTTAGTCAAGGATTTCATAAATGAATTTCCTTCCATGTTAATTAGCTTTCTATTAGAAGAATTCTTATTATTTTAATTTTCAAAAAGATATATAATAATAAAATGTGAGGCTCACGTTTTACTCATATTTTTTTTAATCAATTATATAAGATTGAAATAGAACCTAAAGAACACAATATTATATTGAGAGGGGGGGTGAACAATATAAGACCACTTTTTACTTTCTTTCCAAACCAATATCAATTAATATCCTTAATTTCAATAACCAAATATAGTAGTGTGCATTAATAACTCAGATAGAAGTAGTAAGCAAGAGCACAAGTCACCACACACAATTGAGACATAATATTTAACGTGGTTCCCCCAATGTGAGGTACTCCACGGAGAAAATATTTTACTAAAACTTTCTCAATCAATATCTTTGGGAATCACTCCCAATTACAATGTTTATGGATCTCTGTCCAAAGGAGATGCTGATCCCCTAATCTCAAGTTCGTGGATCTATTCCATAGGAGAACTCTTTCCCCTTCTACTCTGGCTATGTGATCTTCTTGAAGACTTTGTCTCTCTACTACACTGATTGGTGGACCTCTTTCCACTTGAAGACTCTTCACTCAGATTTGTCTTCAAATGTGATGGTTGCTAGATCTCTATCCACTAAGACTCTATCCTCTGTACTCTATCACCTCCAAAGCTCTGTCAATAGGCTCACTAAGAATCTGATCAATAGGCTCACACAGAACCTGCTTAACAAGATCACACAGAACATGTCAAATCTGCTTAACAAGCTCACACAGAACTTGTCCAAATATGCTCAAGCAAGCTCACCAAGAACTTGCCCAAATATGCTCTAGTAAGCTCACCAAGAACTTGCCCAATTCTACTCTAGCAAGCTCACCAAGAAATTGTCCAAACATTGTCCTCAAATTTGTCCCAACACTGTCCTCAAATATGTCCCAAAGGCCTTCTCAAAGGCTCAATCAATCATGATCAAGTAGTACTCAAAATGAACTCAACAATGAATGGCAATCTCAACTCAAATTAACTTCATAGAAGCATAAAGAGAATTTTTAGAGACTCAATATGTTCTAATCTCACTCTCAAGACAAATCAATCTCAACTCAAGTCATAGAAGCATAAAGAGAATTGTTAAAGACTCAATATGTTCTAAACTCACTCTCAACCCAAATCAATCTCAAATCAACTCATATAAGCATAAAGAGAATTGTTAGAGACTCAATATGTTCTAATATCACTCTCAACTCAAATCAACCTCAACTTTATTCAAGTCTTATAGAACCATAAAGAGAATTGTTAGAGACTCAATATGTTATAACCTTAATCTCAACTCAACATAGAATGATGGAATAGTTTGTTTCATATAACTTGAACAATCACTTCACACATCACTTGACTAGGCTCAATCAAATCAACTCAACCAATCATCACAAGGAACAACTCTTTCTCACACAACCCTAGTCCAAGTATGTATCAACCAACTCAAATGTTTCCAACAATGCTCAACCACAAATCTCACATAACAATGATACTCATGTTATTTTCTAACTCAAGTTCTTTCACAACCAATGGGCTTCAATAACAATGCTTATAAAACAAGGTTTAACCTCAACTCTCAAACTAGAAAACCTTGAAGCATTAAACCAATAACTTTAGAAAAGGAAACCACAATCAATCCTTTTCTCTCCAATGATATTTCAAAAATCAACCACCATAAATAGTCAATAGGATAATGTGCCCATACCTTTTATGAAGATGAAAAAACCTCTTTGTAAATCTGCCACAATCACAAAATTATTTTGCCAACATTCACAAGGGTTAGTAGATCATAAAATAATCAAGATAACTCCACTTTTTAATAATCATCACCAAGGCCTTTAATTTCACAACTTCCTTATCTCTCCTAAAACCACTTGTACCATAAAATAAAATAAATCAAAACATTGCATAACCTTTTCACTCCTAAAACACTTATACCATAAAATAAAATAAATCACAATATTGCATACCTTGTCACCTCATGAAAGAATTTATCCTATTGAAAAAGAACAAGGCAAACTTCACTTTTGTAACCCCTTTGCAAAATCAGAAATATCTCTTTACTCACACCTTATTTGTCCTTCTAAATAAGTTAGTCAAATATCCATCGAAATAAGCTTTCCAACGATATATAATATGATATACTTTCATAAAAGAAACATACCAGAAATATCTTTTCTACTAAGAGCACATATATCTTGCCTTCCAAAAACAACTCAACCCTTATCACCTTATACCTCCAACATCAGGAAAAAAATAATTTTAATAATAAAAAATTATTTGCCTCTAGAGGGAATCAAACCCTTGTCATCTGCCCATGCACTTCCTTAACCATGACGACAATGACCATATGATCACAACGCTCACATGATACAATAAGCTCGAAAGGCGCTTTTGTCTTATCCTATCTCTTCACAAAACAAAACGTGGGCCTTTCTTGCCCCGAAAACACAACCAAACGTGGGCCTTTTTTTTACCCCAAAAATATCAACCGACAGGAATCGAACCTCAGTATTCTTCCTAGCAAAACGCCTTTGTCTCCCCTCTCTTGCCATTAGGCCACACTTGCCACACAAATTATCTTCTGCGCTCGTCGTCTTCTCTCCACTTCGATTCCAAGGTTTTTAAACAAAAGCCTTGGTGTATATATATGCACCCTTCATTATTTTTCCAATGTCGGTGGATTTTGAATAATTCAATTTTTATGATGACGTCGACGGTAATGTCATTAAATTTTAATTTTAAAATTTAAATTTTAAATACTAAAATTTGCATCGATTATTCAAGTTTGAATATCTTCATCTCCAGGGCACATTTTTCAATGAAATGAAAAGCCAACCTGAGTTTTAAGAAAAACCCATATTAAATCTGCCATTTGTGATTTTAAATAAAACCTTTTATTTTACTTGCCTTGGTTTTCACAAAAACCCTGTTTTTCAAAATATCATAAATGCTTATTTATGAAATATTTCAGCCGCCAAAACCAAATGTGATCCATGTGACATCAATGATCCATGTGATATCAATGACAACATAAAATACCTCATATTACCTCAAATTTCCAACAGAACCCACCTACATTACATTATGATAATATAGTGGTATTACAACTACTTGCAATGATGTGTGTATTACTTGGCAAGATTCAAACTTAGGTCTTCCCCTTGAAATTTTAGGAGTAAAACCCATTGAGCTAATGTCATTTAATATTTCTTACCTACACTTGCTTCCTACTCTTACATGAATGAATATCTAGCTACAAATGGTGTGTTAAAAATATATATTTGATATTTTATTATTTACAATAAAATATGAATCCTAGAAGTCAAGTAAATAATTTTAAAGATACTAAATAGAATATCCTCATTGTGTTCATAATGTGTATCCATCTAATGGACTAAAACTTAAAATACATGTAGTAAAAATAAAAGCTAGTGAAAATTTTCAATATTTTCTTAGTCTTTATACAATATAATTTGCAACTCCTGATAATAATTTTTTTAGAGTATTTGGACTCATACATGGTCCTATTTTTAATTTAATACAATATTAACCTGGATATAAGCTCTAAAACAATGAAAATACAATAAACAATATAATCTAAGAAAAAAATAGATAGAGAAAATAAAAATATGTGTAATATTAAAGTTGAATTAAAAACAACTCAACATTTGCTTATCAAATGATATCAATTCAATCAATTAGATTCCTAAAATAATACATGCATAATTCACAAGTTCAAATCTTGTCAAAAAATACATGTATACTACTATGGGATCATCATATAATACAAGTGGAACAATTTCAATCTCATATAACCCATACTCAAAAATTATAAACTTCTTCAAAAACATCTATAAACTTTAGATACAAATAATTTTATATATAATATTACATGTAAAAAATTATTAAATAACTAATAAATTGAACAAGCTTAAATATTTATATTGAAATGTTCATTTTTTTTCTTTTTTTCTAATAAGCTATGTATGGCTTCGATTGGGGACCACTCCAATTACAAAAACAAAACATTACACTACTTTCATTATATTTCTAACAAGTTAATTAAAGTATATCCAACTTTGAATTTTGATCAAAGATATTATTCATTTACCTTTCTATCAATCTCCATCTTCATTGGCTATAGTCTTCATGAAAGGGGTGTAAACCCTAGGTGTAGTCAAGCAATGGAACTATTGGAATATATTACATTATTTGGTACATGCTAATGTACCATTTTGGGTACATCTCTAGATTAGGAGAGTGTCTTAGATTAGGATTTGAGTATTTACTTAATGCAATGTAATAAATGCACAAGTATTATTAGAATGTTCAATGATGTAAATATGCATGTTATCCATGTGTACATGAGTCTAGAATAGGAATATAGTGAATCATAGGAAGGTGGAAGGCCAAGAGTCATACTCCATTATATATTGGTCTTTTTAGTAGATAAAATTAGTGGAGAGAGTTAGAGAGAGTGCATGAGCACATTAGAGTAGAGTAGTGCTCAAGTTAGTCACAATGTAGAGCATGAATGAAGAATGGATCATTTGAGATCTCCATATTTTGTATGAAGATCCCATTTTCATGAGCTTTCATTAATGGTTATTTTATGAGTATTTTCAAAATTTTCTCATGTTATTTACATGATTAAGATATTACCAATATCATATAGTTAATATTGCATGCTCATTTTATACCTTGTGGTTGCATTTCCTTAAATATATAGCATCAAAAGCTAATAGTGATATCAGAGCATATTGATAGGAAATAGAGAGCCATAAAAATATTTATAGGAGATAGGGAGATTTCATTTTCAGAATTTTCCAGATTGCTTTTTGGCTACAGATTTTCCACAAAGTTGTAGGAAAACTCATGAAGACTATGACTCAGCATAGATCTCTTTTATACTAGATTGAAGGATAACTAGTGATGTATATTGATTTATAGAGATCTAGAGATTTGTTTAATATTATTCAAAAACTTAGTTCTCAAAATTTGAGAAGCCTCCTACAACGGATAGATAAAAATAGATATTGAATATTGAAGAGAACCAAGAAGAAAGTCTCCATAGAAGATTTTAGATTGAATATTGAGAAAATAATAAAGAGGACAAAGGAGCCCTATTGCATATTAAATATTGAATAGACTTAAGAAGAAGGTTCCCTTAGAATATTGAAGACTACATATTGCAAATTAAAGAAAGTACCTCTAGGAGGAGACCCAAGGAAAAGGTCCCATTGAAGAACTTCCATATTTAGAAATTACAATATTGCAGATAGAAGAGGATTGAGAAAATTCCTATTGAAGGTTTAATAAACTACATAATTTGAAGACCCAAGAGAAGAGGTCTCAAGAAAATTTGAAAGAAGAAAGAAGAAGGCTAGAGAAGTCCTATTGAAGAATTTGAAAAAGTGGTCATTTGCAAATATTTGAAGATAACTGAAGGTAGAAGATTGCAAGAAGGAGTAGCTCCTGAAAAGAATAATTTGGGACAATTGTCACCATTCGACAACAAGCCCAAAAGAAAAAATATTTGACAAGAAGTTTGGCAAATTTTGTAAAGGAGTCTAGAAGACCCCAAGACATTCAGATTATTGATAAGGAGACCAACAAATAGGTCAAATTTGGAGTCAAATTTTGATAAGATCTAAGGATAAGAAATAAGGTAGAAGAGACCACCAATTTAAATAAATTTGAAGACTATCGTTAAAGGCTTTAAGTCTGATTTATGAAGGAGAAGATCCTTGATTTTTGCAATAGAAGTTGAAGAGTCACAGGACAACAAATTGGAGGTTACAAAAAGTTGATTTTTGGAGAAAATAAGGGTAGACTTTAAAATATCATTAAAAAAAAATTAAAGGAAGAATTAACAGTAGAAGAAGGTAGTGACTTGAAGGAATTGATTGCTATTTTTGGACAACAAGATAAAGGTAAAGAAATCAATTCTTGGAGCAACATTAAGAGAAGAAATTAGCTGCGTTAGAAGCTACAAAATAAAGATGATTTGGATAACAAGAAGACCAGCAAAATTAACAAGTTTATGGAAGTAGAGTGATAATAATTGGAGTAGCAATTTTTAAAAACTAGATGCAGCAAATAGGTGAACCAAATCACTAAGAAATTGAGCTAAAAAAGGAGTCCAAAAGGTATGCAATGTTGGTGCAAAAAAAAATCATTATTTTAATGTTCACATTATCTTATTATTAAGTTTTTAAAAACACCATATTTAAGGTTTTAAAGTAGCAAAAGTAAAGGTCCCAAATTTATATCTTCAAGGTTGGATAAGATAGAATTCCCAAGGGATTAAAACATGCAACAAATAAAAGAGAAGTTAGAAATAATATAAGGAAAGGAATCAAATACTTACTATCTCTTGAAAAGTAAATAAGTTATAGCAAAAAATAGAAGCATTATTCCATTTAAAAGACACAAGTTTTAGGCACAAATTAGAATCTTCCAAGCATAGATACAATTAGGAGTTGTTTTGGAAGAGTAGTCAACAAGAAGAAGCTATCGTGGGAAGAAAGCCACCATTTCAAGAAATTTAGTACAACATTTTAAGGTCTAAAAATACAGGGGTCCAAGCAATAGTTATTGTCTATCTACAAGCTATGTACAATAGTTGGCAATACATTATAGCAAAGGAGCACAAAATTCTATTAAATTTAACCACAAACAAGAAGTTCCATTTATGTAGAAAAGTATTAAGTAAGCCAACTTCCAAGCAACAAGGTAAGAGCACCACTAGTAATAAGTAATCAATCGATGTCAAGTTGAGCAACCATCAAACAAGTGGAAGAACCACTAGGTCAATGTAGAGAAGTTGCCATCATATTCAAAGAATGTTATCTATATTTCCACCATCATTCAATAAAAAAAATGAAGTGGAAGAGCTACCAAACCAACATATATGAGTCACAAATATTTTTAAATAACATTACCTAGAGCATCATTGGGGAAAATATTCACCATAAAATAAGCATTAGTGAAGTTAAGTGAACACCATTAGGGTTGCATAAAACTCAATAATAGGCTATTGAAAGGAGGAAAATAAATAAGATATCATCATTGGATATAGCGCTTGCTACATAATATAAAAATAAGATAAGACACTTGAATTGTAGCCATCATAACATATAAATAAGGAAGAGCGATAGATTTGGTTGAAAATTGCTCATTAAAGAGCGTTACATTGAAAGGAAATGTGTTAGCAATCATATGGTTACTGTTAGCCATTTGGCACATTAGACACTAAGAACCAATCACCATGAGAAGATTTTAACCACCAAGGAAGAAAAACCATCACTACATAGGTAACAAACAAGACATGTGCAATTATAACCCTAATGTTACCTAGGAGGTAGAAAGTTGTAATGTACAATAAGTGTAAAAGACACTTGTCATCAAAGCACCAACTGTCAAAGAATATCTAGGTGTCATAGAAGAAGAACAACTCCAATCATCATATAAAAAACATGTTTTCCAATCCTTAAGCACAACACCAACTCTAATGCAAAGTGTCTTGTTAAAAGAAAGAGCCAATTATTACGTAATAGAACGCCTTACATATGAATTAAGGGAAGAGCAAGATGCAATTAAATGAGTCAAGGGAAGATAAAGACAAAATGAGAAGAGTAAATAGTAAACTTTGATATCATAGAGAGAATACAGTGAAGAGGAGATATTGAAGCACAAAGATTAGGGCATATGCACCATGTTGAAGGGAAGTGAAAGATGCAAGGTGGAGAGTCAAATATTTGGAGCTCGAGTGCTAGAGTGCATTGAATTATTTACAGAGGAAATATATAACAAACCTGGTCTACTCACCTAGTTGTGCCACAAATAAAGTAAATTTACAAATATTTTTTTTTTTCAAAAAGAGATTATTATTTTGATCCTAAAAAATGTATTCATGCTCTTAGAATTTGTTTTTGGGTTCATAGGAATATATTTTACCCAAGGAAATTGTTCACATATACTTTAATAAGTACAAGCATATTATTCCACTTTTGTATTCAAGACTACTGTGGACAGTCACCCAAGTGGACGAGATCGACCAAATCCCATTAGAGGTGTCATTTTGTGGATTCGTTTGCCCTTATTTATAGTCAATGTTTACTGGTATAAGGACCAATCCATGATAGGGGTTATCCTCTGGGGACCATAACACCTAGAGGGTGGACGCTTCTCCATTCCTAATTATACTTGAACCTTCGACTAACTAGTCGACTCATTCTAATACTAGTATGTAGGATTTTATCATATATATGTCTCTATGACTAACTGGTTGTACCCTTTCCAGAGTCAGTTAGTGCCAGTCAATATCCTAACCTTGGACTTCATCACACATACACATTATAACTCATAGAATTTTATCCCATACCAAACCCTGTGGCTATTCTTAGCTAAGTTAAATAAGAAAGGGACTTATCATAGTACGTTTAAAACAAAAACCTAGGGTTGGCATCCCATACCGCCCTCCTGTTATTAGTTTTGATCTAGTCACTTTTCTTGAACAATTCTATTAGACTATAGTCACTTCGGAATTTGTTGTGTGCATTCCCGCACCTCAACACCATTGGGTATTCATGGTTCATCCTACTCAATAAATTTATTATATTTATATATATATATATATATATATATATATATATATATATATTTAAAAAAGGTATAGAAGATCATTGTTTATCATATTTTCAAAAAAACAAGTGATTTCATGCTAAAGGGTTCTAGTACAAGATACTTATTTTTAAGTCTCTTTGTAAACTAAATTCTTTGTAATAATACAATATCATAATGCAAAACACCCACAAGCATTTTGAATTAATTTACAAATTTTGAAGTTCCACCAATTCCAGAACTTCCTACAAGTAGAATTTTCCACCTAGCTTACTTCTAGAAGATATAAAAGTAAATTACATGATTCTAGTTAGCTATTTAATGCAACCATTCACAAACATAGAAAAGTTATTTTACATGCTAAAACCATTTATAATACTCAAATAAATAGAGGTATTCCAAACACTTTGTTTGATTATCCTAAAAGTGTCTCAGTTGGTTTTACTATCATGTAATTTCTTTTGGCTACTTAAGTTTTCCCCTTAAAATGCCCGATTCATGTTGCCAAAGATTTACTTTAATCCAACACAAACATGCTAGAGATTTTCTATCATTTTCATTTGGTTTAAAAGAACAACATTGTTTTTCAGGACTCACAAGCATACCATGAGGACATGTTAATTCCAAACAAACCTCAAGACTTTGGGTCCAATAGTCTATTTATTGAATATTGCAGTTCATAAAAATATGGTTCTACATTTATACACAGTTACACAAGTTTTTAAATCTGCCCTTGAATATATTCTATAGACAGGAATTACGTCTAACTGCCATCAAACTCCAAGAGTGCAGAGTTTACAAAATAGTACCAAATTAAATCAAACTGGTTTAACATATGACTTTCCATTTCTCAAATACAAGCATTTAAGAGAACAAGAACAATGTACTTTTGTAAAAAAAATTCTAGAACTAGCTTTGCCAAATTAGTTTCCACAAAAATTACTTTTAAAAAGAAAATGATTTTTCCTATAAATTATGCTTTACCAATGTACTTCAAACCAAATATTTGTTCTAACTTTACTAGAAAGGAAACACTTCTCAAAGAGAAATAGTCTTCTACAGATTCCATTCACGAATACAAGCAATGTTGCTTCCATACATCTCAAGTACATAAACAAGTTTTGTTAAAAGCTAAGACTCCACTGGTTATTTATGCATGACTCAGGTTTATAGAGCACACTTATTAATACAACCAGGCTTGAAAACTGCCTCCATACTCGGAATGTACAACTTTTTATCCTACTCAAAGTTGGTCTTTGGCCATTTAATCGAAAGGAGGGCTATGTTGACTGTAGTGTCTCCTTTGTTGGACATTGAAAATGTCTAAGTCTTCACCCACCTCAAGTTCTTCTCTCCCACTATTTAATTCAGTGGTCAAATTCTTGAGTGGCGACTTTAAGTGGATCAGAAAGGCTTGATTCTGATTGAATACAACTAAATATACAATATGTAAAATTTATCAATGCATTCATACCACACAAAAAACACACAGTAAACCACAAACTTTCCCATGCTTTCCCTTTACTCGGTTCTACCCAACGTATTATATTTTTCATGTGCATTTGGTGTTTGCAAAAATAGACCACAAATATTTAATTTCTTAACAATTATAAAGACAATGTTTCATAATGTTACATCCATTCATTGAAATATTGCAGGTTACAAGAACATTGTTGGGTAATGACTATCTCAACTATTATGATATATAAAAAATTACCCAGATTCATATGTTATTTCCCAATACTATATCAATGCTCCCTTAAATAATACCTTCCCAATTGTAACTATCAAATAAAGCATACTATCTACTATTGCATGATAGCAATAATTTCCAACGTTTCACTCAACGACATTGTTACTTCCCAACAATGGACTCAACAAAAGTATTAACAAAAATTTAATATGAAGCCTTTCGAAATTCAGGCATTCATAGTACAAGCACATGTTTATATTTCTTATTTTTAAAACAAATATATTAGATTTTATGAACAATAAATAAGTAACAAGAATTCCAACCTGCAATTCATACTGCTAGGAATCCAATATCCTTGTGCAATCAGATGTCGTATACAATTATTCTAGTTTATCACTTTGTTTTTGTACTCATTCATCCCAAATAAGATAGATAATTCTCCCCCCATTCACTAATTTTTTCACCAATATGGAGCGAGGTTACGGTAATCATGACTATATATGCTTGGTTGCTAGGAATTAAGGCATTCGTTAACTCTCAACGTTGAACAACCATTATCTGATGAAAAACAAATTCATATATCCTTTTTAAGATTTAAGCTATATATATTTTTTCTTTTTCATATGTTTCACTTAATTTTAATTTGATTTTATTTTGACCTTTTAATAATTCATAAAATTAACAAATATCTTTGTACCAAAAAAATAACACTATGTTTTGTTTTACATGGTGGAATCAGTAGCTGCCATGAATTTGGGTAGGTTGTCCAAATTTTATGGCCACCATAATATTTTGTGTTGTCCATCCCGGAAGCTACCACATAGATCTTCGTGCAGTCCACCCCTATAACCACCATGCCACAATCATTTTAAACCTTTTACACTTCTGAAAGCACCTAGAAAGGAACAAGTGTTCAGTCTGATGAGGCCCGAGATTTGAATCTTGGACCTCCGTCCCCCTTACGGGGTTTAGGGGAACCAATTGGTCTACACCTCATACCTAAAAATAACATTAAGTTAGTTACTTAGATTCATGGTATTAATATTGTCATAAATCAAGCTTGACAAGCTATTTGAAGACAAGAAACATTATACCACTTAAGCTACTCCATGCTTCACATAAGAAAATCATTTTATTTTAAAAACAATTTCAACAAACCAAAATTGTATATGGCTCCCATATTCTAGGCATCTTCATTGCCACCAAAACATAGGCATATTTCTTTTGGTTCTAAAAAATCAAGAAATAAACATTCAAACACAATTCACACAAGAATGTAAATATTTTGCAATGCATCTATATGAAATGCAAAGTGTGAGCTTTCATGAACTTGTGAGTCAATCATCCTTTCCCCACTTACCTTTTTCCATTGACCCTTTTCTATCTATCGAAGGGTTTCTTCTAGATACATACAAACATTAGTAGTACATATACCGTGCAAGGAGGGTCGTTACATCCTCCCCGACTAGAATCAAACACAGTCCCTATTTTTTAGACAAGATTGATCAAAGAAATAGTTTTGTTTTTTTAATGTCAAAAGTAATCAAAAAATCCTTTGTTTCTATTTCACATAAAATATCCCAATAATCATAATCATCATAAATTCACAATTACTTACATTTTGGCATACATCTAAACCATATGATATGTCATATTACTTTTGACCAAAACATTCATCATCACATCTTCAAAACTAGTTTACCTAGTAAAGCAAAACATATACAAGCTACTCTACTAAATAACTCAAACAAATAGACGTTACTCTACTCATTATACAATCCCATATCAATTTTCATATATACATATATCATCATTTCATATGAAAGTTATTTTTAAATAAGTCTATGTCTACTCAAACAAATAAGGAAATTGTAACTGCATATCTACCATGTACTCCCACGTGGTATTTCTATCTAAGTAGTGGTCCCATTGGACCTGACATTGATCTATGCTTATCTTTCTCAGATTCTTGTTTCTAAAATCAAGTATGCGAACATGTCGAACTTCAATCCTTAGTGGATAGGTAATCTACAATTTGAAAACATTTAAAACATGACTAGAATCAGGAATATACTTCCTAAAGAGGGACACATGAAAGATATTATGAATTATGGATAGGCCTGGTGGTAGAGCAAGTTTGTAAGCAACATGGGTTATTTTTTCCACAATTTTAAATGGACCCACATATTGGAGTCAAGTTTAGAATATTTAATGGAACTTTGAGTCGGTTTCACCCTATATCCCACATAATATTCCCATGGTGTCCTTTTGAGGTCTGCATAGCTCTTCTAGCAGTTTGTAGCATCTTTTAGCTTTTTTCTAAATTCTTTTCAATTTTTCTTCCATTTATTTTACCATTTTTGGTTCGATCAATACCCGATTTACTGGATTATCCCAATATATGGGATTTATACACCTTCTCCCATATAGGGCTTCAAAAGGTGTCATTCTTAGTGATGCATGGTAACTATTATTGTATGTGAATTCCACTAGGTATAAATAGTCTCCCCACTTTGTATGTTGATCCATGTAGTACATTCTTAGCATATCTTCTAGTACCTATTCACCCTCTTGGTTTGCCTATCCATCTCAATATGATAAGAAGTACTAATATTAAGTTTACTTCCTAAATTTTCATGCAATGTTTGCAAAAAATATGAGGTAAAGCAAGAATATCTATAAAAAATTATAACTTTTAGAAAACCATGCAATATTACCACTTCCCTGAAAAACTTATTTGCCACTGTAGGTGTGTCATATTGCACATTGCCTAGTATAAAATGTACAACCTTGGTTAACTTATCCACAACCACCAAGATTGCATCATGCCTAAATCTTGTTTTAGGTAATCCTAGTATAAAGTCCATTGATACCACTTGACATTTTTGGGTTGGTATCTCATGTGGGTATAGCTTCCCAGTCGGATGAAGATGTTCTACCTTCACTCTTTGGAACTCCAAACATCTAGCTACATAATTAGTAATATATTTTTTTATTCTTGGCCAGTAATAGGCTTTTATTAAATTCTTGCACATTTTTACCTCTCCCAGGTGCACGAAATAAGGAGTATTATGAGCCTCCCTAAGGATTGTTTCCCTCAATCCACCTATGATTGGGACTACCAACCTTTTTTTTTAAATAATAGATTATCCTTAATTACAAAACTTGTGTCCTTTTTAGCTTCTCGCTCAACTTGATCATTACATGATTAGAAAAATTTATCTTTCCTTGCAATTCCTTAATTTGGTCTAACATAACTTATTGGCATTTGTTCATTGTAGTAATACTTCCTCTCCTAATCAGAGTATTTGTGACCTTATTTTTCTTTCCCTTAATATACTCAATGCCAAAATCATACTCAGCTAAGAATTCTATCCAACATCTTTGTTTGGCATTCAATAAGGGTTGTGTAAATAAGTACTTTAGACTCTGATGATCTGTCTTCAACGCAAATTGTTTTCCCAACAAATAATATCTCCAGATTTTTAGGGCATAAAAAACTATTTCCAACTCTAAATCATGAGTGGTGTAATTCATCTCGTACCTCTTAAGCTTCCTAGAATCAGGCAATAACCACATCATGTTGATTTAATACCCCTCCTAACCCCTCAATTGATGTATTTTTGCAAACTATAAGTTTCTTATTAGGGTCAAGTAATTGCAGGATTGGTGTGGTTCTCAACCTTTCTTTCAAAATCCAAAAAGCCTCTTCACACTACTTTGTCTACTTAAAGGACTTTCATTTTCTCCAAATATTTGTAATAGGTTGGGAAATTCTTGAAAATCCTCTAATGAATCACTTATAATATCCTAAAATTCCCATAAAACTTCGCATCTCTAACACATTAGTAGGGGTTGGTCAATACATAATTGCTTCTATTTTCTTGGGATCTACTACAATCTCTTTAGCATAAACAATATGTCCTAGATACTATACTTATGGAGTGTAAAACTCACACTTGGATAATTTTCTATATAATTGATTCTTCCTAAGAATCTCAAGCACATTTCTCATGTTGTGATCAAATTCCTCCCTGTTCTTGGAATAGATCAGTATGTCATCCAAAAATACAAGCATAAACTAGTTCAAATGCTCTCTAAAAATACTATTCATGAGATTCATGAATGCGGTTGTGGAATTGGTTAGCCCAAAAGGTAAAACAATAAATTCAAAATGTCCATATCTTGTTATAAATGTTGTTTTAGAAGTATCCTCTTCTCGAATCCTCAAAAAATCATCAATTCTAGATAACAAATAACTATTTTTGGTAGTAACCTTATCCAACATCCAATAATCTATGCACATCCTCAAGGTACCATCTTTCCTCTTAACAAACAATATAGGAGCTCCCCAAGGTGACACACTTGGCTTAATTAGCCTTTTTATAGCAAATATTGAAGTTGTGTTTTGATATTTTGTAGCTCAATAGGAGTCATTCTATATAGCGCTCTTGTAATAGGCGTAGCTCCAGGCAATAACTCAATAGAAAAATAAAATTCCTTCTGAGGAGGTAATCTTAGAAGGTCTTTAGGAAACAAATCCTTCTACTCTACCAACACATGATGCTTTTGGAAGAGGTCAGAATCAATTTCAGTATCTTCTTTCCTATTCATATTAACTATTAAAATCATTCCTCTCTTCCTAATTACTTTATTTATCTGCATTGTAGATAATAAAAATGGTTTAACTTCACCTTGACCACAATATATTCTAATACTTTGATTAGAATCATCCATAAATTCCACCCATAGATCTTCAAAATTTAGAAGATTCTTATAAGCCTTTAACCAGTTAACTCCCAAAATGATATCAAATGTGTGTAAAGGTGCCACATACAAATGCCAATTAGTCTTTCATTGTGGTAATGTGATGTGAGAGTAAAACATGCATTGGTTAACATGGTAGGATTACCCTAATCCATACTCTATCTTCCAATCATTGGCCAAAAACCTAGGTCTAATAGGTAAGTCCCTCACTAATCTATTAGAAATAAAATTATCAATTGATCCACTATCAATCAAAATTTGTACATCTTTATCAAATAAATTTCCATTTATCAAGAAAAGAGTAATTTGACCATCAAATTTAGAACTACCTATAGTTGCATAAATCCTATGGGTGGCCTCCTCTAGTGCTTTCTGATGTTGATTAGCTCTATGGGGGTATTTGTTGGCATAATGAGCTCCTTGACATATATAGCATCCATTTCGTGGAGCTCTATTTCCCCTATTACTATTCTCATCTCTCTCCTAAGGTACAGTATCGCTAGCCTTTTCCTAATATACTAGTTTTTTATATTGTCTTTTGGAAAACTCTCTACCATCATTCTTGGGCTTACAACCCTGGTAGTTAGGTTTATTTTTTCCACCTTGCTTGTTCTACTCTTTTGCTTTGGGTTTCTTGTTTTGATATTTCTCCCATATTATAAGCCCAACACTTTTCCACTTTCTAAGTTCATATTTTTCTTTCTCATATAGCTTTTGATAGTTAAAATATGCCTTTGTAGTTTCCTAATTGGCTTTCTTTTTTCTTTCCAAGTCAAAGGTAATAGGCATATTATCAGGATTGTGCATATTTAATACCGTCATGATTATAGGATGTAATCCTAGAATACATTTTTGAGTCTTCATTTCCTCATTAATTTCATATTGAGATGCATATTTTAGTAGTTGAATGAATATTTGGTGGTAATATCGCACTAACATGCTTTCAGATGCAAATTAGAGAACTTTTCAAACTTCTCCACATAGTATTGTTTAGTTAGGAATCTATACCAAAATTCTTTAGCAAATTCCTCCTATCTGAGGTTTGTAGCTTCTATTTTATGCCCTTTATTATAATATTTCCATGAGTCTAGGGCTACTTCAGTAATATTTATAACTTCTAACACAGTATTATATTCAAAGGACAAAACTACTAGAGAAAAATATTATTCTAGTTCACTTTGCAAATTTTTCGCTGAATCCCTATCACCCTTTCCATTAAACTTGGATATCATAACTTTTTTTAGGTTTTTCTCCAATTATTTACTCACCCTGGCCTTTCCAATACTAGATCCTTTAGGTTCCCTAGGTGCTTCATATGCCCTACCTAATCTAGTTCCTCTTTTGCTAGCTAAGTCTTCTATGACTCGTTGTTGGGAAATAAAAACTTGTTTTTGGGCCATATGGGTTTTTTGTTGGGCCATATCTTACCTTTGATGCTCATGTGTATTTGTAGCAATTGAAAAACTTTTGAAATATTTTCCTCCTCTCTAATAGGTTCATTAGGAGGTGGTTTATTTAACTATTTTATTTTTATTTCACGTTGAGGGCCTTCTCGTATTAAACCAAACCTTGGTCCCCTAGTAGGTCCTTTGGTAGTTTCTTCCTCCATGCCTCCAACAGGATTTCCTGAAGACACACCTCACAACATTCATGCCATTTTACCTGTAGGTGAAAGAGTTAGATTATTAGTTTTTACATCACATCAACCAAGTTTCATAATCAAAGTCTACAACTTAGAATCACTTCTCCTCTAATGCCATGTGTAAAAACCCTAGTCTACTCACCTAGTTGTGCCACAAATAAAACAAGTAAATTTATAGGGTTTTTTTTTCAAAAAGCGTTTATTTTTTTTATCCTAAAAATTGTATTCATGTTCTTAGAATTTACTTTTAGGTTCATAACAATATATTTTACCCAACGAAATTCTTCACATATACTTTAATAAGTTGGTGCAAAAATCATCACTGGATGAGCAGGAGGTGCACCTGGCGGTCCTCGACCAACATTGAAGATCGTAGGCCTAAGAGAGGTAGAGGTGATTGATATTTGGAGAAGACCTGCCCCTTTAGTTTCAACTACCTATGTGACAAAGGGGGAATGCGGGAAAAATAACGAGAAAGAAAGTAAAGGAGGTCATAGCCAAAAATAAAAAGGATGGGGTATGGTCGCATCAAGACACACTCATTAAATGTTTTTGATACAAATATCAGCATATCACCTAACAAATCAACCTGCCCTATCTTCACTCCTTGTTTAGCACAATAGGTAAGGATGAATTCCAGAACTAGTGGGAGGGTGCATAAAATCCAGGTTACAAAATTAGAGCACTCTCACCTGATCATATTTAGTAGAAATAAACCCCGATGCCCAGGGATGGATGCAAATTCCAAAACCATCTATCTAGACCCACAAAATCTAGATAGCAAAATTAAATTAACCAACTCAAATTACCATCGTAGAAATAAACATCCACACATAGACAAAATAGAAGTGAAGACCAAATGAGAGACCAAATAGTGATACACTATTATTTACAGGTGATGGATAATTACATATGAATTGTAAAGGCCACACAATTGCCCTTTGTAATGGTGAGCATTACACTATTTATAGGAAATTTTATGATGAATTCAAATTCAAACATTAATGGCACTTGATGGGAAGAATCGCGTTGGAATGATTGAAATATGTATTGATATTCTACTCTTCAAAATAATGGGGCTATCCAGAGGAAGTTTGTTATTATTGCATAGATATGGGACCTTGATCGCTTCTACCAAACATGTTCGACCAATAAATTTCATCTACTTTACCCTTTTGAGTAGCTGGAAAATATGGTTGATCGCTACAGGCTCTGCATACTTCCACTTGCTCTTTATCAACTCATACTAGGATAGCTACAAATATTAATAACCCATCTTGATTTTCTGAGGACTTTCTTTTGATGTCAGTTGTTGTCAGGGATGTTCCATATTACCAATATTTCACTCATCACATCTCCAAATGGGGACAAAATATTGGGATTAGACCTTTGATGCTGCCTTCCTAAAGTTCCATCCAACTTTAGGGATGGGAACTTAGAATTTTGTAATTATTGTGCCATAGTTTGATTCTTTCATTCAAGAATTTAGGATCCCATTCTTCCACCCAATGGTTGTGGTAAGGATTTGAGGTTTTCCTTTGAGCATGCCCCTACCCATTCTTTCATTTGATTATAGACTTGGAGATTTGCTCTACTGCTTGTCCACTTGGTATCTAGAATTTGCTTCAACCACTAATTCCTAAAAAGTTGGATGAGTCTAAGACGTCATCATATTCTAATAGTAATAGTGGGTGAAGAGAAACATCATCTCACCCACACTCTTGGTGACTTATAGGTTTTTCATCTTATGAAAAAAGGAACCTATAAAGAGAAGGAGATATAAAAACTAAAATAGAGAGAGAAAAGGATAAGGTAACAACAGGGAGGAAAGGAAAGCACGTAGGAAGTGGGGCGAGAGGATAAGAACAAGGGAAAGAAATCCAAATAAATAGGAAGGATATGATAAACACAAATAGGACTACAGTGGACAAGAACAACATGAAGACAAGTAGTGGAAACAATAAGCAAAAACACAAAAAGGAAGAAGGGGAGACCAGGAAATAGTTGATACAAATAAGCATTTATCATCAACCCGAAGAAATGCAGGTAACAAAGGGAATGGGAAGATGAAAGAAATTGGAAGGTGGAGAAATGTAGAGACACGAAATTAAAAGCAACCCAAAATTTGTCAAGTGAAATTGACAGGGCATAAACCCTTCTCCACGAGGCACTCTATCGAATTAAATCCCTTTAACCATAGCCCACCAAGGATTTGAGACATTCCAATAGAAGATAGATTACCATTGATACTTTATTATTTTATCCTAGGTTTTCTTCTTTACGCACTATAGCAATAACTCTCTTTTATTGATTATTATCAACCATGAGACCATTCTGCTTTCAACCATACTCTGCAGTTTATACTTCCTTATCTCATCTACATCTATTTGTGGGGTTTTATTTATAACCTGCTCACATCACCTTGTTCTTTATTTTAAGGCTTTTTGATGTAGCTCTTGAGGATGAGATAAGAGGCCTTGATAATTGCTAGATGCAACCATTGGACTAAATATTCAAAATAACAACACATGGAAGAAATGAAAACTAGAAGGACCACACAAATATGGTAGAGAAATGTCATATTTCCAAGACAAATTCTTAGGGAACATTTTCATGATGCTTTTTGGCAACTGACCAGGTGGTAATATTCTATCATAGGAAACTCCCTGTAGACCTCAAAAAACATGATGATACCTCTCAAATTATTATGTATAGGGCACAAATTTATTTACTTGCCTCAAAATTACAGCATGCCATGCACGCCTAAGCCTAGGATATCTATATTAATCCTTTGAATCTACAATGGCCAAACCAAATTATACCAAATTTGATCCTCTTCTTGTATGAGTATTATCCATGCAGGCTCAAAATTGCAACAACCTCACAATTCACCTTTCTTTGCCTAAGCTCTTCAGTTTTCATGCATTCAAAATTTAAGATGGTAATTACTTCTGCCATCTAATTACACCTTTTGAGTGGTGTCCTATCAGAGGATAGGTTTCCAAGACTGGCCTATTGCACCAATCCTATGGGTGGCTCCTTCTCCTGCGATGCCCCCATTTCTTGATATGGCATGAGCTCTGGAGAGGGGATGCTTGTGCAAGGCTACGATGGGTGATGCTCCCCTGCTAACACATATTCTTCTCTTATGGCTTCCTCATAAAGTTGGAGAAATCTCTTCTCCCCATATTGACATAGGAGGAGTGTCATATCAAGGCTAAAGACCCGGATGTAGAACAAATATTCTTAGGCTAAGGATGGGAGGAGTAGGCTTGGAATATTCTCCCAACTACTACTGAATCGGATATTAAAGTTTACCACACTCTCAAGAGGGTTCCTCTTGATAAATGTAAACTAAGTTAGTAGCTGGAATATATCCTCAAGTTCACCAAATGCATCAAGGATAGATTTTGCCAAATCTACCCATGTGGATATGCTACCATACTGTAAGATTTTATACTAGAATCATGCTCTACCTTTTATAGAAGCAACATGTAGCCTAATCATCACATATTATGCATGATATGTTAGGATCCTATATCCTAACCCTAATTATTAATAATATAATAATACCTTTAATATCATAAGGTTAGTATAATTGATAATATAATAATTAATTATTCATTAATTATTATATTATTATAATATTAGGGTTTAGGCTTAGTATAGTCATAATAATTAATTATATTAATTATTATGAATCATCATGATAAAGAGACGTAGCATTTAGGATAGATATATATTATTGTCTAATCATTCATTTAAAGGTATACATGAATATAATATAAAACATATGTTTATATGAAACCATTTGAGGGATCCCTTATTAATGCAATAGTGATTCTCTTAAATTAGGTATTATTTTATTTATTTATTATTTAAATATTTGCTAGAACCTTTAGGGTTCTACCATCTCGTATCAGAGCATGTTGGATCCAGTTATATGGGACCAAGAAGTTTGAAAATGAAAGGAAGAATTTTGGGGATGGAGGGAAGCACACTAGCCACGTTTAGAAAACATTATTAGTAAGATCATTGAGGATTTTATGGAAAAATAAATTGCCCATGAAGAAAAAGACCAATTTGCAAATGAATATGATAACCTTAGATTTTTTTTGTCGAAGGATCCCATAGCTATGAATTTTAAAATGGTACATAATGCACTTCCGGAAGAAAATAATAGAAACCCTAAAAATGCAAAAAAAATTCAAAAAAATTACACCAAGAAGAGGATATCAAAGATGAAGGTTTGCAAAAATTAAGTTTTACAAACCTGCATATGGGTGATACACAAAGCCATCAAGGTGGAAAACAACAATATGGAATTTGTAAAATTGTTTCTCCAATTTATGTTTCTATTGGAGTGGTTTTATTAAAGGAGAAAATTGGATTCAAGTTTAATCCAAGAATGCAACCATTTAAAATTACAAACTAGTATTAAGGAGATAAAATTAATTATTATTTGAAGGGACAGAGTGAACTTTCAAAATCAGCATATGCTCAATTGAGTACCAGCAAAAGGAACTTATAGGCTATCTCAATAACTCCAAATTCTAATTCCCTTCTCTCATTTTGTGATAGTGTTACCTACAATTGAAAGATAAAAATAAAAAATAAAAAATAAAATAACAATTAAACACCGTAACAGCATGACGTTTGATTTTCACCAAACGTTGATGTGTCTTAGAAATTATTCAAAATGATCCGTTTAAATCCATGACTTAGGTGAATAGAATATTGACGAACAATTCGGCAACGTTGCCAATAGTATATCCCACGAAAATAAAAAATGGTACTCCTGAAAATACTACAAAAGTTGATACATTAAATTTGTTTGATTCCCAGCTTATAGTCCCCATATACCACAATTCTTGTTTTCAAGAGATAAACGCGTGAATGAGTCTGAAATACTTGGTGTTAATATTCAATCACAATTATTTAAATTCATGTTTATTCAATACCCAAAAGTAATCATTGCCAAATGCCATGAATGTAATCTTCCATTCAAGTAAAATTCATGGTTCCTATTCAAAATAGTCTAGAATCTTGTGGAAATAAAGGAAATTATTTACCTTTAATGGCAAAAACATTGTATTGCATTAGGGTCAATGAATTTAGGTTTGTTATTGTGAAAGAGATGCCACCAAAGGTATATCTCTTTAAATCCAAAATTTTCATTCCAATCAGATGACGCAATGATCGTCACATACATTAACAAATCCATAAAAAAAAATTGAATGCTACTTTTGAATCCAATTGTGCAATAGAATGGTAGGACATAGGTCACATTGTTTTATTGGAGCTGCAACAGAAGTGAGGATAGTGTGAAATAATCATGATTGGACTCCCTAAATAAACATATGTTGATGTGCAATCATGAAACCTTATGGTTTGAAATGGATTTTTCTCTGTAAAATGTTCAAGGTTACCCTTGTAACAAAATTGATATAATAACAATTAACTGCACCAGTGGAGATTATGAAAAGATTCTTGGATATGGAGGCATCATCCTTAGTTGGCAAGTTTATGGGAGGAAGGCCAGACATTGAGACTATTCGCTCATGGGATGCGGCAAAGTGGAAAACTTCAGTTAGCTTAGAAATCGTATCAATGTCAAGATGTTTTTTTATGATGAGACTCAACAACAAAGATGATGCAAAGCACATCTTGACAGGAGGACCCTGGTTTCTATGAAGGCGTAGCCTCTTTCTGAGGAAGTGGGGGGATGATTTCAACCCTGAGAAGCAGAACATTAATAGAGCACCCATTTGGGTCCGCTTACCAAACCTCCCAGCCCAGTTCATTAATGAGTACCGGCTTAGTGGCATAGCAAAGATGATAGGAGAGCTCGTGGCAATAGACCATTCAACCCGGGCAAGGACTAGACTGACGCATGCCAGGATCTGTGTAAATGCAAACTTGGATTTTGATCTACCTTCTCAGGTGGAACTAGCATATGGAGATTTTCTAAGGATTCATCCTGTGGAGTATGATAACAAGCCGACATTCTATAGCATGTGCAAAACCCAGGGCCACCTTCAAGCCCAATGTATGACAATAACTGCAAACAAGGAAGCCACGAGCAAAGTTTTTCTATGGAAAGGTAATGGGAGAGGGATCCCAAAGTTTCAAGGACCACGTATTAACTTGGAAGGATACAGACAAGTTAAGAATAACCAAGCTAACCAAGCCAACACAGAACTGGAAAAAATCCAGGAGAAAGGAAAGCAACATAATGAGGGAGGCAAAAATCATAAGGTATGTAATAAAGATCCCAGCTTGAACATGTTTGATATCCTAGAAAATATAGAAGTTGAACAAGAAAACAGTAAGGATGATACCATCAGTGTCAAGTTTCCTGAAACCCTAGACTCCCCACACAAATCGGGACCATCCACAGCTATGACAAAAATCCCCAAAAGCTATGTTCAAAATGAAGAAAAATGGCCAGGTCATTCAGTTTAAACATGGAAAAAATAGAGTCAAGAGTCAAAGTTGTGGAAATAAGATCCAGAAATGTAGCTCCTAATCTGGTAGTGGAGCAAATTATCCCTTATCAGATGAGCCCAATGGTAAAAGGTTCCTTGAAGGAAATCCCCCTGTTTAGGAACCAGATAGGAGAGGTGAACCAAAACAAGGTTGAGGATGAAGAGGGAATTAAAAACCCCCAAAATGAGGAAGAATGTTGAAGCCCTAGACTATCACAACATATGCCCCCTCATTTCAGTCCAAAATAGACTAGACGCACTACCAAGATTCCGATAGATTATGGAAGTGAAAGAAAGAAAGGGAGAATATCTACAGCAAAGCACTATAGAAATCAATGAAGAAATTGCAAACGTAAAGCAAAGAACATTGTTACAGCAAGCTATTCCTGGCCAAGATAATAGCAAAATTGACAAACCCCATTTGGATTAGGGAAGGGGGCGGGGAAAAAATATTAAACAGTATAAATGAAGGTTCTCTCATGGAATGTGAGAGGCCTAAATGGCCCACCAAAACAAAGGATGGTGAAGTCTATAAGGAAGGATTGGAATCCTACTATCATTTTTCTTCAAGAAACCAAAACAGATGCAGCACAATTAGCACTTATAGCTATAAGGATTTGGAAGCAAGGGGAAGTGGCCTTTCAATAGGCAAGAGGAGCATCTGGGGGTCTCATGATTTTATGGATCCTATTAAAATAGAAGGAAGTATTATTCAGGAAAATGAAAGAGTCTTAAGTGTATTATTTCATGATTTTGATACTAATAAGAATTGGATTATGTCAAATGTTTATGCCCCCACCTCTGTCCAAGGGCGGTCTGAACTGTGGGAGTTTTTGGGGCATTTGAGCCAAGATTTTTAAGACATTCCTTGGGTGATTGGGGGATATTTCAATACCCCCCCTTTACCCATCTGATAAGAAGGTAGGATCTGGGTTACCCTCAAGGAACATGGAGGACTTCAATGAATTCATTAACACAAATGAATTGATGGATGTAAGACTAAAAGGAGCCAAATTTACATGGAGTAACAAGAGGATAGGAAGTCACTGATTCAAGAAAGGTTGGACAAGTTTTTTTATCCAAGGAAGCTACAACAATGTTTGGTGATTCAACGTTACAAGCCCTTCCTAAATGCACTTCAGACCATAATCTTATTCTATGGGAGGCATTTCAGACTAACTCCTTTAAAAAGCTATTAAGATTTCTATCAATATGGGTTAAACATCTGGAATTCAAGAAACGAATAGAGGAATGGTGGCAACAACCTATCCAGGGAAGTGCTTCCTTCAAACTATCTCAAAAACTTAAGATGGTGAAAAACAACCTTAGAATATGGAATAAAGAAGTCTTTGGAAATATTTTTGAGAATAAGAGAGCAGTGGGGGAAAAACTAAGAATAATAGAAAGCAAAATCCAAAATGGAACCTATGATGAGGTGACAAGGACTGAAGAGAAGGAAACCCTTTGTTAGTTTTATAATATTTTAGCTTGTGAAGAGATGTATTGGAGGCAGAAATCAAGGGCATTATGGCTAAAGGAAGGGGACTCTAATTCAAAAATTTTCCATGTTACCACATTGAGCAATAGAAGCAACAATAATATTAGAAATTTAACTAAGGTGGATGGATCCTCAACTCAAAACATTCAGGAGATTAGGGACGAGGCTGTTAATTTTTTTAGTTCATTATTGGGTGAAGAACGGGCCTATAATGCCCAAGCAAAGGACTCTCTCCTTCAATTCATTCCACAACTCATTGATGAAATGATTAACAATTCTTTTATAGCAGTTTTTGTAGGTGAAGATATCAAGGAGGCTTTGTTTAACATGGATCCTGACAAAGCTCCTAGGCCGGATGGGTTTTCACCATGGTTTTTCCAAGTTTGTTGGGATATTGTTGGAGCAGAAGTTATTGCTACAATCAAGGAGTTCCAAAGTTCAAATCATATTCCAAGGGGTTTCAATTCAACTTTCATTGCTTTGATCCCTAAAGGCCCCAACCCCAAGACTATGGCTGACTTTAGGCCGATTAGCCTGTGTAATATATCCTATAAAATTATGTCCAAAGTTTTAGCCAACCATTTGAAGAAAGTTCTACCGGTTATCATTGATCCAAGTCAAGGAAGTTCTGTACAAGGAAGATCAATCTTAGATGGAGTTATTACTATTCATGAGGCTCTTCATACAGCTGCTCAGACCAAAAAAGTAGTCATGGATTTAAAGTTAGACATGAAAAAAGCTTATGACAGGATAAATTGGGAATTCCTAGAGGCATTTTTATTAAAATTTGGCTTCAACATGAAATGGGTCAAGTTAATAAGAGAGTGTATTTCTAAGCCTTGTTTTTTAGTTTTGGTTAATGGGTCTACTGCAGGTTTTTTTCAAAGAAAATGTGGTCTAAGACAAGGAGATCCCATAATTCCTATGTTGTTCATCATTGTAGCTGAGGCCTTAGGAAGAACCATTAAGGCAACAGCGGTATCTGGACTCATATCAGGTATCAAGGCCATGTCGCTAACTACCTCGGTGACACATCAAAAAAAATTTGATGATACATTGCTACTGACTTTGGCTTCTGTGGTTGAGGCAAGAAGGATTAAAAATATTCTCAGAATGTATGAAGAAGCGACTGGACAGAAAGTGAATTTTGGTAAGAGCAAACTTTATTTCATAAATACCCCCATTCCTAGGCAAAACAAGATAGCAAGGATCATGGAATGTCAGATTGCATCCCTTCCCACCTCCTATTTAGGTCTTCCCCTATTTATGGGGAAACTTGAAGAATCAATGTGGAACATAGTTCTTGAGAGGATCCAAAAAAGCTAGCGAAGTTGGAAAGGACATCTCGTTATCTCAAGCAAGAAAAGCAGCTTTAACTATGGCTTCACTTCAAAGTATACCCGTTTACTTCCTATCAGTCTTCAGAGCTCCCAGCAAGGTGTATCACAAAATTGAGCAGCTTCAAAAAAAATTTCTCTGGTCAGGGACTGACGATAATAAAAGGATCCATTTAGTAGGTTGGAACAAGGTTTGCAAACCTAAAGCTGATGGGGGGTTAGGATTGAGGAGATTTTCTCATCTCAATACAGCTTTGTTAGCCAAACAAGCATGGCGGTTATTGACTAAGGTCGATAATGAATGGACTGCCATAGTTAGGAGGAAATACCTCCAGGTGTGAACTTCCTTAATGACAACTTAGCAAGTAGGGGGTCTAATTTTTGGAAGGCAATCCTCACGAGCAAGGATCTTGTCAAGAAAGGTCTTAGATGGATCCTAGGAAATGGTCAAACAATAGAATTTTGGAAGGATCGATAGGTGAGAGCTGAGGAGTTATCCCAGATTCCTTGTTTGGCTAGGATTCAAGAGCATATGGAGTAGCATATTGGGAAGAAGGTTGCAAATTATATGTGGCAGGATATAAATATCAACAGGTGGAAAAACATCAGAGTACAGGGCTTTGAAGCGAAGTCTGAAGAGCTTTATAACATTTTAACTCAGCAAATTATTCCCTCTGGATAGGATGAAGATCACATTATTTGGGCTGAAACTGAAAGTGGTGCTTCACAGTCAATTCTGCCTATAATTTACTTCTCAATGTGGAAGGTCAACAATTTCAACCGAGTTTGGTTTGGATCAAAGTCTTAATTCCTAAAATTTCCTTTTTTTCATGGCTGGTGATTCAAGGAAAAATCCTCACTATGGACAATATGTTATCCAAAGGTATGGTTATTTCTAATCGTTGCTACATGTACAGGGTAGGATGGGAGACTACCCAACACTTGTTTCTATAGTTTTCGATAGTGGAGTCCATCCTAGATGAAATTTTCCAAGCCTTTAGGATCTCGTGGGTTAAGCCTGCTCTTATATCCGAAGTGTTCCATCAATGGCCTCAACCCTTTGTTAGCTTAAAACTTAAGTACCTATGGAAAATCTGTTGGCATCATTTTCTCTGGTAGATTTGGCTATAAAGGAACCATAGAGCCTTTAAGGATACCATTCACAACCCAAAAACCATCCTCAATAGGATAATTGTCTTTGCAAAAGAAAACCTTAGCACCTTAGTGGATGAGAACCACTCAATTCTTCCCCAAGAAAAGCATTTAGCTTGGGCCTTAGGTATTGAGTACAAACCTTCCATTCCTTTGCCCAATCCTAGAAATGGGATTTCTTGGGAGCCACCCCCCCAGGGTTGGTTCAAACTAAATTTTGATGGTGCAGCCAAGGAGAACCCGAGAAGAGCTAGAGCTAGAGGAATAATCAGGGATCATCAAGAAAATCTGGTCAAGGCCTTCGCTGAACCATTGGGAATCAAAACTAATAATGAAGTAGAAGCTAGAGCCCTTTGGAGAGGGTTGCAAGTAGCCCAAGAAAATCAAGGTAACTTGATGATTGAAGGTGATTCTATGAACATCATCAACCTGTTAACCAATGGCAAAAAACCTCCATGGAGAATCGAGGGAGTCATCCATGAAGTGAGGATCCCTTTTACGGCAAGACAGAATAGGAGGTCTCGTCATGTGTACCGTGAGGCCAACAGGTCAGCTAAAAAATTAGCCAACATAGGTTTTGATGTTGGTAGTTTGGTGACATGGACACAAGGTGTGCCACGTGAAGTGGAAAACATTATTAGTCATGAAAAGAAACCTACCCATTAAGGAGAAATATGAATGGGTGTTTTTATCCCATGGAGCTGGTAATAACTTTTGGGTTTCCCTCTAAATCATACCAAATTGGAAATGAAGGTAACAGGGTGTAAGTCTTGGAAAATTCTGACAGAGAATAGAAAATGGGCAAGCAACAAGTTTCACAAGTGCAAAGTTCCAAACTTCAATTCCTGTCAATGTAAGTAATGTTTACAGTTATGTTTAGGTATGGGTGTGCTTTGTTAGTAAGGTGTTGTAGGGGATTCAACACAATTTCTGGTAAGAAAGTTTCAAGTATGACTAGGATATACAATCTCAGTAGAATACTAGATATTGTAATAGGTTTTGGGTTAACCTGCAAAACCCGGTAATTAATGAAGACTTTTATTTACAAAAAAAAAAAAAAATTGTATAAAATGAATACATGGGAAATTGAGTTTACCGCATTGGTTAATAGATATCAACATCACCACCTAATTTTATAGGCTTTTCACATCTCACCAACATTGTTTTCCATCAAATTATTTGTTGTGAGTGGAGGAATTTCTAAAACTGGAACATATATTTTTTGCAATTTCTTCTCATTGTATAGTTCACACATTTTCTTAAATTTCAATGTCTCAAAACTTTCACATCAAATACATAGGAATACAATGATTTACCACTTGGAAAAAACCCCATTCTTGATAGGAAATTGCAAGCCTATCCATGACTTGTTGCTGGCAAGGATGACCATCATCTTGTGACAAAAAGGGGAACCATGTCGATTGTGGGAGAATTGGAATATATATAAGGAACAAGCACAACAAGAAATAAAGTCAGTGTATAATAAGGTTGGGAAAACAAACCAAGGAAAGTTTGCACTTGATGTTGTTGTATGGACATTTTCATTTTATGCCAAATATTTTGGGACACCATATTCCCTTCTAAATCTAGATATGATTGTTGTACTAGATTTTTCTGCTGGAGCAATGGAAAACTATGGTTTGGTTACATATCAAGAAACTACATTGCTTTATGATAAACAATATTCTGCAGCTGCAAACAAGTAAAGGGTTGAAATTTTTGTAGCACATTAGTTAGTTCATCAATGGTTTGGTAATTTGGTGATATTGGAGTGGTGGGATAACTACTATGGTTCATAAGTGGTTCAACAAATGCAAAGGTTATGCAAATAAAGGGTATACATATATGGATGACAATGCTCCAGATATTACCTTGATATTGTTGGGCTAAAATAAAGAGAGGAAGGTTATTTGGGACCAGTGTATGGATTTCAATCAAGGCCTTTTAGAGCTAGGTATACTGACGTGCATGCAGATTACTCTAGACAAGACTTTGATCAACTAGTATATGTAATTAAAAAATTAAATTCAATCCATAAGATCATCACATTATACTCTCGCTATGGAATCCTACATACCTTAAACTTATGGATATTCCCCCTTGTCACATTTTTGCTCTGTTCTATGTTACAAAAGGGGAATTGTGATACAGTGTTTACAAGAAACCCATAAATATTTGTAATTTATTTTAACTCTTATAACATCCATCACTTTTAACATTCAAGTGTGCCACCAATTCAAAACTCCTAGAATGTACCACTTAACTGCAATTGTTCTTCCTGATACATGTATCCTGGTGGTGGGTAGCAACTCCTGGTATGGCTAAAATTTTAAGGACCTATTTTATAATAAAACTGACCTAAGCATTGAATCCTACAATCCTTATTATCTCCTTTATTGGTACGATGGTGCAAGGCCTTGCATCATGTCTTTGTCCTGCACTGAGATAAAATACGGTCCCATATTCAAAATTGGTTTTTATATCTTGAATGCCATGCTAGACTCGAATTTCTATTTCCATGTCTATGCACCACCATTTAATACACACTTGGTCGATGGGGCAAGTAATGGTATTACTTACACCAGCCTCCCCAATCCAAATGGGAAACAATGGGTTGCATTATGTGAACTTATGGGTTATACCAAATTTAGTGGTGGCATCTTCGGGGTATTATCTTTTGATCATTGTCAATGGACATGTTTCAAGCAAAGCCTTGTAGATTTGTTTCTTCTACTTAAGTTTGATCAATCGCTCAATTACACTTGTTTATAGTTTCTTAACATTTTATTTCTATCGTATGATATCTAGTTGCACTTGTAAGTTGCTTTGGATAGATATCATCTGATAATCTTAGTTGAATCCTTCATCTAATGAAATTCAAACACATATGTGCTATGTGTGAAAAGTGTTCCTCATGTGAATCCAAATTCAAATAGAGAAGAAATAGCAGGTGTTGTTGAAGGTCTTCACGCAACCAATACTAGATCAAAGTCAAAGCATATTTTTTTATTTTTCTCAGCTTTGAGGACAAAGCTATTTTTAAGAGGGGTGGCTTGTTAGGATCCTATATCCTAACCCTAATTCTTAATAATAATATAATACCTTTAATATCCTAAGGTTAGTATAATTGATAATATAATAATTAATTATTCATTAATTATTATATTATTATAATATTAGGGTTTAGGCTTAGCATAGTCATAATAATTAATTATATTAATTATTATGAATCATCGTGATGAAGAGACGTAGCATTTAGGGTAGATATATATATTATTATCCAATCATTCATTCAAAGGCATCCATGAATATAATATAAAATATATGTTTATATGAAACCATTGGAGGGATCCCCTATCAATGCAACAATGATTCTCTTAAATTAGGTATTATTTTATTTATTTATTATTTAAATATTTGCTAGAACCTTTAGGGTTCTACCATGATATTATGAATGGTGGACAAAGAAGCCATATTTTCCAAATGCTCCTTCACACATCCACTGATGCCATCGTAACTTGGTAGGAATTCTAGCATAGTTTCAGGGATATCATGCAGATGGAGAAGGCTAAGGGGACCATGGTCATTCTAGCTAGGGTAACTTGACTGGTCCATTAAAGCACCATTCCCTCATAACCTCTAGATTACACCATAGGTTTGAAGTCACTATATGAGTATACTTTTACCACTAGTAAGGTCAAGTCTGCTCATCTAACCATGGGTCCTTCAAGAAATGAAAAACTTTTAGCATAAAGAGGTAACTAATATCATGATTTGAACATGTTGCATAGTTAGAGTCATTAGGTGATTTTCAAAGATGTGGGTAAACCAAAGTATCACCAAACTCTAATTTTCTCAAACATGTAAACTCATTGAGTTTCCCAATAGAGTTTCCAAAAATTGTTGCTGCAAAACCATCACCATAAAGCAAGAGGCACACCTGGTGGTTCTCGACTAGCATTGAACGATTTCTAGACCTAGGAGAGGTAGAGGCGGTCAATCTCCAATTAAGGATGACTTATTTTATTACAGATACCTACATCACAAAGGGAAAAAGGGAACAAGAAAGAAAGCAAATAAGGCCATAGCCAGAACTAACAAGGATAGGGTATGACCGCATCAAGACACATTCATTCAACGTTGTTGGTGAAAATAGCAATAGATCACCTAATAGGTCAACTCACCCCATATTCACTCCTCTTTCAGCATAGCAAGCAAGGGCAAATTCCAAAATTGATGAGAGGATGCATGAAATCCAAGTAGCAAAATTAAAGCACTCCCACACGACTAGCTGTAGAAGAAATAAACCCCGACACCCAAGGATGGATGTGAATTCTAGAATTGCCCAACTAGACCCACAAAACTAGATAGCAAAATTAAGTGAACCAACTCAGACAACTATCACAAGAAATAAATATCCACACATAGACAAAAATAAAAGTGAATATAGATTTAGAGATCAAACTATGATACACTATTATTTATGGGTGATAAATAATTACATATGAATTGTAAATGCTATACATCCATCCTTTGGAATGGTGAACATTCCACTATTTATAGGAAAATTTATAATGAATTCAAATTCAAGCATTAATGGTGCTCGAAAGGAAGAATCACGCAGGAATGATTGAAATATCTACTTATATTTTGCTCTTCAGAAGAATGGCAGTTGTCTATAGGAAGTTAGGTATTCTTACATATATTTGGGCTATTGATCACTCCTATCAGACCTGTTCAAGCAATAAATTTCATCTACTTTACCCTTTCGAACAGTTAGAAATTCGGGTTGATCATTGTAGGCTCTGCGTACTTCCACTTGCTCTTTATCAGCTCATACCAAGAAAACTATGAATATTAATGACCGAGCTTGATTCTTCTAAGGACTTTTCTTTGATTTCAACTATGGTCAGGTATGTACCACCTTACCAATATTCCACCCATCACATCTTCATGGGGATAGAATATTGAGCTGAAACCTTTGATGTTGCCTTACCAATGTTCTATCCAACTTTAGGGATAGGAACTTGGGATTTTATGATTACCTTGCCATAGTATGATTCTTCCATCTGAGGATTTAGGATCCTAGTATTTTTTCCAATGGTTGAGGTGGGGACTTGGGGTCTTCCTTTGAGCATAACCCCACCCATTCTTCTTTCCAATCTTCGACTTGGAGATTTGCTCTGTTACTTGTCCACTTGGTAAAAAGATTCTGCTTCAACTACTAATACCTCAAAAATTGGATGAATCTAAGATGTCATCATCTTCAAAGAGGAAGAGTGGGTGAAGAGACACAAAATCTCACCCACATAAGTACAAACATATTATTCCACTTTTGGGTTCAATATTGATGCAAAAAATCACCCTAATGGATAAGATTAACCAAATCCCATTAGAGGTGCCATTTTGTGGATTCAGTTATCCTCATTTATTATCCACGTTTACTAGCATAAAAACCAATTCATGATAGGGGTTATCCTCTAGGCCCCATAACACCTAGAGGGTGGATTCTTACTTACCCATTCCTAATAATACTTGAATATTCGACTACTAGTCGACTCATTCTAATACTAATATGTAGGATTTTTGCATATATATGCCTTCGTGACTAACTAGTGGTTCCCTTCCCAAATTCAGTTATTTCCACATCAATATCCTGACATTAGATTTCATCACACGTACTCATTATAACTCACAAGAGTTTATCCCAAACCAAACCCTGTGGCTATTCTTAGCTAAGTTAATTAATCAAGGGACTTATCATAGTACTTTCCAAACAACAACCTAGGGTTGACGTCCCATAACACCATCCCATTATTAGTTTTGACCTAGCCAGTTTTCTCGACCAATTTTAGCAAACTACAGTCACTTCAAAAAATTTTGTGCATTCCCACACCTCAACCCCAATGGCTATTCATGGTTCATCCTCCTCAATGACTTTCATGGTTCATCCTTATATATATATATATATATATATATATATATATATATATATATATATATATATATATATAGAAGATCATTGTTTACCATATTTTCAAAAATAAATAAGTGATTTCATGCTAGAGATTTCTGATATAAGATATTAATTTTTATGTCTCTTTCTACACTAAATTCTCTGTAAGAATACAATATCATCATGCAAAACACCCAGAAAGCATTTTGCATTAATTTACAAATTTTAAAGTTCCATCAATTCCATAACTTACTACAGGTAGAATTTTCTACCTAGATTTCTTATAGAAGATATAAAAGTAAATTACATGATTCTAATTGGCTATTTAATGCAACCATTCATAAACATAGAAAAGTGAGTTTACATGCTAAAACCATTTATATTACTCAAATATTCAAATATATTCCAATTACTTTGTTTGATTATCCTAAAAGCATCTCGGCTAGTTTTACTATCTTGTAATTTCTTTTGGCTACTTAAGTTTCCCCCTTAAAATTGCCAAAAATTTACTTTATTCCAACACAAGTATGCTAGAGATTTTCTATAATTTTCATTTGGTTTAAAAGAACATCATTGCTTTTCAGGACTCACAAGCATACCATGAAGACACGTTACTTCAAATCAACCCTCAAGACTTTGGGTCCAATAGTCTATTTATTAAACATTGCAGTTCACAAAAACATGGTTCTACATTTATACACAGCTACACAAGTTTCAAACATTGCCCTTAAATATATTCTATATACTGGAATTACATCTGACTATCATCAGACTCCAAGAGTACACATTTTACAAAAGAGTACCAAATTGAATAAAACTAGCTTAACATATAGCTTTCCATTTCTCAAAGACAAGCATTTAAGAGAAAAACAACAATGTACTTTTGTAAATAAGTCCAAAACTAACTTTGCCAAAGTAGTTTCCAAAAAATTACTTTTTAAAAATAAGATAATGTTTCCTATAAATTATGCTTTACCAATGCACTGCAAATCAAATATTTGTTGTAAATTTATTACAAAGGAAATACTTCTTAAAGAGAAATAGTCTTCTAAAAATTTTATTCACTTTTACAATAATACAAGTAATGTTACTTCCATACATCTCAAGTACATAGGCAAGTTTTTATAAAAGCTAAGACTCCACTGGTCATTTTGACACGGATCAGGTTTACAAAGCACACTTATTAATACAACGATGCTTGACAACTACCTTCGTACTCGAAATGTCTAACTTTTTGTTCTACCCAAATTTGGTATCTACCCATTTAATCCAAAGGAGGGCTACACTGACTGTAACATCTTCTTTGATGGATGCCAAAAATATCTAAATCTTCACCCACCTCAAGTTCTTCTCTCCCACTATTTAAGTCAATGGTCGAAGTCTTGAGTGGTTACTTTAAGGGGATTAGAAATCATGTATTATGATTGAATGCAACTAAATATAGAATATATAAAATTTATCCATGCATTCATACCACACAGAAAACACACAGTAAACCATAAAATTTCACATGCTTTCCATTTACGTGGTTCTACCCAATGTATGACATTTTTCATGTGCATTTTCTCTTCCTAGAAAAACACCATAAATAGTTAATTGCTTAACAATTCTAAAGACAATATTTCATAATGTTACACATATCTCCATTCATTGAAACATTGCATGTGACAAGAACATTTTTGGGTAATGAATATATCAACTATTATATATCAAAAATTACACAGATTCATATGTTATTTCCCATACTAAATCAATTCTCCCTTCAATAATCCCTTCCTAATTTATAACTATCAAAGCAAACATACTATCAACTGTTGCATGATAGCAATAATTTCCAACGTTTCACTCAGTGACATTGTTACTTCCCAAACAATGGACTCAACAAGAATAATTATTCACAAAAACATAATACGAATCCTTTTCAAAGTTAGACATTCATGGCACAAGCATAGGTTTATATTTATTTTTTTAAAACAAAGAGATTTATTATGAACAATAAACAAGTAACAAGAATTCCAACCTACAATTCACACTTCTAGGAATCCAATACCCTTGTGCAATCATATGTCATATCCAATTATTCTGGTTTCTCTCTATTTTCGTACTCATTCATCTTGAAGAAGATAGATAATCATCCCCCTACTCACTACCTTATTTCCCAGTGTGGAGAGAGGTTACGGTAATCATGATTGCATATGCTTGGTTGCCAAGAATTAAGGCATTTGTTAACTCTCCACGTTGAACAACCATTATCCTATGAAAAACATATTTATATATCCTTTTAAAGATTTAAGCTATATCTATTTTTTCCTTTACCATTTGTTTCACTTAATTTTAATTTGATTTTATATGGACCTTTTATTTATTCATAAAATTAACAAATATCTTTGTACCAAAAAATAACAATAAGTTAGGTACTTATATTCATGGTATTAATATTGTCATCAATCAAGCTTAACAAGATATTTGAATACAAGACACATTATACCACTTAAGCTACTCCATGCTTCACATAAGGAAAACATTTTATTTAAAAATAAAATAATTTCAACAAACCAAAATAGTATATGGCTCCCATATTCTAGGCATATTAATTGCCAACAAAACATAAGCATATTTCATTTGGTTCTAAACAATCAAGAAACAAACATTCAAACACAACTCATACAACAATGCAAATATTTTGCAATGCACCTATATGATATGCAAAGTGTGAGCTTTTGTGTACTCATGAGCCAATCATCCTTTCTCCACTTAACTTTTTTGTTGGCCCTTTCCATAGAAGGTTTTCCTCTGGTCCTGCATACATACAAACATCAGTAGTTCCACATTTCCAATAAAAATGTAAGTATACTTCATTAGTTCTATCTATGAGCATATGTCGTGTGAGGAGGGTCATTACATCTAACAAAATTTTTGTAGTGCAAGTGGAGATTCAAAGCTTTGGATCTCGAGTGCCAGAGTGAATTGAATGATTTACATAGGAAGAAGAGTGTATATTGTCGTATAAAACAAGTTAAAGCTTTGGAGTGCTAAATTAAATGAGGTAATAAATATTTAGTCTTATTTAAACCTTTGCAAAACATACAAGGCATAATATTTAATACAAGTTAATTAATTTATTATACTTAAGGTTTTTTGATAAAAGGAGAAATAAGGTATAGATTTTAAACCTTAGAAGTATTATTGAATGCCTTAAAAGTTTTTGAAGAAATAAATATTTATAAATTTTTTTAAAATCATGTCATCCAAGTTGCATAGGAATATTTTTGCAAATAGTTTAACTTGGAGGCATAAGGATTTCTACATTGAAATAGAAATATTATATTTGTAAATACTTTTATTTCTAAATTTCCAATTAGGGAGTTATAAGGAGTTCAACACCAAATTAAATATCTTGAAATTTAGAAACTATATCATTGAAATAAGTAAAACATAGAGTTACTAGAAAGTTGGAAAAACACATTGGAATTAGTCTCTTTCTCAAGTTAACGAGATATAAGGAATCCATCTTAAAGATCTTGAAAAATAGAGAACCTCATAAAAATTGAAAGTGCATACAAATATCTTTAGATTTTCATTCACAAATAGGGAGAAATAAAGTGAAGAATAGAATTTGAACATTAGGGAGATAAAAGGGTTCAACTCAAAGTTAAGCTAGAAAGCTAAACATTTTATTAAGATCATTCTATATTCAAAACACTTGCAAGTTACAAGGTATTCTATAAAACTCAATAATTTAAAAGATATTGTAGACACCAAAATCTAACCACTTTTCATCCATCTGTGTCCTCTAATCAGCCATATACCATGACTTAATCTCAACTAGCCATCCATCTCAATCCATGTCACTTGCTCTAGTTTAATCTCCACCCTTCCTCATGTTTTAATCTTGGCCATCCATTTTGTGTCATCAAAATCCTAACATATTCAAAGGAATATTATAAAATGGGATTCATTTTTATGAATCAAGGTCCACAAAAATGATCAAAAGGTTTAGAATTCTTGAGATTTCCCTAGCCATTTTGCTATCATCATCTTCCCTCACCGTCACAATCGCACCCACTGCAAAACCCTCATGAAATAGATCTATTTTTACCTCATCCCATCCACCCTTGAACACCTTTGAGAGTTTGCAGAATGCTACTGAGCAATTCTATAATTTTATTGGGTGTTTACAACCATCACTAAATACCTCTAGACATTTCTCACAGTCAATTTTGCAGTCCATAAGTCCTTATATGGTTTCAAGCATTCACACGACCTTCGAACACAGAAGTAGAAACATCAATCAACTTTAAGGAGATAAGATATTTATTGCATATTATTTATGCTTCTTACATTTTTGTTTATAGTTCAACATTGTAGCATTTAGTGTTTTATAGGTTTTATCTTTTAGAGGACCTCACACAATGGAGCCCTTGCAGGTACTATTAACTCTTTTATGTTGTTTTCTATTTGCAGGTGCAAGAATCATGTTTTTGGAAGCTATTGCAGCTAGGGTGGTCCCATAGGGATACACAAGCCCACCTGCACACTTTTTTGGATCAAGGACGAACCAGAAGACACCAGTTGTTCATTGAACTAGGGTTTCAAAACCCTATTATCTATAATCATTGTATAAAAAGCATTTGTAACCTCACATTGGGACACACATTCATTGCATAAATCAAAGATATGCTTATATAAATAAATATGATTCATTTTATGCATTTTGTGGTGTTATTGTGCTTTTGCTCTTTTATCTTTGTAGTGGTGTTGTTTGTTTTTTGTTTACAAAATGGTGATCACGATGGGACCCCAAAGGGTTCCTCATCTTGATTTACTTTGTCACTTATTATTAATTTTATTTCTATCTTGTAGGTTTCCATAATTTTGATCACTAAAAATCATGAAAACTAAGGTTTTTGGAGGTTATAGAGTTCAATCAGAGGTTGTGCGGATGCCATGCAGTGTTCAAGTGATACCCTGTAGTATTCAGGAAATTCTCCACAGTATTCTAGAGACTCTAGGTGATGTTTAGTAGAGTGGGGAAGAAATACGTAGGCTTCCTGGTAAGCCTGGTTCAAACCCTATGTTTTATTTTCATTTTTGTTCTTTTTAAGAGTAAAATCGACAAGAAAAAATTCAATTTCTATTTTAAAGTAGTTGCATTTTCATTTCCATTTTAGGCATCTACATTTTTTATATATATTGCATATAGGGTAGAATTGCATTGATGCAATTGTTTTAGTTCACATTTAATTTCGATTTATGTTGTTTTATTGTGTTTCATTTACTATTATGTATTGTTATTTGCATTTGAAATTACAGAAGCACAAATAACTACATATTAGAGTTAAAACATTTCTATTTTTTTATTTTCTAATTTTTAATAATTTCATAATACCTAAGTTCACTCCCGTTGTTGGAATCACTTGATTATTCAGGGCAGAAGAACTGGGTAAACCCTCCACTATTAGAATCACTTGATCCAAGGTGGTTATTAAGTGGTGTACCCCTAAGTTCTTTTGAGGAGCTTAGTGTTAATGTTCTTGGATTCTATCTTAGACAAGTGAAATAGGATGTTTTTAACATTGAGTGAACACTATAGATAATATAAATCTTAAAATTAATCACACACTTTGTATGTCACACATTTAACAACAGTGAGTTGGATTTCATCACCAACCATTATTCAATATTGGTTATCATGGGCTTCATCTCCATCCGTCATCTCGCCCATAGAAACCATAGTCACCCATGAGCAATATTTCTATATTTCATCACTAACAAGGTTATCATTTGCCATCCAACCTTAGAATCCACCTTGCATAATAGTTTAGTTTAGCACATCAACAACACACAAACCCCACATAAAAAAAAATTGTTGCAAAATATAGGATTGAATTGCCTGTTTGATTCTATGATATTTTCATTACATATTTTCTGTACATCCCACACACTCACCATCCCTATTTGATTCAATATATTATGGTTTCAACTCGAATCCAAACAAAGATTTTGATTCAACCCTTCATTATCGAAGTCACTTCATCAATGGAGTTTTCCACATATTTCCCCACCACTTTTATGGTTAATCATATCAATGTGATATAGATAATTTGTTTTGGTTTATCTATAAGAACCCCATACACTATGTGTACCTCAAATATTAATGTTTTTGGACAGAGCCATCAATACCCCCATTCCAAAAATTTAGCCATCATCCCCCACCAATCCTCACTTCACCTACATAAACATGGATAAAGTTAGAACTTATCTAAAATCTGTTAAACCTATTTTAGAGTAAATCAATAGCCCACCTAGGCATAATCCTTCTTCTTAGTAGGAACTTACCTAGTCGTAACCTTCCAGTTTTACCTAGGTGTATACCAACCCTCTTTTTGAGGTGTCATCTACACCTTCCCATCATTGATCTCTCCCACAATAGTCATGTGCCAAAAGCACTTCCATTCCATATTTCTATTCCACCACCTATGGCAATTCATTGTATGAAACACATGTTAATACTACTTCACAAATGTCAACTTCCACTACATCTAATGTCTCCCATTTAGTTGTAATCCCTATTGAAACCTATCCTAGACCTACCTCATCTATTTCCACCAGATCCACACTATCCACCTCAAAAATTGCCATACAACAAGCATGGAAACACCTCAAAAAATTACTCATGGCTCAACAAGGTGCTTAGTATTGTTCCCAACAACAAATACATGCAGCAGATCTTAAGCCCTAGTCCATTCCAACTCAACCTATCTTCTTCACTCCAAATCCATCATGGGTATCACAATATTTTGTGGTTTCCATCCCCACACCTCCATAATTCCACATCCATTCCATTCCTTAGCACATTCACATTCCTCACACTTCATCTCCATTCCATCACCCAAAATAAATCCTTCATAAATCCCAACATCATGAAATGCAATCCAATCCATCAAATCATCAAAATCTCATCACATCTCAACATTTCATCACTTCATCTCCACACAATCACCAAGTAATTCAGGGATTTCACATACTTGGGGAAGATCCTAGAATTCAAGAATTACAACAACGGATTGATAGCTTGATACAACATACTCCTAGTATGATGAACCAGAAGCCTACTTTAATACAATTAATAAATCAACCCATTCATTTTTTGGTACCATCACCACCATATTTTCTAGATTTTATAGTACCAAAATTTGATAAATTTAAGGGGACTCAAGACCCTAGAGAGCATATAAGCACATTCATTCACTCATGTTTTAGAATCCAAAATCAATAAGCTTTAATGCTTAGAAAATTTTCTCAAATATTGGGTAGAGATGTCATGGAGTGGTATAATCATCTACCTCATCATAGTATTTATACATTTGAACAGTTGGTCAACCAGTTCCTCAATGTTTGGAAGAAATTCACATTATCTGACTTATACAATCTTAAGCAATTTAATAATGAGTCAGTCTATGATTTTTACAACTATCGAAGGGTTGCTATCACACAAATACCATTCTCCCTACCAATGGAAGAGTTAACTTGATTTTTCACCAAGAGTTGTTTAAAACCCATATCCTGGTTATTACAATTGCAACAATACAACTCATTCAAATAAGCTCTTGCCTATGATAGCATAATTAAGGAGATAAAAATCCAAGAAGGTGTGCTAAATCCTAAAAAGAAATAATGGTAGGATAAGGGCCAATCTAAGGGAACTTATTTTGGCCAATCTAAGCCAAATCAGGCCAATCAAGCAAATCAATTGAATCAAATGGTCATGAGACAGCTAGTAGTCACTCAAAAAAAACAACCAATGCAACAAAAACCACAAAAAATTGCATGTCAAGTAGTACCCCCACCACAAAAAATTCAGAATACAACACCAACTATGGATAATAACCAAATTTAATAATCTATTCGATAAACCCATCATTACACACCTTTATAAAAATTATATGCTTCCATCTTTCATAGGTTGTATGACACAAATCATCTTGCCTTACCTGAGGTTAAAGTAGATGACCCTACTAAGCGTAGCAAAAGCTATAGAGAATATTTTTTTTACCCTTGTCATTGATAGAATGGGTATGACATTAATGACTACTACACATTCAAATATATAGTGCAAGACCTAATTGACTTAGGTGCCATCAAGTTTGATAGTGCCTTAGCTCAACAATATTTAAAACCTTGCCATTTATCAAATACCACTTCCTCATCATGAGGAGGTGTAACAGAAAATAGGAGGGTCAAACATCAAGACTCCTAACCAAGTCAACCATGTGTAACAATACGAAGTTTTTGTGGGTGCTATTCATGTATTCACCTAAGTTCAACAATGCACCAATTAGTAAAATATACAACAACATACTGTTCAACCTCCCATAGCACCTCAGGTAAGTGTGTCTCCTTAGCCTACCATTTCATCATCACCCATTTAGTTCTCTACTAATTCTTATCAACCAATTTATATTACAAACTATCCATCTCCACCCACTTATCCTCCCAATCATCCATAAAGGCCAATCATCTCTTTTAGTAGTTGGATAACCACTAGCATTAAAATTACTTCATCTAAACTATCCATTTATGAGCTAATTCAACAATCTCCTCCACACTGTGAGGCATTAATGGAGATTCTAAAATCCATTGAACTCTAGTCTCAATATGCTAATGCTTTCAACAACTTTGTGGGTAGCATTTTAACATGTATGGAATCCTCCATAACATTCTAGGATTTTGAAATCAAACCAATATCATCAGAATCGATGGGCCCTCCATTACATATCATGGCTCAAATTGATAGGAAACAATTCAAACAAGTTTTGATTGATACTGGTTCCTCCATCAATATCATTACCACCTCTACTCTTCAACATATTAACCTTCCACCATCTCATAACAACAAATACATATTCTTCTTTAAATAATTCAGTGATGCTCTGTGTTCCACAATTGATAGCTATTATTTTACCCATTGAAGTGGAGGTAAAAATGTTGCACACAATGTTCCACATATTCGAAGAATCCATGGCATACACTATACTCATTTGACAACCTTGGATGAGGAAAATGAGATGTGTCCTCTCTATACTCCATCAATGTATAAAATATATACATGAGGGATAAATTCATTACATACTAGTGAACATCGAACCATTTAATTATTACAATTTCATTTCAAATCCCTATGAATACAATCTTCCATCCACTCATATTTTCTTAACCCCATAAACCACATCATCAACCATGTAATCTATCTCTTCATCCAAAGTTCCTATTCCTAAGGAGCTCCCCATCACTACCCCACATCAAGCTTCCACCTCCATGCCCCCATCCTCATAATCATTGACTACATGCACATGTAGTCAAGCCCAATATTCATTATCCACATCATCAGCACCAGCATATCCCATCATTATTCCATCCATATCATCACCCATTCATCAAATACCTCAAAAAAACCTACCTTCATCCACATTAGTCAATGTCTCACAAGTCAAATTAATATATTATGAGATGCCATCCACCTCCACATCCATTTCCACATCCCAAGTTGTGGTCCACCTCACTAGTCCTAGAATTGGTGAATATGTGGTCCAAGACATCACTATCACACCACTTAGCATCCAAAATACTAGGGACTATGGTCACGCATGTGACCCACCTTTATCCATAGGAGCAATGTACAACACGGGTTCAATGCATAACAACATCAACTTTATTTATGGGGGGATTGATTCATCATCAAATCCATCTTTCCAAGATGAACCCAAACAACCAACCCTTGTCAACATACAACACATATTGGGTTTTCCATATCGATACTTTTATTGATTCAATTGGTAAGGCTATGGCCTAGGATGACATAAACAAGGAATACACGAGATCATCGATACTTCATATCGAGGAGTGCATGACCATTCAGGTTTAGGCTATCACCCTTATTATTCCACCTCTTCTTTTGAATAAGTTTTTCAACATCTCTATTTGAATTCAGAAGAAGAAACCCATCACACTTATAAATTTGAAGAGGAAATATATTAATAATATGATGTTATGTTGATAGATTCTAATAAATCTAATAAGGAATTGAAACCCATCATTCCATTCGCCGAATAGGATGAGTATTACCTCAAAATGTTTTCCATCCATCAACCCATATTTCATTTGCTTATCCCTAGGGATTGAGCTGAAAAAATGGTGAACCACATCCACTTCATTAATATACCTCACTAGATAATTTTGTAATATATGTACATAATTCAAAAAATAAAAACTAAAAAATACACAAAAAATCATCATTGCATTGCATGTGCACAACTTTTTATCTATTGCATTTATTTTTTTTGCTCATAATTGTTTAGGTTCCCAAAGTTCTTGCATCAGTACTAGAATATAGGATCTATCCATTCATCACATTACCAACCACCAATTGTGCTTTTAATTTAACATGAATTTTGTTGACTTATTCACCCTACTCCATAAGCCATACGGTTTGGCAAAACCAATTCCAATTTACATGACCCTTATTGATATAGATCAGATTTCCTCACCTCCATATTTTCTAAATTCATCCTTTCCAAATAATTGTTAAATACTTCATCCAACTACATTCCTTTGTTGCCTCCACCTTCACCTTTAGATCCAGAGGTTTTCCAGGTAGACATAGAAGAGATTGAGTCAGAAGAGTTTGATAACATCATATATGATATTCATATTATCCCAAAACTCCATCATCTTGAAGAATATTCTCATACATCCATTGAAGATACCATTAATGTGAACCTTAGTTTAGACGTAGACAATCCTTAAATCATCAAACTTGGAAAAAGTTTATCCACAGATGAACAAGAACAATTAATTACTCTCATCAAGAAGAAGGGCATTTTTGCATAGTGCTTCAAAGACATGCCTGATCTTGACCCTAATTTTGTTAAACACAATATCACCTTGCACTTTGATGCTAAGTTGATCAAACAAAAATTGAGAAAGATGCATCCTACCATTGCCCTCATGGTCAAATAAGAGCTTCAAAATATTTTAGATGTGGGTTTCATTGTACCCATTGACTATCCTAAGTGGCTTTCAAACATGGTACCCATTTGTAATCCTAATGGAGTGATATTCATTTGCAATAAATTTTGAGACCTTAACAAAGCATGTCCTAAGGATGTCTTTCCTCTACCAAATATTGATATTCTTGTCGAAACTTCTATGGGCCATGAAATGCTTTCTCTAATGGATGAATTTCTAGGATACAACCAAATTCAAATCAATATTAATGGCCAATACAAAATATTATTCACTACACCTTTGGGGACTTTTTATTGCAAGGTGATGCCCTTTGGCATAAAAAATGCAGGTGTCACTTATCAATGTGCCATGAAATACAACTTCTACAATTGCATGCATAAGATAATCAAAGATTATGTGTATGATCTCTTAGCAAAATTCAAAACTTGACAAGAGCACATTGGTGTCTTGGAAAATATCTTTGATTGACTTGTAGAGTATAATGTAAGGTTGAACCCCAAAAAGTGTGTCTTTGGTGTCACCTTAGGCAAACTACTAGGATTCATTATCTTCAAAAAAGGCATTGGGATGGACCCAAAAAAATTCAAGGTCATCATGGAGATGCCTCCCCCAAAAAAATTGAAGGAATTACATAATTTACAAGGAAAGATTCAATCAATCCATCTTTTCATTGTGCAACTTTTTGAGAAATGTAGGCCATTCAATCACTTGCTACAAAAGGAGGTGATATTTTCATGGATATATGAATACCAAATAGATTTTTATGAAATCAAGCAATACCTAGCTTGTCCACCACTCTTAACTCCTCCTCCTCTGGGGGTCCCTTTTCATCTTTATGTTTTAGCAACGGTATTTGCATTGGGGACAATGCTTGCACAAAATAATGAAAACAATTGATAGCAAGTTGTCTACTATATTAGTCAAACATTGGTAAGCTATGAAACCAAATACACTCACATGGAAAATTTGTGCTTAGTAGTGGTTTTTGCCACTAATAAACTCTGATATTATCTACTTAGTCACACCACATATGTCATAAATTACAAAAATCCTCTACATTATATGATGTCTCGCACTTACAATAACACTCGCACTACAAAACGGATAATGTTTTTTAGTGAATTTGATCTTGAGTTTGTCAGCCAAAAATCCATTAAAGATCAGGTCATAGCTGATAAGCTTGCAAAAGCTCCACTTCCTACTGATCAACCCTTGATTATTGAGCTTCCATATGATTTGGTATTCACTATCACTAAACAATAATATGTCATTCCAAATAAATATATCATTATCACACTATTTTTTAGTAGTTCTAAGTGCAAAAAAGGACAAGGTGTTGGAGCCATGTTTCATACACCACAGGGGGTACCTATTCCCCTATCTTTCAAATTTAACTTCCAATACACAAACAAAAATGTAGAGTATGAAGCCTTAATATTAGGTCTTCAAGTATCCATAGCTATGGGCATAAAGCATATCAGGACATTTGGTGATTTCCAACTTGTTATTCATCAAATAAATGAAGAATACCAATGCAAGGAACCAACAATAAAGCTTTAGCATGAAGTAGCAATGACATTGCTCACTAAATTTTATTGGTATGAAATCGATATTTTTCCATGTTCAACTAATATATTTGTAGATGTGATGGTATCTCTAGGATAATTGATTTCAAATAGCTCTATAGGATAGGTACAACCACTCATTGTTACAATTATTTGTAAATCTACAATTTTCTATGTTGAATCTAAGGATGAGAAGGACGTTTGATTTATCCATTCAGATTCATATGAGCCTTGGTCCAACCAAATAATAACATTATTCAAGTTTGGAACACTCCCATAAAACCTTTCATGGACTGCTAAATGCACTTTCAAGCAAAAGGTAGCTCATTTTACTCTCTTGGGGGACATATTGTGTAAACGTTGTTATGATAGAATCCTCCTTCATTATCTCGAGTCTATAGAGGCACAAAGAGCCATAGTTGAATCTCATGATGGTACTTGTGATGGTCATTTTAGTGTAATGGTCATTGCAAATCATATTTTACACATGGGTTACTATTGGCCCACCATGGAATGCAACTATTGCACTTACATCAAGCATTATTAGAAATGTCAACATCATGCTAATTTAACTCATGTGCTATCACAATCTATTCAAAGCCTTTGGATATTTTCACAACCTATCAAGCATTACAACATATTCAAAGCCATTGGCCCTTTTCACAATGGGGTCTTGATTTGATTGGAAAAATCTCACCTTCTTCCTCAGATAACATACATTCATCATCATAGCCACTGAATACTTCACAAAGTGGGTTGAGGCAATTCCTCTAACCAGTACAATAGGACCTCGAATTGTGGAGTTTATACTTTATCATATCATCTATCATTTTGGTATTCCCTAAAAAATCATCTTTGATAATAGCAAGGATTTTAAAAACAAGGATGTTCGAGCACTTTCTAAGAAATATAATATCCAACATAATTTCTTGAATCCTTACTACCCATAGACAAATGGACAATATGAGGTTACCAACAAGACCGTATTTGTTATTCTCAAGAAACTAGTCAAAGCAAATCATCGAGATTGGCATACTCAAATATCCTTGGCATTATGGGCTTATCAAATAAGAATTTGCATGCCTACTAGGGCAACACCATTTTCACTTTTCTATGGAGCCAAAGCAATCATACCTCTTGATTTTGATATTCCCTCATTGTGAATTTCATTATAGGAATTCATAGATGATGATATTACTAGACAAGCATGTTTTGACCAACTTACGCTTCTTTATGAAAGGTGGTTCAATTCTTTAGAGAATTTAAGAGTTTATCAGGACCACCTAAAGCATTCTTATAATTCCAAAGTTCATGTACATAAATTCCAAGTAGGAGATCTTGTTCTTAAAGATAATCAACAAAACACCAATGCATTATCACATATTCATGTTAAATTCTTGTCTAACTAGCTAGGTCCATACATTGTCACTCAAAAAGTGGGTAATGGAACTTATAGGCTTGTCATTTTAGAGGGATTCAAAGATACCAAACCACTTAACATAATTTACTTGCGAGCATTCTATGCTTAATGTGGTTTATATATATGTATATACATGGCTAATACACAAAAATAACATTGCATTTCACACATTGTATTTTTACACTTTGCATTTCACACATTGCATTGCACACATTACATTTCATACATTGCATTCACAACCATATTCACACATTTCATTCACCATATTAGGGATCATTTAGTCAATTTTAGATAATAATTGATCCAATAAAGGCATGTTACCTTAATCAGGGGTACCTCCAAATCATCACCCATTTTATTGCACCATTCCATAAAATCAAATTGTCATTTGCAAACCACATTTTCATAATCCCTAGGTATTTTTGGTCACTCAGCCACTCCTAGTGTTTCTAGCAACCTCTAATACATGTCAAGTTTTCTTTAGGACCAAGACACATTTTCACTAAGAAAATCTTGAGTTATGGGAATTAACTCTAACACTCTTGAACCAAACACAATCACACATATTAAAAACATCTTGTGTCAAAGAGACATAATACCATGTTTGGGTTGAACCTCAAAGTGAAAAGGGTACTACTTGCTTGTCCCATTATGAGCATAGTCCAAAAATAAAAAATAAAAAGTGATTTGCACCACTATCACATTATTTCCCAACAAATGAATGACTAGTAAGGATAGGGTAAAATTCTCATCACACTTTGGTTGAGAATCTGATTTCTAAAAACTCTAAATATTTTACACATCACACACAATAGATCCTCAATTTTTAAGGATAGAACTACATTTCTAGTTATACGGTAAGGTATTCAAAATCCCCAAAACTTAGATATTATATTCTTGGACTATGGAGCTAATCTCCACCAGGGCTATAGATGCTTGACTTGTAGTGGAGTATGCTCATGTATGGTGACACATCTCTATTGAAGAGACCTCTGACCACACATATAGACAAACTAGCTTCCTGGTCTTCTCTATGATAGTTTTTCACCTCAATTTACTCAATATGGGTTAATGAAATCACTTGCACACACATTGGTTATTTATTGCCTTGAGTCATTACCATATTCATGATTCGGTAAATGAATTCACTAAACACACATTTGGTCTTAGAGAAATTAGATAGAATTTAGTGAGTTTGTTAGATATCACTAGTATGTCTGAGTCTCTGCAAAACAATCAGTTTTCCATATCAACATCCATATTAGTTTTCCATATCAACATCCATATTAATTTCCTATATCAACATACATATCATTAAATGAGTCTTCCATTTTACATACCACCATTTTTGTGACTTGGATTAAATAACAATGCTATAAATGGTCAATTAAAATCTAAACTATGAATTATCTTTAGTACATTAATTCATTTTCATTCATATACATCATCATTGCATTATCATTCATCACATATATACACATGCATTCATACATAAGCATTCACACAAACACATAACACAATAGTAAAAGCCATGTCTATATATATATATATATATATATCACATGTACAATGAATGCTTGAAGGCTATATACAATGGAGTGCCAAGGCTCATATATAAAAAGTGCATCTAAGCACTAGCTAACGCCTATAAGAGGACCCCTGTGATCCTGATGGAGCCCTAGACCTAGATCCACTATGCCTAGATTCACTATGTCTAACAGTTCTATATATGGAGGATGAGGGTTGATTTGGAAGTCCAATATGGTATTGCATCAATAGATCCTCCAACTCTTGACTGTATCCATCTCGAGACCAAATGCATAGTACATCCTACCTTTGATGATGATCCCTTTATGTTAGCTCTAGTTGGATCCTCACAATCCTATCCTCACCTCCACCTGTAGCCATCTATACCTCTAGCTCCAATCATAGCTAAGCTATATCTACATCCTCAACTACTATATTTATGTCTTGATCTACCATCATCTAAGCCTCGTTTGCTCCTCCTCACTCTGACCTAGAGGTCTCTTTGGAACCTCCTACATATTATCCATACCACCAAAATCGCCTCCAATATCTAGAGGTTGCTCTACTACATTCCTTGTCCACCTCCATTGATTGTTATATTGATGATGTATATAACATTTGGGAGCTTTATTCATATCCTCTACCTCAACCTCTACCTCATCATCATCCTCATCATCATCCTCATTATCCTCATACACCGCTTGACTGGGTATCCATGGTAGATGTGTAGCGAACCATACATCATACTAAATAGTAGTATCTACATCATCCACATCGAGGAGATCCATCTCCTCATCATCCTCATAGGTCACCCACCATACCTCCACACAAGATAGATCCGTCTCATCCTAATGGTGCCTATACAACACTGGTGCCTTAGGAATCCCCTATCATAGTCCAAACTACCATAGTACTCATGAAAATTGGATTAGATCCACCTCACTCCTATGCCATCTAGACACCCATCTCACCTGTCATACACTTTGTAGCTACTCCATATCATCAATCTAATTGGTACCTCACCAAAGTCTCAATATACTTGATCAGGTGTTAGCCTTACCCATAGATATTTGTACTCCTAGCTAGTACAACCAAGACAACTTCACTACACCTCCTTAGATATATGCAATCTCAAATAATATGGCTACTCCCCATCCCATATCTTAGTAGGTAAGCCCACAGGTTGAGCCACACTGAAGTGCTCGTATCCCCAACACTATAGTAGTACACTACACCCCAACATCTTCCACCCCCTCCTCACCTCGCATAGCTCCAAGTACATTTAAGCAAGTAGAGCATGCACCCATGCATACAATCAAGTCTCATTGATCATATCATACACGAACCTCATCATGTTCCAAGGTAATCGACATCCAATGTTGTTTAGTGACACTATGTTGTCCAATAAGAACATTACCAAGATGGGTATTACCTCCAACTCCTTCTTGGCATACATAACTAAGTACCTAATCCCTCCATCCTTCACACTCACATTTCACCATTGATCTCCAAAGACCCAAATCATCTCATGCTCCTTATCGTTTCCAACCTTAACACATAACCCCTTCACTAGCACTCTGAGAATGTGGTATACATCCTTGATTATCACTATCACCTCACTAGTAGAGAGCTAAAAATTCCCCTATCTGGATCTCATATCTCTACTAAGGTAGAGAGATGCCCATCATCAACCCTCACCACATAAGCCTGAGCTATCCCAACCAACCCCATAACCTCCAACCACTTACAATGTTCATCCTGCAATGTCTTTCTCATCCCTAGTATGAGGGATGAAAACCTATATCGAGCCTCCAAGATCCTCAACTATAGCACAAAACATACACAATACAAGCACACAACACACACAATGCAAGCACCCTAATATCACATTCATTGCATACTTTAAAAAAAATTAAACAAAGTCCAACCATGAGTGCTAAGGGCACTTACCTTAGCCACCTGCATCTCTACTCCTGCTACCACATTTGCTCCCTCCATCACCATAGCCTTCACTCCACCACACTTCTCCACTCACTCACTCTCTTTTAGATGCAAGTTTTGAAACTTGTGAATGCAATAATGAATCAAATTTTGCCTTTGTAGACTATTTATAGTTGTTTTTGGTGCACTGAAGTGCCCATGGGCATTCATAGGTGCATTGAAATGTTGACCAGCATCTATTGAGGGGTAAACGCTTGTCGATGTCTATGAATGATGTGGATGCTTACTGATGTTTGGCTTCAAAATTCATAGAACGACCAAAATTATCCAAAAATTTAGCTTACCTCAAAAAAATCACTCCATATTGCATCCATGCATTTATTTCATCATCATATCATGTTTTGTGAAACCAAAAATTGATTTGGGCACTTACAAGCTTGCGACCAAAAGTCACAAAATCACCGTACAAGCTTCAAAATGCATCAAAATGGTTTAAATTTTCATAAAACAACCATTTTAATGATTCTAATCATCCATGATATCATTTAATCACCTTTTGTTATAACATAGATTTATTTGAGTGGTTAACTTTGGTTTACGACCAAAAAGTCATAAAATTATCCAAAATTGCTTTTACAAAATGCTCTGAAACAGTACAAAATTTCATAAAATCATGCAATCCAATCATCAACAAATTTATCATCCTTATAACACATTTCAAAACCATCAAACCCATCAAAAATCGCATTTGCATCAAACATTTGCCAAATTCACATACAATTTTCAAGTGAACCTTGTATCTAGTAGTCTATTCTATCTTCTTGGTGATTGTAGCGATTGGTTATCCATGCAATTCAATAATATGAGTAAACCACCATAAGGAAACTTACCCATCATCATTCAACATTCTCTTGTTCGAACACAAAATTATTTTGGGTTACTCATTTCTTGAGTGAGAGTTGATAGCAAATGCAACATAGAAAAATAATGCATAAACCGTAGGCTTAGTATTAATATTGATGGTGTTTAATTAATAATAGAATAGGCTATGAATAGCCTAATAGTTTGCCTCCCTTGAAAGGTAGCTACCTGCTAGAATAATATGCTAACAATAAAATATATCATGTCTAAATAATAGTGTGTGACAACCATAAGATATTTGACATGAATATCTTAATGGTAAAATGTAGAAAGATAATTAAATCAATCTAACCTACTAGGTAATAATGTAATAACCTAATGGTAAAAGTAAATACTAATTTTTACCATGTGGTAAATGAAATCTACCCTAATGTAGGAATATGGTTAATATCCCAAATAATAGAATATTACTCTAGCATCCCCCCTTATTACATTGTTTGGGTAATGTATACAACTATCCCAATATAGTAAAAAAGATATTTATTTGTTGGGTCTTGATCTGTCATAGTGCTCTGGATGCTCTAAGAAAAAAGTGGGTCATTCCTCACTTTGTCTTCACATCAACGAATGTCCTTATTGTAATCTTGTCATCCAACCGGATTGCATGGATAACCAGCCACTACAACTACTAGGTGTATTAGGGTAGATCACTATATATGAGGTTCATTTGATTATAATATGATTTTGCAAAAGCTTTGATAAGGTAGCTAAGGTATCGATCACTTCTTAAAATGCACCCTTATAAGTTTTCCCCCTTGTGAAAAATATTGTAACAAAATGTCTACAAGTGTGACTAAGGTGTCGATCACTGTCGAAAATGCACCCTTATAAGTCTTATTTTCTTTTTACAAAAAATTATGTAAAGTAGGAAAAGAAAATTTAATCCCCCTTTATTGCAAAATATGTGCAACTCATGAAGTTTTGTTTAAGGTTTATACAAAGATTACCTTCTAGGAAAAATTTTAAAATTTACACCAAAAAATCCTTCCTTTTATTACAAGTACTTCAAACAAAAAGAGTTTGCTATTTATGAAGTCTAAAAGAGGTAACCCCTTTATTGCAAGTACTTCAAAAAAAATTATGCTATTTATGAAGCCTAAAAATAGAGTGTAGATGATGCTTGCCTAGGGTGACAATTTTTTTTCCCTTTTGTAATGTTGTTTTAGCCATGAACATTTTGTGTTCTCTTTCTAAACCAAAATCAGAATCGAAATCAAACAATTCACTAGCAACATGACCTTTGTGATGTGTCTTTACCATTTTAGTTTTGCTTGTTTTTTAAACCAACACTTATTGGTATCATGGTTGTCCTTTTTACAATTTGTGCAAAACTTGGCGTCCTAGGCAATTTTATCAAAAAAGTTCACCAAATAATTCTTCCTTATTGCAAGTACTTCAAGCATGGTTGCTATTATGAAGCCTAAAATAAAAGGTATAATTTTGATGACTTCTACTTTTCTAATTGCCTTTACAAGTTTTATCTCCCTCTTGTCAAAATCTATGTTTGAAGGAAGAAAGGAATTATCCCCCCTTAGTGCAAAAGATTGCTACTTTCAAGGTTCCTTATTTTACAAAAACTTGTTCTTTCTTTTGATATACCCTAAAAGAGTACCAAAATATAATTCACTCAAAAAGATATTTAATGGCACCTACCTAAAAATCCTCCTGAAGAGGGATAATCAGTTTGAGGAAATTGAGCCAAACAAATAAGAGTGAATTAGGGATTTTTCTTTAGGAGAGAATATCAAGAAAATTTGGCTTTATACCTGTCCAATGAATTACACAAGTGTGTGTGAAATTTGGGGTTTTTGAGTGCTCTTGATTTTGTGACTTATAATTGCATAGAACAAGAAATTAAATGCAATAAGCAATCAAAGAGTGCCTACAAATTATTATCACATAGGTGTCGGTCACTACCAAAAATGCACCTAATTTGCCAATTTTGAAATAAAGGTGTCGAGTAATATTGAAAATGCACCTTTATTTATTTAAATTTTACAAAAAAAATTGTATTTATGCAAAAATTTGATATTTTATGTCTCCTCTAGTTTTTCAATTTTGCAAAGAATGTGGCATAAAACAATTGCCTTTCATTGTTGTGTTTGCAAAAAATTAACAAGTTTGATTTTTAAGTGCTCCTCACTTTGTGTTACAATTTTACGAAGAAATAAAATTTCTTGTCTCCCCTCCTTTGATTTGTAAAATTAACAAAATAACACTCCTTTCAAGTCAATTCGACACACAACCCACGTTTGAAAGGCTTTCCTAAACTAGTCGACACACGACATAGTTTTGATGGACCCAAGGTCTTAAATGTCTTCTCAATTTTGTAAAAAAATAGAATGTGCAATTTTCTTGTATTATATCCCCCTTGGAGAAAAACAAATGCACTATTTCAACTTTGAATTTGTAAAATTTGGATCTCCTTGTGTTACAATTTGGCAAAAAAGAATTCAAGTTTGATCCTTTATTGTTTGCAAAATTAATAAGGATTTGAGAAGATTTTTAAGGTTCTCTAATTTTACAAGAAAAAAAGGTGTTCTTCTATGTCTTATATCCCTTTTTGTGAGAAAACAAAAGCACTATGTCCCTTTTAATTTTGCAATTTTTTTTTGTGTCACCTTGTGTTACAATTTGGCAAAAAATAATTCAAGTTTGATCCTTTATTGGTTGTAAAATTAACAAGGGTTTTGAGAAGATTTTTAGGGCTCCCTAATTTTGCAAGAAAAATAGTGTTATTAAATGTCTTATATCCCCCTTTGAGGAGAAAACAAAAGCATACTTTTGTTGGTGTTGCAAAAAAAAAAGGTCTTTTTTTTAATTTAATGTGTAATTTTTTTTTAAAGTTAATCATATAATTTTAATTAATAATAAAAATAAATGAATGTTTTATTAAAAAAATCAATTTATAAAAAAGTGATTTTTTAAAACATAAATTACATTTAAATGATTAAAAAATATAAGAATAAAAACTTTTAATTTAAAAAAAAAAAAACAATTAAAAAAAAATTAATCTTTAAAACCTTTACCTTGGGTACAAACAACAAAAAATACTTGCTTTGTGGGCACCGATGGGAGTTGAACTCTCAACCTCCTTGACTGGAGGTATAGTGTTTGCCCAGTTAACTGGTCAGGCTACAGTGCTTGATGGTCATAGGAGGTATCACCTCCTATTTGTAGTCATGATGTAGCTTGTTTTTTTTTTTAAACAAAGGGACTTTTGTCCCACATTCATCCCATTTCATATGAATAACCCTTTAAACATGTAGTTGCTCACATCCTTAGTTTATTATCATCGGGTAATTGGTGACTCCGATGAACCATTTACCTCTAGCACCTACAAACAAAAATTTACCACGTAATCCTCAATGTAAATGCCAACCATGTCAGTAGGGATCCGACAAATGGTGAATTGACACCTCAGTAGCACAGTTAGCAAATCATAGTTAGCCACTTGTCATAGTCATGTTACTGTCATAATGTGCATTCGGTCTAGTCACCAGCTCTAGCTAGGCTGATACATTAGTAGGGTTCCTTAGTTTTTGTGCCACATCAACAGGTTCATGTCTGGTCTAGTCAGTAGTGCTAGCTAGGTCATGTTGAGGTATGATTTTGTCCAGTCACAAAACCACTCGATAAATTTAGAATTATGATTATCTCTTGAAAATAATATTATATATCTCCAAGGTTCTTATGTTATATCTAACATTTCATATGTATATACATCAATGAGTACTTGAATAACTCTTGGATTTGTGAACTATTGTTTACAAGGGGCCTGGAATTAGGTAAATGATTTCAAGTTTATCATGTATAACATGCTTTGATATCAATTCAACAAAATAAATTTTTTTTTATGATTTTAGGTTAAAGTATACCAAATTTTATTTCCTCTCTTCAATTTAATGTCTCAAAATGCTTTAAATGAAATTAGCATAAAAAGAATCTAGCATTTTGTATTAAATTTCAATTTAACTTTAATAAAAATCAAAGTAAATGAAATTTTATAAACTTGATAAACCTTTGGAACATAATAAATTTATAATCAACTCACTTCCCAAATGTTTATTTTATAAAGCAATCATTTATTCAAACTCCCTTATGAAATTATAAATCAAATCCAAAAGAAGTGAATAAATGAAATAATGTCTTGTCCAATTTATAAGGTTCCAAAACCTTGTCTACAATAAAACCTTAGGTCTTAATATGAAACTAATGTATAAACTTTGGATTTTATGATAAAATAAAGTTTATAAATTAGGTTTTCTTTGAATATTTATCTTTTGAAATATTTATGAAATTAAATATTCAAAAGAATAAATATGATCTCTAATTTGAAATTTGGACTTCTGAAATAAATATAACTATATTAAAAAATCAAATCCAAATTGAATTTTAGAGATATCAATCATAGTTCCTCAACATTAATTTTTTTTTTTAAGCGAAAAACCCCTTGCGAGCCACCTTGGTCTGAGAGACCACGAACAGGGGGTTCTACACCGTCAAAGTCACCCAGGGGTTGCACTCGACCCTGCCCGCACCAACATTATCAATTAGATTTTGGATACCCAATTCAACTTTTTGGTAGGGTGGATATTTAACCTGGGACCTCTCTTGGAGGATTGCCCTCTCCTCTCCACCTCACCTACAACACCTGGGTTGTTCCTCAACCTTATGAAATTAAGGTGAGGAAAAGAATATTCATTTACCTCTTCTTAAATTTATTAATTAATGTAATATTTGAATAATAAATTTAGTTTATAACCTAACCATATAGTTTTACTTCATGAAATTTTGCTAGGTTATAATATATAGTTTTCATAATGAAATAAAAAAAAAGATAATAAAATATTTTAGATTTTGGAAATTACATAATGTCTCGACAAAATACACAGATCATATTTTATTTGCAGAATTATAAAACCAATCCAAAGTTCATCAGTGTGTACACAATGAAATCAAATGAATTGGTGCAATATTCTAAGGTATACACACTATTAAAAACATTGTAATAGACATTTTATTAATTCCAAATACAGTCTATGCACAAATCTGGATCCAAAATGCTTAAAAAAATTTATAAAATCTTACATTTAATTTCCATTGTTCTGCAAATGATTTTATCCATTTCTTTCCAATGAATGTGTAGCTTTGCTTACTTCCAATCATTCCTCTCCTTCTCTGTATAAAAATGTCCAGCCATTTCCATGAATCTCAATGATTTATTTATAATTTGAAAAGTTTAGTTATTGTGTTTCATCATCGGGAACAGATTTTATAATGATCTTCTTAAAACCCTTGCCCTTGTATTACCTGCATAATGAAACAATAATCATAATATCAAAACAAAACCAAACTTTACATTCCCGTAACTTTACTTTTTTTTCAAAAGTATTTCAAATTTCTCATATTGCTAAATTAACCCGCTATTTTTTGGTGAAATTGACATTTAGAATCTTGCAAGTTTGGTATCATTAGAAAGAGAAAATTCATATATTTTTACCAAGTTTTGAATGAGATCAAAAGGAGTTCTCTTCCTCAAATTATGTCCATTTCAATTTTGCACTAATTTTAGGGTTAACCCTAAAATAAAATTTATTTTAAATTTAATTTAATTATTTAAATGAAAAATAATCATTTAAACCTTTGAAAATGATTTTAATCAAATTATTTGATTTGAAATAATGCAATTAATATGCAAATAATCAAAATATTCAGTTTTAAAGTATTGCAACTACATTCAAACCTTCAAAAAGCAAATATGTTACCAATTCCAAAGTGAAAACAAAATTTCCAAGACCTTGATGCAAGCAAAATCAGATAAACAAAAATTTCCCGAAATTGCAAAATTTAAGATGGGTCCCCAATTTTGGGGTTGTTGTGAAGGACATCACAATAGGTCAGCTTCTCGATACATCAACTCCTCGATTTGCATGTCCTCCAAGTCAACAACATGTCTCTCGTTACGTGTTTGCTTGCCTGCCAGGTCAGAAAAAGATCTCTCACCATGTTTCCACCTACCATGTCAACCTCCTTGAAGGTTGTGCTAGGTTAGTGTCAGAAAATGACCATGTCATCTTGCCCATGTCTACCCTCCATATTAGCCTCCTTGAAGGTTGTGCTAGGTTAGCATCAGAGGTTGAGTCATCTCAAAATTGATGCCAACATGTTAGAGGTTGGTCAGAGGTGGTGTACTACACTACAAGATTCAGTGCTTGCAACCAAACATGTAGGGCAAGGTGTCAGTTTACGTACCTAGAGCTCATGCCAAACAGAGGGGGATAGCCACCTACAGGTTATCAGTGGACTATCAATCTGTGGTAGAACGGGCTATCACCGCCTGCAGGTTTTGTCAGTTTGACATTGTACTAATAGGTTTAGTTCCTGTTAGGCTATAAAATCAGACCTGTGATAGTTTCTAAACCATGCAATATACACGCCAACAAGTCATCTCAAATTCCATGTAGTGAGAAATTTCACACTAGGAAATCTGTGTCAACTAGGCAAAAATTTGCTTCGGGATACATGCCCATGAGATGCATGGATTTTTGTGCAAGTTCCAAAGGATCCCAATCTGGGATTTCTGCATTATGTCTAGACAAGTCGCTTCTTCAAAAAAATTGCCCACTTGTTCTTGCCAAGCACCTTGTCTTGCCCAAGTCAAAATGGATCTGATACCAATGATAGCAGATGCAACATAGAAAAATAATGCATAAACCATAGGCTTAGTATTGATATTGATGGTGTTTAAATAACAATAGAATAGGCTATGAATAACCTAATAGGTTGCTTTCCCTGAAAGGTAGCTACCCGCTAGAATAATATACTAACAATAAAATATATCACGACTAAATAATAGTGTGTGATAACCATAAGCTATTTGACATGAATATCTTAATGGTAAAATGAAAAAAGATAATTAAATCAATATAACCTAGTAGGATAATAATTTAATAACCTAATGGTAAAAGTAAATACTAATTTTTACCATGTGGTAAATGAAATATACCTTAATGTAGGAATATGGTTAATATCCCGAATAATGGAATATTACTCTAACAAGACTATGCCAAGACTAATTTTCTCAACAACTACCATTGATACCCTTTTCCATGGGGTTCCAAACATGGATAACTTTCATCATTTTCCTTATAATTACACCAGTCTCCAAGGATGTATGTCAGTTAAAGTGATTGAGCAACCATTTAGGAATTAGCTACAATCATGAGTTGCCCCAAGGATAGACTATTTTTTCTTCTTCTTTTTTGCATTTGCATCTTTGCATTTCAATGACACCAAATGACACTTTCTTCAACAACATGGAATAACTCCAAACTTGGGGTAACCAAATTTTATTTTGATTTTCCTCAGCAGGATACATCTTACATGATCTGGAATCTACACTTGGCAAAAACTCTTTCTCTGTTGGGAAAAAATAGAATCAACCACTTACAATATACAAAAACCCCTTTTCTCCATTGGGACAAAAATGGCATCACTTTACATTATTCATATCACCTGCATTTACATCATTCATATCATATGCATTTACATCATACACTTGCATTTACACCATTATCCTGCATCATTACCCACAATTATATCAATTGGCTTGTGAGACTCATTTTTTACTCATTCACCAATTGAGGGGGTAAGCTACACATACAAATTATTTGTCTTCAAGATCCTCTTTACTTCCAATGAAATAAAGCTACTTCATCATGCCAAACCAGGTGTCTCATGTTTTTTGCACCACATTATGTTTCATGCAACACGATACAAAAAGAGGTATTTGTAGATACCAAAATCTAACCACTTATCATCCATATGTGTCCTCCAATCATAGTCATCCATTATATATATATATATATATATATATATATATATATATATATATATATATATATATATATATATATATATATATATGTATATATGTATTTATTTAATATATACATAAATGTTAATATTTTATAATAATATTTATATATTTAATAAATATATATATATATATGAATGTAAATAAATCCTAGCCATCTATAACGTCTTAATCTCATCCATCCATCCATCTCAATACATGTCACTTGCTCTAGTTTAATCTCCACCCTTCCTCATGTTTTAATCTTGGCCGCCCATTTTGTGTTGTCGAAACCCTAACATGTTCAAGGGCATATTATAAAAGATGATTAATTTTGATGAATCAAGGTCCACAAAAATTCTTGGAAGGGTCAAAATTCTTTAGATTACCCTAACCCTTTCACTATCATCTTCTTCGCTCATCGTCACCATCTCCCCCACTGCAAAACCATCGTGAACAAAATATGGTTCTACCTCATCCCCATCCACCTTCAAACACCTCCTAGAGTTTGCAAAATTATGTTGAGCATTTCTGGAACACTTTTGGGAATTCACAACCATCATCAAATACCTCTAGGTATTTCTCACAGTCAATTTTATAGTCTGTAAGCCCTCAGATGCTTTCGGGTGTTCGTGTGACCTTAAAACATAGAAGCAGAAACATCGATCAATATTGACAAGATAAGATATTTGTTGTATTTTATTTATATTTTTTACATTTTTGTTTACAATTTACCATTGTAGCAATTAGGGTTTTATAGGTTTTATCTTTTAGAGGACCTAACTCTTTGATGTTTTTTTCTATTTTTAGGTGCAAGAATCATATTTCTAGAAGCTATTGCAGCTAGGGTGGTCCTATAGGAATCCACAAGTCCACTTGCACGCTTGTTTGGATCAAGGACGAATGAGAAGACACCAGTTGTTCATTAAAATAGGTTTTCAAAATCTTATTATCTATAATCATTGTATCAAAAGCATTTGTAACCCCATATTGGGGCACACATTCATTGTACAAATCGAAGATATGCCAATATCAATAGAGATTATTCATTGTGTGCATTTCATGGTTTTATTATGCTTTTGCTCTTTTATCTTTGTATTGGTGTTGTTTGTTTTGGTTTACATATATTATCCAACTTGATTACATACTCTAAACTACGGAGATATAAGGTAGCTTACAAGGATTATCACGACAACAAAAAAACTCTTTCTTTCAAAATCCCAACTTCTTAAAGGACCTAATTGCACTTCATGGAAAAACAAAGTGAGGTCAATATTGATAGTTGAAAAGCTTTGGAATGTTATTAAAGGAGCAAAAACTAAACATACTATAGATGATAAATATATTTAAAAGTTTGAAGAAGATGAAGCAAATGCACTCATGATAATAACATTTGCAATTATAGATGAAATACAACCCTACATAAGTTCAACAATAGATTCTACAAAAGCTTGGAAAACCTTAGCCAATATATTTGAAGGGAATAATGAAGCCATTATCTTGAACCTTCAAACTCAATTGCATTCTCTAAAAGTTAATAGTGGTGAAAGTATAGAATTATTTCTAATAAGAGTGGTAGATATAAAAGGAAAATTATTAACCTTAGGAGAAACTATTGAAGATATGTTTCTTGTTCAAGTAATTCTAAGAGCACTTCCAGAAAGGTACGAACATATAGTCACATCTCTACAAATTCTAAGTAAAGATATATCATTTTATGAGTTAGTAAATATCCTATAAGAATATGAGGTGGACAATTTATTAAAAGATGAAATGACTAACAATGTATTAGTCTTAAAAGATAATCCATAAGTAAACATTGCTTTATTCTCAAAAGGAAGATAAAAATAGAATAATAAATATTATCAAGTATGTAGAAAGAAAGAACATAGTACCAATTATTGTAGATTCAATCCAAGAAATCAATATCAAGGAAATCAAACAAATTTTGGAAGCCAATCAAGTAGGCCATTCCAACCAAGATAATATTAGAATTAATATGATCCACATCAACATCAATTTCAGTGTCCATATGCTTCTAAAAATTAATACAATCATCCTCAACTATAATATAGAGAAGGAAAATAGAAAGTACATTTAGTTCAAGAGATTCAATAAATTCAAGAACTGGAAGAACCTACAGATGAACATGAAGTTAAATCTCTTTTAGCTAAAATGGTATTTCATGAAGATACTAATTATTTACATGATCAATATATAGATAGATAGTACAAAAATGAAAGCAGAAAATAAGAGCTCAAATTCTAGAACCAAGATGAAGACCACATTGAAGACTAAAGTCTTCAATAACCAAATAATGTAATATACGGGGGTGTTGGAATATATTACATTATTTAGTACATGCTAATGTACCATCTTGGGTACATCTCTAGATTAGGAGAGTTTCTTAGATTAGGGTTTGATAATTTACTTAATGCAATGTAATAAATGCACAACTATTATTAGAATGTGCATTTTTTTAAATGTGCATGTTATCCATGCGTACATGAGTCTAGAATAGAAATATAGTGAGTCATATGAAGGTGGAAGTCTAAGAGTCATACTCCATTATATATTGACCTTTTTAGTAGATAAAAGTAGTGGATATGGTTAGAGAGAGTGCATGAGCACATTTGAGTAAAGTAGTGCTCAAGTTAGTCGCAATGTAGAGCCTGAATGAAGAATGGGGTATTTGATATCTTCATAATTTGTATGAAGATCCCATTTTCATGAGCTTTCATTAATGGCTATTTTATGAGTATTTTAAGAATTTTATCATGCTATTTACATGCTTAAGATATTGTCATTATCATATAGTTAATATTGCATGCTCATTTTATACCTTGTGGTTTCATTTCCTTAAATATATAGCATCAAAATATAAAAGGAACAAAGTGATAAATTTGACTATATTATTCACAAAAGGGATGTAAAACCTAGGTGCAATCAAGAATTGAAGTAATAGGGTTATTCATAGACCATATCTTCAATCTATGAGAAAGCCTCTACGATCAGAAGAAGTATCTCTTAGGGATATTTGGGTTTGCGGGTGGATGAACTTTTGTCATCTATTAGAATTTTGAAGGATGAATTTTAGTTGGATCTAATTGATCATCAAGCCCAAACAATTATTTACAAACTCAAGGGCAAAATACCAAGTTTGGAGGAGCTCAAAGGATACATTAAATATTTGTGGAGTAGTATAGAATTCCAAGTAACTCTCCTACCCCACAATTTCTTTTTTGTTTCCTTTTATAATTTAGTTGATAGAGATAGGGTAATGGATTATAGATATAGTTTATTTTTTGGATAAAGGGGTGTCTATATAAGACCTTTAAATCCTAGTTTGTGCCCCTTTATAGAAGAAGTTAATGGCTTCCCAGTATGGGTGAATATTTATGCTCTCCTGATGGAGTTTTGGGGAGAGAATATTTTTATCAAAATAGATAATGTCATTGGTGCATTCTAGTATATGGTTGTCCAAAAAAAGAAAAAAATATCCAATAAAATTAATGAATAAAGAAATATTGGCTACTTGTATGGATGTTTTAGTTCTTGTACCTCAAGCCATTGCTATCTCCTCAAGGAAAGAGGAATGGATACAAAATATTAAATATGAAAATTTCTCCCTAATATGTTATGGTTGTTAGGAATATTGCCACCTAAAGAAGATATACCCAATCAATAAATCATGCTATAATTCCTCCTTAGTGGAGGATAAGGCCTTGCATATGAATTATTAGAAACCTTCAAATATCCTAGTTCAAAGGAAAGAAGCTCATACTCTAGATGCACCAGTTTTTTAGCAATAATCATGCACGTAACAAAGACTCCATACCAAAAGGAGAATTTGAATCGTATCATTGATAAAGTCCAAATGATTACTAAATATCATCTACACAGTACCATGAAAAATATTAGCACCTTATATGGTATTCTTGAAGCTAATTATGAAACAATCGGTCATGGTCAATTTTATAAAAATGAATATCCTACAAAATGTGTTACAACTAGATAATACCTCAAGAGCTTGAAGTGCAAAAATGCATTCTCAGATCTTGCCACTCTAAAGAAGGAAGAACCTCTGCTACAAAATAAAATTAATAGAACTAATTTCCTCTTTGATGGATGACTATTATGTTTATTTTTCTTCTATTTTTTGGAGTTATGTGGCATGTAATATTTGTTCTTGTTGTTAGTTCTTAAAAAAAAAAGTTGATTATGGAAGCTTAGTAGTTTGAGGAATATGGAGAATATATTTGATAGAAAGATAATATGGGTATGCTTTAATTAACTTGTTAGAAATATAAATATTTTATTTTTGTAATGGGAGTGGCCCCCAATAGAAGCCACACATATCCTATTAAAAAAAATCTCCATCTTCCTCAAATTGCTAATATTCCACAATCCCTTCCTTTTGTATTAGATGCCTTATGAAATTCTACCAAGATGAAATTACACATCGCTAATGGTTAAAATATTTGTTTCCCAACTTATATATCTATAAATATCTTGTCTATAACAACCTTATAATTTCTTAATATCTTTTTTAGGGTTCTTATCCATTCCCTTAATATTCCAATATATAATTATTATTATTATTTTTTATTTTATTTGTAGATTTAGCCCCACTTATTGTTAGAACTTGTGATATTTATTTTTGTTTTCCCATATCAATATCCCTTTGTGTTTATTTTTTTCTTTGTTTTTGCTTCTCGGGTCTTCCTCTCTTTCTTCATTTCCAACAATACATCTTCATAAATATCTTCAATATTTAGGTTTTTCTTGTTCTAATTGATTTGAAGTGGAAGGAATAACCTCATAAGTAAGGAAAACCTCAAAATCACAAGCTTATTTCTGTTATCCTAGAAACCCTAAAATACAAGGATATTATTCTATAGTAATTACCTTCTTTATTCTGCTCTAAAATTCTTAATTGTTATAGGTTTCCTCCATCCATATTTTTTATTATGTTGCTCTTGAAACCTTGAAGTGCAAGGGATAACATATTCATCCCTTTTAATATTATCACTTGGAGATGATTCTATACTACTTGATAAAAATGATGATTTACTTGGAATAAACTTGACCTCTTTTGTTGTCTTTTTGTAAGACTTCTTTCAACATCTTATTTTACACCTTTAATTTCTTTTGAACTTTCCAAATGATATTGTAGATAGGATTTATTTACCTCTTCTTTCGAGTGGAATATGCTTGATCTGATCTAGCTTATATTACTATATGGTATCCTTGATTTATCTTGAAGTTTATAATTTTTTATCGCTTTCTTCATAGTTTGAAGAACATAAGCTTATATTGAGAGGGGGGTGAACATTATAAGATAAAACTTTTTACTTTTCAATCCATATGATAACATCAACAATATCAAAGTAGTATACATTGCACACATCATAACACACATGAGAGACATGATTTAACGTGGTTCACCCAATGTGGACTGCTCAACAAAGAAAATATTCCTTATAAAATTTTCTTAATGAATTCTTTTGGGAATCAATTCCCTATTACAATGTTTATGGACTTTTGTCCAAATGAGACACCAATCCCCTTACTCTAGTTTGTGGAAATCTATCTACAGGAGAATTCTATCTCCTTTGCTCTAGTTTGTGGATCTCTATCCACAAGAAAACTCTTTCCCCTCTACTCTAGCTGATGATATTCTAGAAGACTTCTACCCCCACTATTCTGGTTTGTGGATCTCTCTCCACAAAATACCTCTATCTTCACTACCATAGCTAATGGATCTCTATCCACTGGATACTACTGTCCTCTTTACTCTATCACCTCCAAAGCTTATTCTCAAATTTGTCTCAAATATACATCAAACTCTATCTCAAAGTCTAGTATAGACCTTCTCTAACTCTACTCATAAATTTGCTCAAAAATATACTCATAAATTTGCACTAACCTCTATTTCAAATCTATCCTCAAGCCTTAACACAAAGCTTGATCTATTCACCAATCAACTTTGCTTATATCTAGCCCAATCCTTAACACAAATCTTGAACAAATCAACTATGCTCTTAATTTTATTTCAAGTCTTCACAAGACTTACTCAAATATACCTTCAATTTCTCTCAAAAACTTGCTCAATCTGCTCTCAAGCCTTCACCAAAACTTTCTTATTCACAAACACACTCAAAATTTTCACTCAATCATTCAACCAATGAAACATAACTTTCTTACAACCCCTAAACAAATGTTTTCATACTTATTCAAACAAAGAGCACAATTTAGATCTCAAACCCTAACTCATAAAATTTCCAATCTCTATCTCAAATTTTCTCTAAACACTCAACAATGAAGCATATATAATTCACTCATATATTTCCAACAATGCTTATCAAACAATCCTTTTCACTCCACCTTATTTTCACAACATTCATTCCAACAAACACTTTAAATAAAAGATGATGTGCCCATACCTCTTTGATTTGATGGAGATATGTCTTCAAAACCTATCTTATTTACAACCAAATCCTTTTGTGCCAATTCAAGGTTAGATAGCAATAATATATCTCACAAATCTCCACATGAATATTCACCTCAACAAATATTTCACCATACAAATATTAATCAAATGCCAAACCACTTGTACACCTTATTACTCCTAACTTTCCCAATAAATTTCATCAACAAATTCACCAATCACATAAGAAAAATTTCTATTTACACCTTATATCTCCTACTTGTTATTAATGCATTCCTAAAATATAAATAAAATATCACTTCACTTTTTATTCCAATGCATTAACAAAACACACTCCCTAAATTTTTGCTCATTAAAAAATTATTTTTATAACCCTTTTTATTGAACAAATAAAAATCATTTCAAACACTTTATTTCTTCATACCACATACCTTAGCCACTTTAGACCTTAGGATATAATTTATTTTATTTTTTAAATTAATCCTTATTTGATGCTGCCTGTCACCTACCATCGAGAGTCAAACCCATGCTGCCCATTGGTCCCACGTCCTAGCCACCACTAGGCTATCACGTGGGCTAGCAAATCCACATACAATAAAAATACAAGACCCCCATCTTGTCTTTACTATCGATGCTAAACCTTAAATCAACCATGCAACAAAATGGTCTTCATACGAATCAAACCCGTACCTTCTGCCTCCGTTGCTGCACAAGCCTTACTTACCAGCTCAGCTGCCACCACACACAAGTGAAGACACACCCTTCCACACTTTAACCAATCTTCTACATCAATATTTGCGATGTCTTCTTTCTCTTTCCTCCACCACCTCGATCGTGCAAAGCAATTACTTCGGGAAATTTTTCATTTGAATTTTTCACCAAGGCTTAGGCTAAACCTTAGCCTTAATTAATACACATGCCCATACTAATTTTTTACGTTGGCTTCTTTTTGCAATTCAAATTTTGGTATTTTGAATTATTATATTTAATTATAATAATTTAAATCCTAAAGGATTTAAATATTAAACCTTTTGGGCTTCTTCTTTTTAGGGATAACCTTGCCACCATTAATGGGTATTTTAATCTTTTCCAAATTACCACCAAGGTAAATTCTTTAGAGATAACCTTACCACCATTAATGAGTATTTTAATATTTACCAAATTACTACCAAGGTAATTTATAAATCCTTTATCAAATATTATGAAGAGGTATTCCTTTCTTCTTCTTGCCTTATACCTTATGTGCCATCAAGAGAAATATTCTCACAAATATTTCCATCTAGTACCTTAAACCTTTTGATATTAATAAACATTCTTGACATTAATTCCATAAAATTGGTACATCAAAACTTTTGAAATCAATGATAATAAAACATGCTAAAATTACCAATAATATTTCCCTTTGTCATTGATGGTAACCCTTTTTGCTTTAAGCATTCCTTCTACATGTTTCCAAATTTTTGCCCCCTAATAAACTGCTCCCCCTGACTAAATACTCTTTCCCTAACTCAAATATCCCCCCCTTTGTAATAAATGGTAAATGGACTCCTTTGGGACTAAATATAAGACTCTTAGCTCAGCCCCCTCCCCACCTCCTCTCCTTGAGGTGTTGAATTTTTGGGTGGGAGTGAAATTACTCCCAATTTTCCTCTAAGATATGATATTCTCACAATGACACTGAGAGGGGGGGTGAATCAGTGTAGCAATTTAAATACAGATCTACAGCTCTTTAAAACTTAAGTAGAGAGAACTTAAAAATAGATAAAGCAAATAAACAAGAGAGCATTCCACAACACATGATTTAACGAGGTTCACCAGATTTGGCTACTCCTCAAAAATTAGACTGCTTGGACTCCCATCCAAATCCAGCCTTTGCAAAGCACCAACTTTACAAACAATTTATCTGCACCAACAGAAAGGAGCACCAACCCCCTAATGCCAAGCACCAACTTGGACTTCAGTTCTGAACAGATTTTATGACATAAAAATGCCTTCTCTTCTACAAGACCCTCACTGGTCTAATTCCTTTTTAACAAGAACTGCATATACTTACAGCTCTGCTATTCTCTCTTACAACACTCTCTTCTATATATTTTTTAGCATAATACACTCTGTTATTTTTCATAGTTCCTTTTTCCTTTTTATTCGACAAATCACAACACTCTTGCCACGTGCAGAGCTCAACCCTAACCCTAACTTCCTGCACATGAAAAACATTCTTTTGGCTCTGCTTACTATGCTACTTAAATACTTACTTACGTCTCGACGAACTTATCGCCCACTTTACGGCTCTGACAGCCTTTTTGGCGCTTTGTCAGTATATCCATTGTTCTGATAGATTTATCTTTTCATTTATGACTCTGATCGTCTTACCTGCTTATTTACGTCACGGATCTTACCTATATTTATGGCTCTGACAAAAGAAGAACCGCTCTGACAGAGAACTGCCGCTCTGACAGCCTTTTGTCTTCTTCTCGGCCTGCATGCACGAAAACACAACATGTCACGAAATCGTGACACTTTTCGCCTTCGTACACTCTACTTGGCATGCACCCACAAAAATGTGACATGTCACGAAATCGTGACACTTTTTGCTTCCTTGCACTTCTCTTTGCATGCACCACAAAAACAATGGAACATGTCATGAAATCGTGACACTTTTCACTTCCTTGCACTTCTCTTTGCATGCACCATGAAAATGGAACATGTCACGAAATCGTGACACTTTTCTTCCTTGCACTTCTTTACCAAAATGAAACATGTCATGAAATCGTGACACTTTTCTTGCCTTGCATTCTTTGAAAAAATTGAATCATGAACTTTTTTGTCTTTTTCGCATGCACCAATGAAATCGAACATGTCATGAAATCGTGACACTTTGCTTTGCACTTGACTTCTTTGCATGCACCAAGAAAATGGAACATGTCATGAAATCATGACACTTTCACCTTAGAGCTCTTCCTCCTTGACTTTGTCATGAAATCGTGACGCTTTCGCTTCCTTGCTCTTTCATTTTGCTTCTATCATGAAATCGTGACACTTCATCCTTCGGAGTCTTCCTCTCTGCTGTTGTCGCGAAAATGCGACATGTCACGAAATCGTGACATCTTTTCTCCTTAGCTCTTCTCTTCTCTTCAGGTCATGAAAACGTGACATGTCGCGATATCGTGACACTTTTTCTCTCGAGCTCTTCCTCATGCAATATGTCATGAAATCGTGACACTTTTTATCTTCCCTTCTCTCTCCTGCAATATGTCATGAAATCATGACACTTTTTCTCCTTAGCGCTTTCTCTTGTCATCGGATCGTGAAAACCCGACATGTCATGATATCGTGACACTTTTTCTCCTTAGCGCTTCTTCTTGCAAATTGTCATGAAATCGTGACACTTTTCTTTGCGAGCTCTTTCTCTCAAACCTGTCATGAAATCGTGACACTTTTTCTTCGTACCATCCTTCTTGCAAACATGTCGTGAAATCGTGACACTTTTCCTTCCAAGCTCTTTCTCTCAAACATGTCACGAAATCGTGACAGTTTTCTTTGCTTGTGCCTTCTTTCCAAACATGTCACGAAATCGTGATAGTTTTTCTTCTTGCCTTCTTTGCTTCCTACATGTCACGAAATCGTGATAGTTTTCTTGTCGCGATATCGCGACAGTTTTCTTACTTGCCTTTTTCTTTGATCTTTTGAAACTGGGCCACTTCTGTCTTCTTGGAAATTCACTGTACATGCTCTGACTGACCTCTGAACTCCTGTCCACTACATCATCAATTGATCTATCTGTCTGTGTTGACAACAATGACAATACTATTTTTGCACCTTGCTCAACAATCTCCCCCTTTGGAATTGTTGGCAACACATGTGCAATTTCCTGTAATTCTTCTCCCCCTTTGACAATAATACCAAAGGGCTGCTGCAGACTCCCCCTGAGTCCATGCACAACATTCTCAGGCACACAATATTACAGTTAGCAAAAAATACAAACATGAGCAAACAAATATATATCAAAGGGCTGATAATCAAATATATAAATGCTCCCCCTGAGAATGTGTTCTCGAAAGCTAGTCAGTTCTTGGGTAGTGTGACCACTCCCAACTTACTGCGGAGATATTCAAAAACTTCCTTGGGCAACGGTTTAGTGAAGATATCTGCTACTTGCTCTGTAGTTGGAACAAAATCCAATTTAACCTCACCTTCTGCAACTTTATCCTTCAAAAAGTGATACCGGATTGCAATATGTTTGGTGCGAGAATGCATAACCGGATTCTTTGAAATGTTAATAGCATTGGTATTATCACATTTAACTGAAATTGGCTCTTTGAAGTTAATACCAAGATCTTTCAAGGTTTGTCTCATCCATAAAATCTGTGTACAACATGTTGTTGCTGCAATGTATTCTGCCTCTGCTATGGATAGAGAGACTGATTCTTGTTTCTTGCTGTGCCATGCTACCAACTTTGTCTCCAAGATAGAATGCACCACCACTGGTACTCTTTCTGTCATCTATACATCCTGCCCAATCTGCATCAGAATATGCAATAAGAGTGAAATCCTTACCTTTTGGGTACCATAACCCATACTCCATAGTACCCTTGAGGTACCTAAAGATCCTCTTCACAGCTGTCACATGAGTCTCTTTGGGACTAGCCTGAAATCTTGCTACCATGCATACTGCCTGTAAGATATCTGGTCTTGTAGTTGTTAAATACAATAGGCTTCCAATCATAGATCTGTACATGGTTTGATCTACATCTGGAGATTTGTCATCCTTGCTCAACTTGCAACCTGTTGTCATGGGAGTGCTAACAGGTTTACAATCCTCCATTGTGAACTTTTTCAGCATTTCTTTCACATATTTAACTTGAGAAATAAAAATGCCCTTTTCACTTTGGTTAACTTGCAGTCCGAGGAAATATGAAAGTTCACCAATCATAGACATTTCAAATTCTTTCTGCATTTTATTTGCTATGTCTCTACATGACTCATCATTGCTGCTGCCAAAAATTATATCATCAACATAAACAACAAGGACAATAAGTTGGCCATTGTCTATTTTGACATACAAGTTACTATCCACCATACCTTTCTTGAACCCTTGTTCGGTGAGATAGTTGTCTAGTCTTGCATACCATGCTCTGGGTGCCTGTTTCAAGCCATACAAAGCTTTCTTCAACTTGCAAACAAAGTTGGGATTATCACCGAGTTGAAAACCATCTGGCTGCTCAATATAAACTTCTTCTTCAAGATTTCCATTCGGAAATGCTGATTTCACGTCCATCTGATAAACTTTGAAATTCCTATGGATTGCTAAAGCCAGAAACATTCTGATTGCCTCGAGTCTAGCCACTGGTGCAAAAGTTTCCTCAAAATCAATACCTTCAACTTGAGCATAGCCTTTACGGACCAATCTTGCTTTATTCCTTACAACCTGTCCGTCTTCATTCAATTTGTTTCGAAAAATCCATTTAGTACCGATTATGTTTTTATTTACAGGTCGTGGTACTAACTCCCAGGTTTTGTTTTTCTCAATCTGATCTAGTTCTTCATTTATTGCCTTCATCCAACTTTCATCTGTGCTTGCTTCAGCAATATTTTTGGGCTCAATGCTGGATAATAGGGAGTAGTTACTTACTACTCTTCTTCTTGTCTTAACACCAACTGTGGGGTCCCCAATAATTTGCTCTCTGGGATGATTTTTCTGCCAGCTTCCTGTTTTGAATTTATTGTTTTCTTCTACTTCTGAATCAATACTTAAATCATCTGGGTCAATTTTTTGATTCTCTTCTGTTTCCTTTTCTTCATCTCCTTCAATAACTTCTTCATAAATAGGGTAGTTTTCTTCACAGCTGACAACTTGTTTCCTATCTTCATCAAATTTAACATCGGCACTGTCTACAATTTTCTTTAGCCTTTTGTTGTAGCATTTGTAAGCTTTGCTTTTTGATGAATAGCCAACAAAAATACCTTCATCAGCTCTATCTTCAAATTTACCAAGATTATCTTCAGTTCTTTTGATGTAACACTTGCTGCCAAAGACTTTGAAGTATTTTGTTGTTGCCTTCTTGCCGAACCAAAGCTCATAAGGGGTTTTGCTTTCATGTGTCCTCAACATGCACCTGTTTTGGATATAAACTGCAGTATGGACTGCCTCTTTCCAAAATCTGTCTACAATTTTGCTTTCAGTCAACATTGTCCGTGCCATTTCCTGCACAGTTCTGTTCTTTCTTTCTACAACACCATTCTGCTGAGGTGTCCTTGCTACTGAAAACTGTCTTCTGATCCCATATTTTTGATAGTATTCTGCAAACTCCTCTGAGATGAACTCTCCTCCTCTATCTGATCTTAAGCATTTGATCCTCTTTCTTGTTTCATTCTCAACTTGGTTTTTGAAGGTCTTGAACATTTCAAAAGCTTCAGATTTCTGCTTCAAAAAGAATATCCAGGTCATTCTGGAATAGTCATCTATGCACAACATAAAGTATTTGTCACCATTTATACTTTGTGTTCTCATGGGTCCACATAAATCAGTATGTATTAGTTCTAAAGGTTTGTTGGTAAAGTACTCCTTTGATTTAAATGTGGCTCTAGTTTGCTTCCCCTTTTGGCATGAAGCACAAATACTATTTAGAGGTTTGCCAATGGAGGGTATATCTCTTACTGCCCTTTTTGAGCTTATTTTTACCAAATTGTCAAAGCTGATATGACCGAGCCTCTTGTGCCACAACCAATTTTCATCTTCCTATCCAATTAAGCATGTTCCTTCTGAAGTCTCTGAGAGAGTATACAGGTTTCCAGAAGTCCTTGATCCAGTAGCAATCAACTTCCCACTGTTAGCTTTTCTCACTTCACAACCCTGCTTCTTAAAAATTACTTCATGACCTCTGTCACAAATTTGACTTACGCTGAGCAAGTTATGCTTCAGACCAATCACAAACAAGACTTCTTTTGAATTGATCTTTCCGTCACTGATCTTGATTGATCCTTTGCCAACTATCTTTGCTCCATCATTATTTCCAAATTTCACAGAACCACCTTCGTAATTCTGTAACTTCTCAAATTTTTGCTTGTCACCTGTCATGTGACTGGAGCATCCACTATCAAGTATCCATGGTGCAGATTTGTTCTGTGCTTTAAAAGCAGTCTGAACAATCAAAGATTCCTTTTCTTTTTGAAGTTTCTCCTTTTCTTTCCATTCTGGTTTGATAGCAGATTTGGCTACTTGTTTTGCCTTTCCCCTTTCATTAGCATGTGCCTGTTTTTTAAGAAATTTCTTGTTTTGTTTCAACCCATTTGGTTGAGATTTTCTACCCTGATAATTATTTGCTGCAAAAGTGCTTCTACAGTTTCTTGCAATATGTCCAAAATTATGACAGTTATAACATTCAACTGCATAATCCATCAATGGAGAAAAGACATTTCTACTGGTGAAATTCCTTTGTGCTACATTATAACTGCAATCTGAAATCTTATGACCATAAGCATTGCATTTAAAACAATAACCAAAAAAGGAATGATTAAACCTGGGTGAAGGTCTTTGCCATTTTGAAGTAGGAGCCATGAATCTTCTCCTTCTTGGATGTGTGACTTTTGTGAATCCATCTTTGTCAGTACTCTTCTTGAGTCTGGCATTATTGCTTTCTTTGGCATGATCTATTTTTTCTTGATCAACCCTGTTCTTCTCTTCTTTCTTTAAGGGTTCTACATTTATGGCCTTTGATCCTTTTGATGATTCTCCTTCATCGAAGCCCAAACCAAATTTGATGCCAGAAGGCCTTTGGTTATTTAAAATTTTATCCAGCTTTACAGAACTTTCTTCAAACTTATGATAACAGCTCAATTTCCTATTCATCTCCTCTAGCTGCATCCTTAACTTAACAATGTCTTCTTCTAGCTTGCTGCATTCATCTATCTTTACGGTTAATTGTACTTCGAGAACTTCAGACATTTTCTTAAATTCGTCTGTCTGTACTTTCAAGCTGTTTATTATTTCATTGGCATCCTCAAGCTTTCTTGAAACCTTTTTATTCTTTTTCCTTTCTGTGCTCAGTTCTTTAAGTGCAGCAACTAACTCACCTTCCAGATAAACTTCAGCCTCATCCTCAGGTTTTTCATTACATTCCAATTTTTCCTCTGTTATTCTTTCTTCAAATGCCATGAACAGAGCTTCACCTGCTTCTTCTTCAGAATCCTCACCGGAGCAGTCTTCAGAAGAGCTGACATTCTTGGATATGAAACTTTTCTTCTTGAAGTTGCTTTTTCTGAAATGTGGTTTCTTCTTCCAGTCACTTCTTTCTTGGTGTGACCCTTCATCATTTTTGTTTTTCTCATTCATTGGACATTTAGCTGCAAAGTGCCCGACTCCTCCATAGTTGAAGCACTTAAACGGTAACTTACCTCTGTACTTTCCTTTTCCCTTTATTAGTTTCCTAACAAAGTTTGCTTCTGTTTCATCTGAAGACTCTTCTTCTACAGATTCTTGATTAGCTTTTATATTTTTGTGTGCTTTAAAAGCAGCTTCTCTGTCTGAGGGCTTAGTTTGTCCTATTCTCATTTCATATGCAGTTAAAGAACCATGCATTTCATCCATGCTAAAAGTATTTAGATCTTTAGCTTCTTCTATAGCAAAAACTTTAGAATCAAATCTTTTGTGAAGAGTTCTTAGTACCTTTTTCATGATGACCGCATCTTCTATTTCCTCGTCGAGTCCTCTAATCGCATTAATGATTCCATTGACTCTCAGCATATAGGCCTCTATGTTCTCATCATCATTCATTTTTAATGCTTCAAACTGAGCTCGATGCGTTTGTAGCTTGGCTTCCTTGATCTTGTTGTCTCCTTCATGAATGCTCTACAGTTTGTCCCACATGTCTTTTGCCATTTTACAGCTCATGATCCTTATCAGTTCACTGTCTACTAACCCACACATTATAGCATTCTTTGCTTTAGAGTTATTCTCAAACTTTTTCTTCTCAGCAGCATCTGTTGGAGGAGTAGAGGATATTGTGTACCCACTGTCTACTGACTCCCAAATGTCATAACCCAAAGCACATAGATAAGTCTGCATCCTGAGTCTCCAGAAAGAGTAATTAGTTCCATCGAACAAAGGAGCTTTGTTGGATGAAAATCCTTCACCACCGGCCATTGTGATTCTTCCAAGATCACCTTAGCTGATTAAGCTTGTTCAGGAACCTTGCTTTGATACCAATTGATATTCTCACAATGACACTGAGAGGGGGGGGTGAATCAGTGTAGCAATTTAAATATAGATCTACAGCTCTTTAAAACTTAAGCAGAGAGAACTTAAAAATAGATAAAGCAAATAAACAAGAGAGCATTCCACAACACACGATTTAACGAGGTTCACCAGATTTGGCTACTCCTCAAAAATTAGACTGCTTGGACTCCCATCCAAATCCAGCCTTTGCAAAGCACCAACTTTACAAACAATTTATCTGCACCAACAGAAAGGAGCACCAACCCCCTAATGCCAAGCACCAACTTGGACTTCAGTTCTGAACAGATTTTATGACATAAAAATGCCTTCTCTTCTACAAGACCCTCATTGGTCTAATTCCTTTTTTTTTTTTTTCAAACTTTTTTTTTTTTTTTTTTTTTTTTTTTTCTCTTCCCTCTCCCCTTTTTTTTTTTTTTTCAAATTATTTTTTTTTTTTTTTTCTCGTTCCCTTTTTCCTTTTATTCGGCAAATCACAACACTCTTGCCACGTGCAGAGCTCAACCCTAACCCTAACTTCCTGCACATGAAAACATTCTTTCGGCTTTGCTTACTGTGTTGTTAATAGCCTTAAAAGCTTACTTACGTCTCTGACAGCCTTATCTACCCACTTTACGGCTCTAACAGCCTTTTCGATGCTTTGTCAGTATATCCGCTGTTCTGACAGATTTATCTTTTCATTTACGACTCTGACCGTCTTACCTACTTATTTATGTCTCTGACAATCTTACCTACTTATTTACGCTAACTCGATAGAAGAACCACTGAAAGAACGCTCGACAGCCTTTTGTCTTCTTCTCGGCCTGCATGCACGAAAACACATGTCACGATATCATGACACTTTTCGCCTTCGTACACTCTACTTGGCATGCACCCATGAAAATGTGACATGTCATGAAATCGTGACACTTTTCGCTTCCTTGCACTTCTCTTTGCATGCACCCACGAAAAAGGAAACATGTCATGAAATCATGACACTTTTCGCTTCCTTGCACTTCTCTTCCGAAAAGAACATGTCAAAATTGAACTTTTTTTCTTGCATTTTTTTCCCACAAAAATGGAACATGTCACGAAATCGTGACACTTTCGTTGCCTTGCACTTCTTTTCGCATGCACCAGCGAAATTGAAACATGTCACGAAATCATGACACTTTTGTTGCACTTCTTTTCCGCATGCACAGAAAAAGACATGTCAGAAATATGACACTTTGGCTTGCACTTCTTTTTCGCATGCACCAACGAAAATGGAACATGTCATGAAATCGTGACACTTTTGCCTTAGAGCTCTTCCTCCTTGACTTTGTCGCGAAATCGTGACGCTTCTGCTTCCTTGCTCTTTCATTTTGCTTCTATCATGAAATCATGACACTTCATCCTTCGGAGTCTTCCTCTCTGCTGTTGTCATGAAAATGCGACATGTCATGAAATCGTGACATCTTTTCTCCTTAGCTCTTCTCTTCTCTTCAGGTCATGAAAATGTGACATGTCGTGATATCGTGACTTTTTTCTCTCGAGCTCTTCCTTATGCAATATGTCATGAAATCGTGACACTTTTTATCTTCCCTTCTCTCTCCTGAATATGTCACGAAATCGTGACACTTTTTCTCCTTAGCGCTTTCTCTTGTCATCGGATCATGAAAACCTGACATGTCACGATATCGTGACACTTTTTCTCCTTAGCGCTTCTTCTTGCAAATTGTCATGAAATCGTGACACTTTTCTTTGCGAGCTCTTTCTCTCGAACCTGTCATGAAATCGTGACACTTTTTCGTTCGTACCATCCTTCTTGCAAATTGTCATGAAATCGTGACACTTTTCCTTGCAAGCTCTTTCTCTCAAACATGTCGCGAAATCGTGACAGTTTTCTTTGCTTGCGCCTTCTTTCCAAACATGTCACGAAATCGCGACAGTTTTTCTTCTTGCCTTCTTTGCTTCCAACATGTCACGAAATCGCGACAGTTTTCTTGTCGCGATATCACGATAGTTTTTCTTGTTGCGATATCATGATAGTTTTCTTGTCGCGATATCGCGACAGTTTTCTTACTTGCCTTTTTCTTTGATCTTTTGAAACTGGGCCACTTCTGTCTTCTTGGAAATTCACTGTACATGCTCTGACTGACCTCTGAACTCCTGTCCACTGCATCATCAATTGATCTATCTGTCTGTGTTGACAACAATGACAATACTATTTCTGCACCTTGCTCAACAAGATACTCAAAATTCTCTTTTGAAAGTGGCTTAGTGAAAATATCTGCAATTTGTTCCTTTGTAGTAACATATTCCAATTTGACTTGCTTATCCATCACCTGTTCTCTTAGAAAATGATATTTGATCAGAATGTGCTTGGTCCTAAAGTGCATCACTAGATTTTTGAAATACTTATAGCACTTGTATTATCACATAGGATGGAGATAGGATAATGATGCTATATCTTAAAGTCTTTTAAATTTTTCTTCATCCATAACACCTATGTACAACACGTAACTATTGCAATATACTCTGCCTCTGCTATGGATAAGGATATTGATTCCTATTTCCTGCTTAGCCAAGAGACTAAATAGTCTCCAAGGAAGAATACTCCACTTGTGCTTTTTTTGTCATCAATATTGTCTGCCCAATCTACAACTATATATGCTATGAGAGTAAAATTGTTGCTTTTGGGATACCAGAGCCTAAAATCCATAGTCCCTTTTAAATACCTAAGAATCATTTTTACTTCCATTACATGTTTTTCCTTTGGTGCTACTTGAAATTTTACCACTAGTCCCACTACCTACATTATATCTGGTCTTGTAGTTTTGATATATAGTAAGCTACCAATCATAGATCTATACAATATCTGATTTGCCTTAGGAGATTCATCATCTTTACTCAATTTGCTTCCTGTAATCATGGGGGTAATTACTGGTTTGCAATATTATAACTTGAATTTCTTCAGCATCTCTTTTACAAGATTATTTATGTTATCCTAAAAACCCTAAAATACAAGGATATTGTTCTATAGTAATTACCTTCTTTATTCTGCTCTAAAAATATTAATTGTTATAGGTTTCCTCCATCCTTGTTTTTTTATTATGTTGCTCTTGAAACCTTGAAGTGCAAGGGATAACATCTTCATCCCTTTTAATATTATTACTTGTAGATGATTCTATACTACTTGAGAAAAATGAAGATGTTTTACTTGGAATAAAATTGACCTCTTTTGTTGTCTTTTTTTTAAGACTTCTTTCAACATCATATTTTACACCTTTAATTCCTTTTGAACTTTCCAAATGATATTGTAGATAGGATTTCTTTACCTCTTCTTTCAAGTGGAATATTCTTGATCTAGTCTAGCTTCTATTACTATATGGTTTCCTTGATTTATCTTGAAGTTTATCTCATGGCTAGAATTTTTTATCTCTTTCTTCATAGTTTGAAGAACATAATTTTATATTGAGAGGGGGGTGAACAGTATAAGATAAAACTATTTACTTTTCAATCCATATGATAACATCAACAATATCAAAGTAGTATACATTGCACACATCATCACACACATGAGAGACATGATTTAACGTGGTTCACCCAATGTGGGCTTCTCGACAAAGAAAATATTCCTTATAAAATTTTCTCAATGAATTCTTTTGGGAATCAATTCCCTATTACAATATTTATGGACTTCTGTCCAAAGGAGACACCAATCCCCTTGCTCTGGTTTAATGAAATCTATCTACAGGAGAAATCTATCTCCTTTGCTCTAGTTTGTGGATCTCTATCCACAAGAGAACTCTTTTCCCTCTAATCTGGTTGATGATCTTCTAGAATACTTCTGCCCTGATGAGGCCAGGAATTGCCTCATCCATAAACACTTTTTGATACATTCTACTATTTTGAAACACCCTTTTTATTATGTTTTTATGCTAATTTTGGATAGAATGCATTATGTAATAATATTTGCATATTCTGAAATGTTAAGTGCATATAGTCTGTTTTTACTGTTTATTTCTGCAGTTTTCAGTTAATTCATTAATAGGAAGTCAGAATCAATAAGCATTATTGAATGTTTGGTGCTTAGTAATAATGTTCCTCTATTTTGAATTAATTTAAATGCAAAAGGCGCCAAGGAATTTGTCACCTGTAGCTGACTGTGCAGGAAAACAGGGTAAAACTGTGACAGTTCCAGCCAGCTGTACATTTACAGCAAGGCTGGGAAACAATCACTTCCGCACATGTCACCTATGCAATAGGATAAGGGAAGATCATCCAGGTGGTCTAAAACCTCCTCTTTATGCGTTTAAAGCACGGAAAAGCAACTGAAACTCGCCTCCCTGATATTCCGGAGCAGTGCAGAAATAATAGCGCAGGAACAAGGAATAGCGCAGGAACAACAAAACGCAGTCAAAAAGTGACAAATCGGTAAAATAAATGAATGGCAATTGACCAGACAGTTGTCCCAGCTCATGATAACTGATTCCCTCAATGAATGCAATTTAATGGGGTTGAATGGACCAAGTTTTGACAAAGTAAGCTCATGCATTTCAGGAAAGCAGTTGTACAACAGTTGTAAATCCCTGCAAATCAGCAACCAAGCATATCAACACTGCATTATAAATAATAAAGCTCCCAACACGGTTGAGCATATAGTGATATAGGCATTTAGGCATATAGGAGAGGAATAGGCAGTAAAGTGCAATCATTTCTGTAGCAAAACAGTAATCTGCAGGTTTTCCCTGCATTACTGCAATGCATTTCCAGAATTAATAACAAGTGCAATTTTCCAGTTATCAGATTAGCATGATTAAGTTTATGGTTGGCATTTAAGTTCCCTTAGCATAAATTCTACACCTTCATCTGGTTCTGGAAGCAAGGGCCACTTGCAGGACCAGAAGAAGGCAACTTTTGATAGAATATCCTATCGATTTTCTGCTGCAGTAGATCAGCAGAATTCTGTCATTCTTTTCATTTCTTTAGCATCTTTAAGTTCAGATTTCAGTATTTAACATATTTCTCATATTCCCATGCAATTTCAATACGTCTGTTTCAGCTTTGCAGCAATTTCAGGTTTCTTGTCAATTTACAGATTTGCAGCAATTTCCAGTTTTTTGTAATTTACTGCAGTTTCCAGATTTGAAGCATTTACAGTTTGCAAATAGGTGTTATTTGATTTCATGGATTTATAATATGCTTAGAGAAATTGTATTGAGTTTATTCTTTAGCAGTTGTTTTGTGGTTTCCTGTAATTTGCTTTCTGTCAATTCTGCAACAACATTTCATTTCCTGCTCTTTCAAATTCTGCAATTTCCATTTACTGCAGTTTTTAGTTTAGTTTCATCTTCTGCAATTTGATTTTCAGTATTAGGAGTTAGAAAACACACAAAACCCCCAAAAACACTAACTATTCCACCAATAAAATCCCTGTTCTGGAATAACCTGAACTTGCAGTTGTGGCACCTTCTATCGCATACAGCCTTTGGACACCGCCCTGGACTGACACATATAATGATTAAATGATGAATGAACAACGACACTCATCATTTTTGGCGCCGTTGCCGGGGAACAATAGGTGTTGTTAGAAAAAGTGAAACAGGTCAAAAATTGTATTACAATTCTTGAAACACTGCATTTCAGTTTATTTTGTGAATAGGCATGAATGCATAGGCTAAGGGACGAAAGAGGGAGGTTTATCCGAAGTGGCTCCGAGCCACCAAAGAGACCTACTCGGTCTGATGAAGATTTATCTTCATTTGAAATCACTGAGGAAAAGCCAGAGATACCTTCTTCATCAGAAGAATTGTTGGACAAATTAGAAAAGGAGCTTTTTGAAGCACTTGCTGCTAAACACTCCCCTCTAACTAGACTATTCCCATCATCCTTTAGAAAGAAAACAACTATGGCTGCAGCAGCAGTAGGGGGATATGATAATCCTGATGATACTCCCAAGACTTTTGAATATCCCATAAGATTGGATCCACTGCTAGAGGCACCCATGAAAACAATCTCCCCATCCATATTGCCAATTTTTAGGGGAACTGTTTCAGAAGATCCTGATCAATTTCTGTTTGAATTTAAGGTATTATGTCAAACTTATGACTACATAAATGATAATCAGAAATTGAAATTGTTTCCTTCTACACTTAAGGACGCTGCTCTCCGATGGTTCATGAGCAATCTTGAACCAAACTCAATCACTACCTGGGATGAGATGGAGACTGCATTCTTAAACAAATATCAAGATTATTGTAGAGTAAGAAACGGGAAAGATGAGTTGTTTAGGATCAAGCAAGAAGAAGATGAGAGTCTAGAAGATTATCTTGATCGCTTTGCCTTTGTTCAAAAGAGGTGTGGTGCTGTAGAACCTGATTTCTTAAAGCCTATTCTCTTAAGAGGATTACGGGATGAATCTAGGGAAGTGTTAGATTTAATGGGAAAAGGAGACATAGATCAACTTGACCTTGGAGAAATTGTGGAGTTATGTAAAAACTATTCCCGCACTCACCATCGGAGGAAAAAAGGAATTTTGGTAATAATGGCATAAAAGAGTTGATGGAAGAAATGGCCAATTTAAAAACTGATATCCTTGTTCAACTTAACACTGCATTAGGTGAGAAAAACACAAGATCTAATTCTACACCACCTTTAGCAATTTATTGTCCAAGGTGTAGGAGTAAGCATGCTTTGCAAGACTGCCCCTTAAACAAGACTTCTATTTGTGGAATTTGTTCCAAGGAACATTCAACAGATAAATGCCCTTTGTTGCCTCATCTAAAATCTATTTTGGGCACCCAAACAGAAGAACTCAATGCTATTGGGCAGAGATCTGGTGGTGGTTATGCACAATATCCCACTGCTCCTAGATTTCCAAACTGGGCACAATCTCCTTGGAATATGAATATGCCATGGGGACAAGCAGAAGCTTCTGCACAACCTTGGAACCAACCTTGGACAGCTCCTCCAGATTGGTCACAATTTGGATGGATGAACCCACCTTGGCATACCATGCCTCCATAATGGACACAACAAGGACAGAGATGGGGACAACAATATCAGGGACAGCCATATCCACCACAGCAATATCAACCCCATCAAGGACAGCAAAGGTATCAAGGGCAAACCCAACACTTGCTGCCTGCTCCTAATCCAAATTTTTAGGGAAGAACACAACAACAACAAATGCAGCCAGTAAAACAACCTCCACTCCCAGCTCAGCCTGTGACTAACCCCAATAATGCCAGACAAACAGCCCCTGTTTATGAGGCTGAGTCTGAAGACACTGCTGCAGTTCATGTACTTGACTGTAGTAACATTCAGCTGCGTTCAGGGAAGACTTTACCTGAACCTATTCCACCCACCATTAAAGAAATAAAAGAGAAACAAGAACCTCCAAACCAAGAGGCACTGCAATAGCAACAAAAAGAAGAAAAAATAGCAAAAATGCAGGAATCTTCTCCAGTAGCTTTGCCATACCCCGAAAGGTTTGAACATGTTGACACCACCCCTGAATCAGAATTAGTAACGAACTCAAAAAGGTGTCAATTTCTCTTCCTTTGCTGCAAGCAATAAGAGATATACCTTTAATCAAAAAGACTATTCAGGAGTTATGTATCAAGAAACCTGGTAGAAAAAAGAAAGCCTTTCCTAAAACTGTTCAGGTAGAAGGGAAATTAGCTGATCTATTGGCTGGGAAACTGATTCCTCCTAAGTATAGTGACCCGGGCAGTCCAGTAGTAACAGTTACTATTGGAATGATGCAAATTCCTAATGTGTTAATTGACCTTGGGGCTGCAATAAATGTAATGACTAAAGACACAATGCAAAAACTGCAGCTCCATAATCTCAGTCCTACTACCACAGTCTTGGAAATGGCAGATAGATCAGTAGCTAAACCAGAAGGTATCTTAGAAGATGTGGCTGTTAAAGTCTCTTCATGGGAATATCCTGTAGACTTCTTGGTGTTGCGGCCTAGGACTTCGATCAATGGATACCCTATCATTCTAGGACGACCTTGGTCAGCTACTGCAGCTGCATTTATAGACTGCAGATCAGGGGAAATGACCATTTCCAATGGTATTGACCTACAGAAAATTTCTTTGTATCCACCAGCTCAACCTTCAACTAAATTTTTTGGACAAATTTGGTATCCTGAATCTGATGAAGAATTCGAACAAGAAACCATTGCTACTTTGGCTACAATCATAGTGAAGGAACATATTGAGGAAATCACAACACCTGGGAGAGAAATATTTGAGAGTGAAACTGTCCTAGTTGAAACGTTACATTCAGAAGGACTAACTGATGATCAAACTCTTGTTCATCGATTGTTGTGGCAAGAGGAGGAACAAAATTCTGAACTTCTGTCATCCGTACCCAATCAAACGAGATCATTCACATTACCACATGGATGGCATCATCATCTTCTTAACACATTCAAATGTCCTTTGATTCCATCAGGTATCACCTCTGAGTCAGATTCTAGAACATTTCATACTCTGCAACCACATCATTGTCCCTTAAATGCATTGATCAGTAGCTATGAAGCAGTTAATTCTATCTATCCAGGGATCAAACAAATTGAAATCCAGCCAGGTAAATTTCTAAACATTAATAGCTGGCTAACTGAGGACCAGGAAGCCAAGTTGTTTGCAATCCTACAAAAGCATGTTCAAGCTTTTGCATGGAATTATAAAGACATGACAGGCATTCATCCTGAGGTATGTACACATAGGATATACACAAGAAAATGTAAAACCAGTAAGGCAACCTCAGAGACGTTTGAATCCTGCTCTAAAAGAAATTGTGAAAGAGGAAATTGAAAAACTCTTAGATGTTGGATTCATTTATCCAATTTTCGACAGTAAATGGGTTTCACCACTGGTCATTGTTCCAAAGAAAAATGGTAAAATGAGAGTATGTGTGGATTATAGGGAGTTGAATAAGGCCACACATAAGGATCATTTTCCATTACCATTCATAGACCAAGTATTGGATACCCTTCTCTGGAAAGAAATTTTTCTGTTTCCTTGATGGTTTCGAGTGGGTATAACCAAATTCAAGTTGCGCCAGAAGATCAGGAAAAAACTACCTTTACATGTCCTTGGGGAACCTTTGCTTACAGAGTTTTACCCTTTGGATTATGTAATGCTCCGACAACATTTCAGAGAGTTGTTTTAGCAATTTTTTCTGATTTAACCAATGAAAGTGTTGAAATTTATATGGATGATTTCACAGTGTTTGGGGATAATTTTGAATATGCATTAGAACAGCTTGAAAAAGTGTTGATCCGTTGTGAAACATACCATCTCTCTCTTAATCTTGAGAAATGCTTTTTAATGATGGAAGAAGGAATTGTTTTAGGACATCATATTTCTTCTTATGGAATCAAGGTTGATCCTAAGAAGGTTGAAGTCATCAAAAACCTCCCTCCTCCACAAACTCAGACTGATGTACGCAGTTTCTTAGGACACATTGGTTTTTATCGCAGATTCATTGCTAATTTCAGTACCATAGCAAATCCCATGTTTGCTTTGCTCATGAAAGATTCTGAATTTGTTTGGTCTTCTGAATGTCAAGATTCCTTTGAAAAGTTAAAGGAGAAGTTAACCACTCCACCTGTTTTAAGAGGTCCTAATTGGGAGTTACCCTTTCATATTCAAACCGATGCTTCCAATAATGCTATTGGAGCTGTGTTAGGACAGATTGAAAATGGGGAACATTATGCAATATATTATATCAGTAAAAACTTGACAGGAGCTGAGAAAAACTACACTACCACTGAAAAAGAATTCTTGGCTGTAGTCTATGCTATTAACAAATTCCGACACTACATCACAGGGTATCAAGTATTCATCCATACAGACCATTCTGCAATCAAATACTTGATGAATAAACCATTGGTCAGCGCAAGAATTATTCGTTGGTTAATTCTGTTGCAGGAATTTGATGTTACCATAGTAAACAAGCCTGGGAAATCTAATGTTGTTGCAGATTTCTTGTCAAGAATACCAAATGCAGATACAGGGGAAGTTGTGGAAGATACCTTCCCAGATGAAAAGTTGTTTGTTGTCTCTGTACAATCTCCATGGTTTGCGAGACATAGCAAATTACTTAGTTACAGGGAAGATTCCTCTTCACTTTACCCCTAAACAAAGGAAACGATTAATCAAGCAAAGCTCTTCCTTTAAATGGATAAAAGGATTACTTGTTTAAATGCAGTCCTGATCATGTTTTACGCAGGTGTATCCGCCGAGGATGAAACATACGACATCCTACGAGCATGCCATGATGAACCATCGGGAGGACATTATTCGGTCAAAAGCACTATTCACAAAATCTTGGGTCCTGGATACTATTGGCCATCTTTGCACAAAGATGTCAAAAGGTACGTAAGACATTGTGATGCTTGCCAACGAATGGGACAACCTACTTTTACTAGTGAAATGCCATTACAACCTCAAATAGGAACAGAACCATTTGAAAGATGGGGTTTAGATTTTGTAGGACCCATTAATCCTCCTTCCAAAGGCAAAGTACATATCTTGGTATGTACTGATTATGTTACCAAATGGGTAGAAGCTCGAGCCTTTAAGCATGCTCGTGAAGAGAAAGTTGCTGATTTTCTGTATTCACAGATTTTTCTGCGTTTTGGAGCCCCACAATCTATCACAACTGATCAAGGTCCCCAATTTACTTCAAAAATTGTTGAAGCTTTCACTCAACTCTATCAAGTCAAACACAGGAAATCCTCACCTTATCATCCACAAGCCAATGGCCAAGTTGAAGTGACCAATAGAGAATTAGAACGAATTCGACCAAAACCATAGCCAGTCCATAGAAAGAATTGGTTAGACAAGTTACCAGAAGCTATTTGGGCTTATAATACCACATGGAAATCCACCACTGGATTTACCCCATATGAATTAGTTTATGGAAAACAACCTCTTTTGCCTATTGAATTTGAATTACTAACTCTTCGAACTGCTTTGGAAGTAGGTATTGATCTGTCACGGGCACAAGAAGATCGCATTCTGCAACTTGATGCATTGGATGAAGCTGCGCATGGATGCCCTACATCGGACGAGAGGTGATCCAAGCACAAAGGAAAATGTGGCATGATAGTCACATTCAGCAGCGAAGATTTCAGCAAGGTGATTGGGCCTTGTTGTTTGATTCACAATACAAGGACTTTCCTGGAAAGTTGCAGACCAGATGGCTTGGGCCATACCAAATTGAGGAAGTGTTTGACAATGGAGTTGTTCGCCTTACACCTATCGATGATTCTCAACGCAAATTGGTGGTAAATGGACATCGTCTTCGTATGTACCATAAACCACAAAACAAGGAGGAATTTCTCAAGCAATTGGGAAGTTTGGATGTACACCTTTGGGAAGAAAGCTCTTCTTCCATCTCGAATTCAGCAGAATGATACAATTAAAAAATAAAAAATAAAATAAAATAAAATAAAAATAAGAAACTCAAAAAGTGAAAACCTCTTTGAGGCGCTTCTGAGTTGGGTTTACATGAAAACCGGGATTCCGGCATGTTTACCTAATTGGTTTCACCTTCATTGTTCCATGACCATTGTTTTACCTATTTTCAGATTGCACCTGCCCTAGTTCAAAGACTGGTTAGCTGGAAATTTCAGTAGGAGCACCCTGAAATGTAGAGAAAATGGTTTTAACAGGTATGTGCCTTTTCATTTTCTGAATTGTGTAAATTATTAGTATATAGTGTTTATATCCTCAATTAGTATAAAGCATGTGAAAAGGGGAATCAAAAGTAGAAAGTGTTTTACAAATGCCTCTGCCTAATCCTGCTCTAGAATGAAAAAGAAAACTGCGCTGGAACTAGTAAAAAGAGAGCGCAGGAATAAAACTATTTTTATTCCAGAGCATAGGAATCAATCACTAAGCGCAGGAATAATTCATTAAAGGCAGGAATAAAAAGTTTGAATAAATTTTGATGACACGTGGCCAGCAACGATTTATTTGGTTTGAAAAAGGAGTTATTAGTCTCGGATTCTATGCAGCATGTGGAAGGTGGCAATTATAATGAAATTAAGCGAAGATTACGGATTTACGACGTCGTAAAAGCTGCCACGGTATTCTGCATGTTCCGAAGCAGTTTCGGCGCTGGTAAGGGAATTAAAAAGCCCTAAAAATAGAAAATTCGGTCGAAGGTTGCAGAAATTTACAGTCACCGACATACAGGACGCAGCAGACGACATCATGGGCGGGAAGAAGGTGAGAGCCGAACCAGAAAACATGAGTTACCTGCAAACTGATGCTGCATCACTGCAGATTTTTACCGACGCAGGGTTTCTGCCGTTTCTGCAAAAATTCGACGGTTATTCTGAGGGCCTGGCAGCAGAATTTGCACGTACATTTCGAAACAACAGAGTGCACATTGGCGGGATGACTATCCAGGTAACCCCCGAAATACTCAGTCTGGTTACTGAATTTCCTCTTCAAGGTGTGCAAATTATTAAAACCGATAGGAATATCTTAGCAGACCTAGTAAATCAGTTTAAGGAAGAAGGGGACAGGCAAATAGAATTTTTAATGAATAAAAATGTGTGTAAAGGGGTCAAAAGGTCTAGCTTGCCGGCTCCTTGGGATGATGTAGCAATGTGGGTTATGAGGTATCTGACCTGTGACGGCCAATTTCCTGTTGTCTCTGGCCCACACCTCCGAATCCTCAACCACCTACGCCATGGAGCAGCCAAACCTGAACTTAGGGTAAACATTCCCTTATATTTGCACCAAGAACTGAAAGCCATGGCCCTAAAGTATCAAGCAGGGAAGGGAAGCCCTAAACATCATGGGCTAATCAAATTAATCTGCAAATACCATTTCAGGGAAACCCTAGAAACTTTGACCGATTCTTCTCTCCATGGGCGAAACTGATGATTCAAACCCTACACCAGAAGAAGAGGAAACAAAGGGAGAATCAGAAGAAAACCCTCAACCGGAGCCCTCTGAACATAGCAGTCCTCATATACCTGACAGTCCCCCATCTTCCAGAACTAGGAGTCAAAAAGCATCAACATCTGAATCCAAGTTAAAACGAAGAAAAGTAACATTTGCTGACAATGTACAGCCCAGTAGAGAAATTAGGGGTTCCAGTGGGCAGGCATCTGCTCCGGAATGTACAGCAGAACCTGTATCTATCCCTGACCTAACAGAACAGTCTGCAGCTGTTCCAGAACAAGCAGAAGCTGCATCTGCTCAGGAACACCCAAAACCAATAGGGTTGAGAAGATCTGCACGACTTTAGAAAGCAAAAATTTTGTCAAAAACATCCATACACATTGCAGACCCAATTAGTGTGTCAGAAGAAGAAGAAATTGGAACAGATAGTTCACAGGAGGATGCACAGGACATAGGCAGTACAGATAGTTCACAGAAAGATGCACAGGAAATAGAAAATGCAGATAGAGAATTACAGCCAATGGAACTAGACCTCACCATGGAAACAACTGAAATAAGCCCTGTCTGTCCATTGGTCGATTACTCAGACTCTGAGTCTGAAGGACATCTGAACCCCGATACCGAACCTGCTAGAATTGAGCAGCAGACTCCCATGGATTCTAAGTCTGAAAAATATTCTGAATTTGAAAAATATTCTGAGTCTGAAACACATTCTGAATCTGAAGCACACTCTGCGTCTGAAGAAGAAGTTGACATTCAAACTCAGTTGCATGCTGCAAGGAGTGTGATTAAAACTCAGACAAAATGGATTGACCAAGCTGAAGAAGCCATAAAAGAAAAATATCAGCAAATTTCTCTGCTGCAACAGCAGATTCAGGATTTGCAAGACAAATTACTACAGCAGGAAAATCAGTCTACAGGAGTAACAGAGACAGCACCTGTTGAGTGGGCTCAGATTCTCCTAGATTTGGCTTCTTCTGAGGATGACATAGCACAAGTGCAGAGATCACCTGTTGCAGGTGAGGTAGGGGTAGAAGCAGCTGATAGTGTGCCTCTGCAAGAAAATCCATCTGACATTTTGATGCAGAATGACAGTCCTTTGCAGCAGGACATTCAAACATCTTCTGAACAGGACCACACAGTTGCAGCTCAGGAACAAGTGTCTACACTCTCTCCTCTGGCACAAATACTTCCACCTGATGATCCAGCAGTCACAGTTGTTACAGCAGAACAGGGGATACAGACAGATTTGCCAGTTGCAACATCAACTGTAGAAGTTGGTGTACAGGTGAATATAGTGGCCCAGATGCAACCTATCCTGAGGCCTCCAAACACAGTGCCTTTAACTAAGTATAATGAGGATCTAGCCTATTGGATGACTCAGTGCCATCAGCTAGAAGGGAAAATTGCAACTTTGACCTCTGCCACAGCCAAATTAGCGAGAGAAAGAAACAGAAATCAACAGGTTAAAAAAATAGATAAAAGATGTCTGTCAAATTGCAGAGTATGCAATACAATGCAGAAGACCACCTAGGTTTTACAGCCTCCTACTCAAGGAGAAGTACCTACGTTGGCAGATTATGAGACTGGTTTCTGAGCTCCCTCACCAGTTAAACACTCCTACAGAATTTGTGGAGGCCTTTGTGCAGAGCCCAACAGAGCAGCAGAACCTAATGTGTGAATTGTTCTTACATAATTTCTTTTTGCCAGCAGAGAGCATGTTTTTGCCTCACCTATACACAGGAGATTTGCAACTGAGGGCTTTTATGTCCACCTTGCAAAATAATATTTATTGGGACTCAGAGAAAAAGATATCCAAGGACTTAGAATCACAGGCAGTTTTACTTGTCAGGCCTGCTCCTCTCAATCACAGGGATTGCACCAGTACTCACTACTCTTTTATGAGGGATCCCAGGATGAGACACCTTTATCTAGGAAATCTGCAAAAGGGTATAACTCAGTTTCAAAATTTTTGTGCAGATTTCTTTGATGATGCTGTGGCAGCATGCAAGAACAGGTGGGGTGAATTATCCATCTCCTTACAGAAAAGGGAGCCAATTTCTCCCACTAACCTATTTTGGTCAAGGAGGAGGGCTGAGGGTATTATATATATTATTTCAGAAATCAAGGAACAATGGATAGGGCTAAGGTACAGAATGCCTTTGATTATCACTCCTGTCCCCTATTTCTTTGACACTGATCTACAGCCTGATGAGGACTTCCAACAGTGGTTTCAGTCTGTGAAAGCAGTCAGTGGGTTCTACAAGATTGGTGGTGCATTGCTAAAGTTTCAAGAGAGATGCCTGGATCTGGACCTGTGTGCTTCCGTAGCTGCACAAAATGCATGAGGACATGCATTACCATCAGTTGGGGGGAAAATGATGAGGCCAGGAATTGCCTCATCCATAAACACTTTTTGATACATTCTACTGTTTTGAAACACCCTTTTTATTATGTTTTTATGCTAATTTTGGATAGAATGCATTATGTAATAATATTTGCATATTCTGAAATGTTAAGTGCATATAGTCTATTTTTACTGTTTATTTCTACAGTTTTCAGTTAATTCATTAATAGGAAGTCAGAATCAATAAGCATTATTGAATGTTTGGTGCTTAGTAATAATGTTCCTCTATTTTGAATTAATTTAAATGCAAAATGCGCCAAGGAATTTGTCACCTGTAGCTGACTGTGCAGGAAAACAGGGTAAAACTATGACAGTTCCAGCCAGCTGTACATTTACAGCAGGGCTGGGAAACAGTCACTTTCGCACATGTCACCTATGCAATAGGATAAGGGAAGATCATCCAGGTGGTCTAAAACTTCCTCTTTATGCGTTTAAAGCACGAAAAAGCAACTGAAACTCGCCTCCCTGATATTCCGGAGCAGTGCAGAAATAATAGCGCAGGAACAAGGAATAGCGCAGGAACAACAAAACGCAGTCAAAAAGTGACAAATCGGTAAAAGAAATGAATGGCAATTGACCAGACAGTTGTCCCAGCTCATGATAACTGATTCCCTCAACGAATGCAATTTAATGGGGTTGAATGGACCAAGTTTTGACAAAGTAAGCTCATGCATTTCAGGAAGCAGTTGTACAACAGTTGTAAATCCCTGCAAATCAGCAACCAAGCATATCAACACTGCATTATAAATAATAAAGCTCCCAGCACGGTTGAGCATATAGTGATATAGGCATTTAGGCATATAGGAGAGGAATAGGCAGTAAAGTGCAATCATTTCTGTAGCAGAACAGTAATCTGCAGGTTTTCCCTGCATTACTGTAATGCATTTCTAGAATTAATAACAAGTGCAATTTTCCAGTTATCAGATTAGCATGATTAAGTTTATGGTTAGCATTTAAGTTCCCTTAGCATAAATTCTACACCTTCATCTGGTTCTGGAAGCAAGGGCCACTTGCAGGACCAGAAGAAGGCAACTTTTGACAGAATATCCTACTGATTTTCTGCTGCAGCAGATCAGCAGAATTCTGTCATTCTTTTCATTTCTTTAGCAGCTTTAAGTTCAGATTTCAGTATTTAACATATTTCTCATATTCCCATGCAATTTCAATACGTCTGTTTCAGCTTTGCAGCAATTTCAGGTTTCTTGTCAATTTACAGATTTGCAGCAATTTCCAGTTTTTCTGTAATTTACTACAGTTTCCAGATTTGAAGCATTTACAGTTTGCAAATAGGTGTTATTTGATTTCATGGATTTATAATATGCTTAGAGAAATTGTATTGAGTTTATTCTTTAGCAGCTATTTTGTGGTTTCCTGTAATTTGCTTTCTGTCAATTCTGCAGCAACATTTCATTTCCTGCTCTTTCAAATTCTGCAATTTCCATTTACTGTAGTTTTTAGTTTAGTTTCATCTTCTGCAATTTGATTTTCAGTATTAGGAGTTAGAAAACACACAAAACCCCCAAAAACACTAACTATTCCACCAATAAAAGCCCTGTTCTGGAATAACCTGAACCTGCAGCTGTGACACCTTCTATCGCATACAGCCTTTGGACACCGCCCTGGACTGACACATATAATGATTAAATGATGAATGAACAACGACACTCATCATGCCCCCACTACTCTAGCTTGTGGATCTCTCTCCATAGAAGACCTCTGTCCTCACTACCCTAGCTAATGGATCTCTATCCACTAGAGACTATTGTCCTCTTTACTCTATCACCTCCAAAGCTTATTCTTAACTCTATCTCAAATATACACCAAACTCTATCTCTAAGTCTAGTATAGACCTGCTCTAACTCTACTCACAAATCTGCTCACAAATATATTCACTAACCTCTATCTCAAATCTATCCTCAAGCCTTAACACAAATCTTGATCTAATCACCAATCAAATCTGCTTAGATCTACCCCAAGCCTTAACACAAAGCTTGAACAAATCAACTCTGCTCTTAATGTTGTTTCAAGTCTTCACAAGACTTACTCAAATCTACCTTCAAGTCCTCTCAAGAACTTGCTCAATCTGCTCTCAAGTCTTCACCAAGACTTGCTTATTCACAAACACACTCAAACCAACACTCAAAAGTTTCACTCAATCATTCAACCAATGAAACACAACTTGCTTACAACCCCTAAACAAGTGTTTTCATACTTCTTCAAACAAAGAGCACAATGTAGGTCTCAAACCCTAACTCAAAAAATTTACAATATCTATCTCAAATGTTCTCTAAACATTCAACAATGAAGCATATAAGAGTCACTCAAATATTTCCAACAATGCTTATCAAAAAATCCTTTTCACTCCACCTTATCTTTCACAACATTCATTCCAACATTTCAAACAAAATATGATGTGCCCATACCTCTTTGCTTTGATGGAGATATGTCTTCAAAACCTGTCTTACTTACAACCAAATCCTTTTGTTCCAATTCAAGGTTAGATAGCAACAATCTATCTCAAAATCTCCACATGAATATTCACCTCAACAAATATTTCACCATACAAAGATTATAAAATGCCAAACCACTTATACACCTTATTACTCCTAACTTTGCCAATAAATTTCATCAACAAAAGTCACCAATCACATAAGAAAAATTTCCATTTACACCTTATATCTCCTACTTGTTATTAATGCATTTCCAAAAGATAAATAAAAGATCACTTCACTTTTTATCCCAATGCATTAATAAAACACACTCCCTTAATTTTTGCTCAATAAAAAATTATTTTTATAACCCTTTTTATTGTACAAATAAAAATCATTTCAAACACCTTATATCTCCATAGCACATAACTTAGACACTTTAGAACTTAGGATATAATTTATATTATTTTTTAAATTAATCCTTATTTGATGTTACTTGTCACCTGCCACCGAGAGTCAAACCCGTGCTGCCCGTTAGCCCCACGTCCTAGCCAACACTAGGCTATCGCGTGGGCTAGCCAACCCACATACAATCAAAATACAAGACCTCCCTCTTGTATTTACTATCGATGCTAAACCTTAAATCAACCATGTAGTAAAAGGGTCTTCGCACGAATCAAACCCGCACCTTACGCCTCCTACGTTGCTGCACAAGCCTTACTTGCCAGCTCAACTGCCACCACACACAAGTGGAGACACACCCTTCCACACTTTGACCAATCTTTTGCATCAATATTTGTGATGTCTTCTTTCTCTTTCCTCCACCACCTCGATCGTGCAAAGCAATTACTTCGGGAATTTTTTCATTCAAATTTTTCACCAAGGCTTAGGCTAAACCTTAGCCTTATTAATACACATGCCCATTCTAATTTTTGACATTGGCTTCCTTTTGCAATTCAAATTTTGGTATTTCAAATTATTATATTTAATTATAATAATTTAAATCCTAAAGGATTTAAATATTATAATTTAAATATTTAAAACCTTTTGGGCTTCTTCTTTTTAGGGATAACCTTGCCACCATTAATGGGTATTTTAATCTTTTCCAAATTACCACCAAGGTAAATTCTTTAGAGATAACCTTACCACCATTAATGAGTATTTTAATCTTTACCAAATTACCACCAAGGTAATTTATAAATCCTTTTTCAAATATTATGGAGAGGTATTCCTTTCTTCTTGTTGCCTTATACCTCATGTGCCATCAAGAGAAATATTCTCACAAATATTTCCATCAATTTAGGACCTTAAACCTTTTGACATTAATCAACCCTCTTGACATTAATTCCATCAAATTGGGACATCAAACCTCTTGACATCAATGACAACAAAACATGCTCAAATTTCCAACAATCTCCCCCTTTGTCATTGATGGCAACCCTTTTTTCTTTAAGCATTCCTTTTACCTTTTTCCAATTTTTCTCCCCTAAGAAACTGCTCCCCTGACTGAATGCTCTCCCCTAACTCAAATATCTCCCCCTTTGACATCAATGGCAAAGGGACTCCTTTGGGGCTAAATATAAGACTCTTAGCTTAGCCCCCTCCCCACCTCCTCTCCTTGAGGTGTTTAATTTTGGGGTGGGAGTGAAATTACTCCCAATTTTCCTCTAAGATACTCAAAATTCTCTTTTGGAAGTGGCTTAGTGAAAATATCTACAATTTGTTCCTTTGTAGTAACATATTCCAATTTGACTTGCTTATCCATCACCTGTTCTCTTAGAAAATGATATTTGATCGGAATGTGCTTGGTCCTAGAGTGCATCACTGGATTCTTTGAAATGCTTATAGCACTTGTATTATCACATAGTATGGAGATAGGGTGATCATGCTCTATCTTGAAGTCTTTTAAAGTTTACTTCATCCATAACACCTGTGTACAACAAGTAACTATTGCAATATACTCTGCCTCTACTGTGGATAAGGATATTGATGCCTGTTTCTTGCTTAGCCAAGAGACTAAACAGTATCCAAGGAAGAATGCTCCTCCACTTGTGCTTTTTTTGTCATCAATACTACCTGCCCAATCTGCATCTGTATATGCTATGAGAGTGAAATTGTCGCTTTTGGGATACCAGAGCCCAAAATCCATAGTCCCTTTTAAATACCTAAGAATCCTTTTTACTTCCATTACATGTGTTTCCTTTGGTGCTGCTTGAAATATTGCCACTAGTCCCACTGCCTGCATTATATTTGGTCTTGTAGTTGTGATATATAGTAAGCTACCAATCATAGATCTATACAATGTCTGATTTGCCTCAGGAGATTCATCATCTTTACTCAACTTGCATCCTGTAATCATGGGGGTACTTACTGGTTTGCAATCTTCTAACTTGAATTTCTTCAACATCTCTTTTATATACTTGGTTTGTGAGAGAAATACACCCTTCTCTGATTGTGAAATATGTAGTCCAAGAAATAAGGACAACTCACCAAGCATTGACATTTCAAATTCATTCTGCATGCTCTTTGCAAATTTTTGACACATCTTATCATTATTACCTCCAAAAATGATATCATCCACATAAACAACCACAATTAGTAAGTCATTTCCTTCATTTTTGATGTATAAGTTATTGTCCACTATTCCTTTCCTGAAACCCTATTCCTGAAGATACTTATCCAATCTTGAATACCAAGCTCTAGGAGCTTGCTTTAGTCCATAAAGTACCTTCTTTAATATGCATACATAATCTAGTTTATCAGTTAGGCTGAATCCCTTAGGTTTCTCAATGTAAACTTCTTCTTCCAAGACACCATTGAGAAAAGTTGATTTAACATCCATTTGATATACTTTGAAGTTTTTGAAGCTTGAGAAAGCTAAAAACATCCTTATGGCCTCAAGTCATGCAACTGGAGAAAATGTCTCATCAAAATCAATCCCTTCAACCTGTGCATAACCTTTGCATACTAACCTCACTTTATTTCTGACTACCTGACCATCTTCATTTAACTTATTTCTGAAAACCCATTTAGTGCCAATTACATTCTTATCCTTTGGTCATGGGACAAGTTCCCAAGTCTCACTTTTTTCTATTTTATTCAGTTCCTCATCCATTGCCTTGATCCAAAACTTATCTTCTCTTGCCTCATTGAAATACTTGGGCTCAATTTTAGATAACAAAGAAAAATTTGCATGCTCACTCGTTCCTATTATCTTCCTTCTTGTCTATCTCTCATCTGGATTTCCAATTATTAGATCTCTTGGATGATTTTTCTGCACATACCTGGATGGAGTTTTAGGTAGTGGTCTTTGTGTTTCTTCTTCTTCTGATTCTTCACCTAACTCTTCTTGGCAACTTTCTTCTTCTTCATATATAATTTCTCGAGTTGGTTCTTTTGATCCAGTTTGCTCATCAACTATCACATTTATACTTTCTATAATTGTATGTGTCCTCTTGTTATAGCATCTATAGGCTTTGCTCTTAGTGGAATAGCCAAGGAAAATACCCTCATCACATCTTGAGTCAAACTTACCCAAATTTTTCTCTTCTCGTCTTATGTAACATTTGCTTCCAAATATTTTGAAATATTTTACTATGGTTGGTCTCCCTTTCCAGAGCTCATATGGGGTTTTGTGATGGTTTACTCTTACTTGAGCTCTATTGATGATATACACTATTGTATGAACTACATCTCTCCAAAAACCATCTGAAACCTTAGACTCATTTAACATAGCTCTGGCCATATTTTCAATAGTCCTATTTTTCCTTTCAACTACTCCATTTTGTTGAGGAGTTCTTGTTGTTGAATATTCTCTTTTGATCCCATGTTGTTCACAAAAGTCTATGAATTCATTTGAAGTAAATTCTCCTCCTCTATCTGATCTTAAACACTTAATCCTTCTACCTGTTTCATTCTCTACTAATTATTTAAATGCTTTGAACTTCTCAAGAGCTTCTGACTTTTCTTTCAAGAAGGCTACCCAAATCATTCTGGAATAATCATCTATAAATAATATAAAGTAGCTTTCACCTAGTAGACTCTTTGTCCTTGTAGGACCACATAGGTCAGTGTGCACTAGTTTCAATGGCTCAGATGACGTAAATCCTTTTGACTTGAAACTTGTTCTAGTTTGCTTCCCATGCTGACATTGTGCACAAATTGTGTTTTGTGGCCTTTTTATCTTGGGTAAATCTCTGATTGCCTACTTGTTGCTTATTTTTACTATGTTGTCAAAGTTCAAATGACCCATTCTTCTATGCCACAACCAAATCTCATATTCTTGTGATAAGAAACACTTTTCTCCCTTAATATCACTTAGCATGTAGAGATTGTTTGTAGTTCTATTTGCATCTACAATGAGCTTTCCAGTTTTAGATTTTCTGATCTCACATCTATTTGGATGAAAGGTAACCGTGTGCCCTTGATCACAAAGTTGGCTTACACTTAGTAAATTGTACCTCAATCCCTTGACATACAATACATTCTCTGTCCTTGTTTTTCCATTATCTAAACTTAAAGTTCCTTTCCCATAGATTTTTGTTGAACCATTGTCACCAAATTTTATTGATCCCCCATTGATTTCTTTAAATACAAGAAATTTACTTTTGTCTCCTATCATATGACTAGAACAACCACTATCAAGGAACCACTATTTTCCCTTATCTTGTACATGAAGGGTTGTTTGTACTAACATTGACTTAACTTTCTCTTGCTCTTTTCTTTCTCTCCTAACTGTTGAAGTTGTATTCTTTTTTCTTGGTTCAGGAAATATCGTTTTACACCATTTTGCCTTGTGCCCAAAATTATTGCATTTGTAACATATGATATTTTCATTCATAAGAGGTGCAAAGGAATTGAAATTTCTATCAACATTAACTTTCATATAACTAGCACAATGTTCAGCTCTATGACCATATTTGTTACATGAAAAACAATAGCCATGGAAGAGATTTTGTAACTTGTTGGAGTCCCTTGAATAATATGGTCGTGTGCTTCTTCTTTTGCTATTCTTGTAATTGAATTTTGTCCATGGATCTTCTTTGCCCTCTTCTTTCTTGATGCTTTTTCCTTTTAGTGCATTAGCATAAGTCATGGGTTCTTCTCCTTTTGATGTCTTTGTTTCTTGGAAGCTTGACTCCTCTTTCTGTTTCCCTAACCTTATGTCTCGTTGTAATTTACCCTTAGTCTTTTCAACTTCCTTCCTTAGAGAGACAATTTTTTATTCCAATATTTCACATTCTACCTCTCTTGCCTTTAATAGTTTTGTCATATCTTGTTCAATTTTCTTTCCCTCTTCAACTTTTATCTTGAGTTCTATGAGATTTTGTAGAAGTTCCATCCTTGCTTCCTCATCCTCTTGAATTTGATCCTTCAAACTTGAGTTCTTCTTTCTAACCTTTTCCAAGTTTCTAAGAGTAGAAAATAATTCCTCTTTTATGTCGAGCATAGCCTCTTCTCCATTTTTTGAGGTCATGTATGTTCTTGTGGGATCTTCCTCCAAGCTATTAGGCTTTTCATGAAGGAACCCGCTCTGATACCATTTGAAGAACATAAGCTTATACTGAGAGGGGGGTGAACAGTATAAGATAAAAATTTTTACTTTTCAATCCATATGATAACATCAACAATATCAAAGCAATAAACATTGCACAAATCATCACACACATGAGAGACATGATTTAATGTGGTTCACCCAATGTGGGCTACTCCACGGAGAAAATATTCCTTATAAATTTTTCTCAATGAATTCTTTTGGGAATCAATTCCCTATTACAATGTTTATGGACTTCTGTCCAAAGGAGACACCAATCCCCTTGCTTTGGTTCATGGAACTCTATCCACGGGAGAACTCTATCTCCTTTACTTTGGTTTGTGGATCTCTATCCATAGGAGAACTATTTCCTCTCTGCTCTGGCTGATGATCTTCTAGAAGACTTATGCCCCCACTACTTTGGCTTGTGGATCTCTCTCCATATAAGACCTCTATCCTCACTACCCTAGCTAATGGATCTCTATCCACTGGATATTACTATCCTCTTTACTCTATCACCTCCAAAGCTTGTTCTCAACTCTATCTCAAATCTGCACCAAAATCTATCTCTAAGTCTAGTATAGACCTACTCTAACTCTGCTCACAAATCTACTCATAAATTTTTACTGTCTAACCTCTATCTCAAATCTATCCTCAAGCCTTAACACAAAGCTTGATCTAATCACCAATCAACTCTACTTAGATCTACCCCAAGCCTTAACACAAATCTTGAACAAATCAACCCTACTCTTAATGTTGTTTCAAGTCTTCACAAGACTTGCTCAAATCTACCTTCAAGTTCTCTCAAGAACTTGCTCAATCTTCTCTCAAGTCTTCACCAAAACTTGCTTATTCACAAACACACTCAAACCAACACTCAAAAGTTTCACTCAATCATTCAACCAATGAAACACAACTTGCTTACAACCCCTAAACAAGTGTTTTCATACTTCTTCAAACAAAGAGCACAATGTAGATCTCAAACCCTAACTCAAAAAATTCCCAATCTCTATCTCAAATGTTCTCTAAACATTCAACAATGAAGCATATAGAACTCACTCAAATATTTCCAACAATGCTTATCAAACAATCCTTTTCACTCCACCTTATTTTCACAACATTCATTCCAACAAATACTTCAAACAAAAGATGATGTGCCCATACCTCTTTGCTTTGATGGAGATATGTCTTCAAAACCTGTCTTACTTACAACCAAATCCTTTTGTGCCAATTCAAGGTTAGATAGCAACAGTCTATCTCAAAATCTCCACATGAATATTCACCTCAACAAATATTTCACCATACAAAGATTAATCAAATGCCAAACCACTTGTACACCTTATTACTCCTAACTTTACCAATAAATTTCATCAACAAAAGTCACCAATCACATAAGCAAAAATTCCATTTACACCTTATATCTCCTACTTGTTATTAATGCATTTCCAAAAGATAAATAAAAATATCACTTCACTTTTTATCCAAATGCATTAACAAAACACACTCCCTTAATTTTTGCTCAACAAGAAATTATTTTTATAACCCTTTTTATTGCACAAATAAAAATCATTCAAAACACCTTATATCTCCCTAGCACATACCTTAGCCACTTTAGACCTTAGGATATAATTTATTTATTTAAAAAAATTAATCCTTCCTTTTTTGCTGACTGTCACTAGGAGTCGAACCCGTGCTTCCCACTGGCCCCGCACCCTAGCCACCGCGTGGGCTAACCAACCCATATGTAATCAAAATACAAGACCTCCCTCTTGTATTTACCATCGATGCTAAACCTTAAATAAACCATGCAGCAAAAGGGCCTTCGCGTGAATCGGACCCATGCCTTTTTCCTCCTACGTCGTTGTGCAAGCCTTGCTTTCTAGCTCGACTACCACCACACACAAGTGGAGATACACCCATCCATACTTTGACTAGTGTTCTGCATGATAATTTGTGCTATCTTCTTTCTCTTTCCTCCGCTACGTCGAAGGAAATATTCTCATGTTCCATCAAGAGAAATATTCTCACAAATATTTCCATCAATTTAAGACCTTCAACCTTTTGATATTAATCAACCCTCTTGACATTAGTTCCACCATTTGGCACATCAAACCTTTTGACATCAATGACAACAAAACATGCTCAAATTTCCAACATAGTTTTCACTTTGTAAACTCTTACCACGTGTCCAACCTCATAAAAATTATGGCAAAAAATGTGATATTTTCATAATCTACTTATTGATCCCATTCTCTTGATTCATATTTTATCTTAATGAATTGTGGAAAAGGTTTTTAAATATCCATAGCAACATATATTTGAGTATATATAGTATGCTTTCGCTCCTTAGTAGTTAGTCCTTCCTTTATGAATTCCAATAGGGTATTTCCAATATTCATTAGGGCATCCTTATTTATAAGCTGATATGGAAGTCCAAAAATCCTAACTCATGCTAGAAGATTTTTAATAACTTCTATCTCAAGAGAAAAAATTTCATTCCACGATCTCAAATAAGGTGCATCTCTTCCTCTAAACCATGGTCCACCAACCATTATTTTATCCCTAATTTCTAAAATGGAAAATATGATGAGAAATACACCTTTAGGAATAAAATCCACTAAGTAATTTGAATTTAATCCCCACTTCCACTTGATCCAATTTCGAATCTCCAAAAAACTTGGCCATGATCTATAGAACTTACATATTAACCCTCTACTTTTAAGAACCATTATATCATGCTCAATCATATCATCCTTGATACTCCTAGTGTAACATCTGGTACTAGATCAAACTTGCCATGTATTTGCTCTTCTTCTTATCTCCAACTTGGGCCTCCATACTTCCATCTAGGGCATACTGAATTCCTATTAGGGCTTTCAAATATGTCATTCCTTCCATACTAGCTAATGGTGCTTACTCTTTGTTCACATTCTCTCTTGGCTTACACACACTCCCAACTTACACTCTATCCTACCTCACACTCACTCCTAGCTTGCACTCCCTCTTGGCTTACACACACTCCCAACTTGCACTTTATCCTACCTCACATCCACTCTTGGCTTTCACTCCCTCTTGGCTTGCAATAATCCTTGTATCTTCTTTTTCTTAGCATTCCTTCACTATATCAATTTTTTGGAAATAATATTACATGCACTCATGGTAAGATTTTGAAGCATTGATGCACTCTAAATGAACCTGCTACTCTTTCACCATGATTGAATCTTAACTTGCACTCCCTCTTAGATCGTACTTCCTCTGAATTATATTGTATTTTCTTCAATTGGATCACACTTTGCTTTCTACTTCCTACTCACACTTCCTCCTCACTCTTGGCTCATGCTTGCACTCGCTTATGGATACACTCATTTTAAGACTCACACTTGCATTCACTCACTATTGCACTCACTCCTGGATCATGCTCATTGTTGCACTCCCTCCCAACTTGTGCTTGCATTCACTACTACACTCCCTCCAACTTGCACTCACACCTAAAAGTATTTGTATGATTCCTTAAATGATCATTCTTATAATAATGCAACTAATAAAGTAAATGATTATAACACTAGAACACACAATTCTTAAAATATTATATTATTTATAATAAAATAATAGTTTAATAAAAATAAAATATATTTTTAAGATTATATAATGAATACAAATATTTTTAACATTATATATATATATATATATATATATATATAAAAACTTCTTTACAAATGAATATCTAACAAAGTGTAATGAGCTAAAATATTTATACTCTAAGGGATAATTTTATAGCAATACAACTATTAATACTATGAATTATTATAATACTAGAATAGAAAATTGTTAAAATTTTATTTTCTTTATAAATTTAATACAAATAAAATATATTTCAACTTCTTTACTAATATATATGATGGTGAAAGTTTGGACAATTTAAATAGAAAAACTCTATATTGACTATTTAGTTAAATTCTTTATATTACCATTATTGTTATAGAAATATAAGTAATAATACAAATTATTATAACACTACAATAAATAATTATTATAAAGAGAGAGAGAGAGAGAGAGAGAGAGAGAGAGAAAAGGGGTTATATTTTGGTCCCTACCCTTGATAAATCACAACTCTCTCTTTTAGAGCATGAGAGTTTATAAATAAATTCAGTTCTCATCTCAATTGAATTGCTATAGCTAGATACCTACATCTTTTTCCATGAAAAGTTTGAATTCTTGATTTTTATTTTTTAATCTATTTTTTTGCAAATACAAATATTCCAAAATTCACCTTCTTAATAATATTTTCTTGTAGCATCCTTCACAATACCATAAATTCATCCCTACTATCTATGCATTGCCTCTTAGTACAATAATATTTCTAAAACTTCGTGCCATCATAGTCCGCTTCACTAGATTTGGATTACTAGTTTCTTTCATGAAAGATAAGTGCAACCATAAGAATTGTAATGAATAGTTTATAGGAAAACACATTAATGTTATAAAAAAATATATATATTACCAATGGAAAACATGAAATTAAATCTTAATTATTATTTGATTCAGACAATTAACATTTTCTTGTCAACTTCAACTAAACTTACTACTTCCTCTAACCATGGAAAAGATATTGTAACTTCATGATCCTTTATTAAAACCCCTCTATTGGCTAGTCTATCTACAAATTGTTATCTTCCCTTAACATATGTAAATTTGATTTCTTCAAACTTTATAACAATGTCTTGTATTTCCATGATGTTATCTTGTATGTTCCATGGAGCCTTTGCTTTCATTGAAATTACATTTATTATTATTGGTGAATTACCTTTTATTGATGTTTTGTTCTATTTTATTTTTTTACATATCTTTAGCCCTTCCAAATTTTTCCAAACTTCAACTTCTTTATTTGTCTTAAATTCACTATTAAAAGCATAATGTGATAAAATATCATACCTATTATTTCTACTTATTCCTCATCTTGTTGGCCCTAGATGTCCTTTACATACTCCATCAAAATTCAACTTGACCAACTCCACTTTTGATTTTTTTTACTTTATTTTTTTTGCCTTCCTTTTGTTTCTCTTGTACCCAACATCATAATTCCATTTTATAACTTGACTCATGATAAAATCTCACACCTATTATTTATAATTATTCCTCCTCTTGTTGGTCCTAGATGTCCTTTACATACTCCATAAAAATTCAACTTGACCTACTCCACTTTTGATGATTTACACTTTATATTTTTTGCCTTCCTTTTGTTTATCTTGTATCCAACATCATAATTCCATTTTATGACTTGACTCCATCTGTTAAGTCTCTATACTTTAATATTGAAGATTAGTTGAGTTGATAGGGTTGGTTTAGACTCCTCTATGGCTAAATAAATATTCATTTTAACTACCTCTAAATTGTTTTTCTTTCCTTTAAATATTTTTCTAATTTATTTCTAGCCATATAGTCCAAAGTATTGTATCTTTTGATATATTCTAGATTTGTTTGTAACACCTCACTTTTAAAATTTATCTATCATTGCTTCAACCATTATTTTATTTTTCCATTCATCACCATCAATTTACCAAATATATTAAGAATTCCTTTTTATAATTCCTAGAATATTGAATAATGTCTCAAAAAATGGTCTATAATCTCCTCTTTTTTACATAGAACACATTGCCATAATTTCTTGTTATTATAAAATATTTTTTTCATTTTCTCATGCAACAACTTCTTTTAATAGTGCTACAACATTTGCTTGATAAGCTAGTGTGACAACCCATTTATCATTTGTCCATGTTCTACAAGGATATATGTGCTAAAGTGGTGGATCTTGTAAAAATAGAAAAATTATCGATAGAGATCATGGAGACATTATGTTTGCTTAAAAAGTACTTCCTCTATTTTTTGATATCATGGTGCACCTGACTATTCACTTGGTATGGGAGGTACATCTATGTGGACCTATACAATATCAATGGATGCACCCTTTTGTGAGGTTTATATGCATTCATCAGTTTCATAAACCATTATTTTTATAATTTTTGAAGTGTCTCATCTAATCCAAATTATTTGTTTCCTTTCTTAGAACTATGAATATTTTTAAGGGGTATGTAAAGAACTAAGCTAGGCCTGAATGTTGTATTGTCAAACATCATATTATCGAGGAATCTTCTTCATTCTATGCAAACTACATGAGAGGTAAAAAAGCAATTGGTTATCATCTTGGTTGCAATGAGGTATGGAGTGACAAGGACGAAGAAACTATAATCGATGGGAGACCTTTATGCAGTGGAAAAGACATCAATTTAGATAAAATTTAATACGAGCAAACCCATCGATGTGTTCTCTTTAACATTTATGAAGTTCAACCTTGGGTAGAGTAAGTGGATGTTTATTTGTTTCTTTTATATATGTTAAAATATTAATTCAATGCAACTAATCTTGACAAACTTTGGGCCAAATAAGGAAGCACCTAAATAGTATCAAGGAATCTAATCCTCGTGTAGCGAGAGATGAAGGGATGTTAAAAAAAATCCATAATTAGACATTCATCACTTAGCTATAGGTTATTATCTACTCTCTTGAATATGATCTTTTATATCTATACTGATTATCATGTAATGTTCTACAATCATATTTAAACTATTCTACTTTTTTTTAATTTCATGGAGATGAAATGCAACATAATGAAAACTCCAACACAATAAAATGGTTGGCATGTAGTCCGAGTAAAGTTGCAACTAAACATTCAGGCTATTTTATCAACAGTTATAGATTTCATATCAAATATAAATAAGACCAAAGAACAACTAAAAATAGTAGTGCATGTGTCGATGCTACTACTTTGTGCAGAGAAAGTACAAAAGACACAAACTGAGTGCTTCAAATAATCACATATTATGGTGTTATTAGTGAAATAATCTTGTTGGATTACTATCGGTTTTGATACCCCTTGTTCAAATGTGACTAGGTAAATGTTCTTGATATGAGGAATGGATGTAGAAAGGATAAAATAGGCTTCACACTAGTCAACATGAATAAATTGCTTGGTCAGGATAGACTACAATATGATCCACTTATCCTAACATCACAAGTCAAACAAGTCGTTTATGTAAATGATCCACTTGATACCAATTGGTATGTGGTTCTCACATCACCTCCAAGAAGGATCAAATACATTGAAGCATAGAAGGCAGAATATGTTAGTGTATTTTGAGAAATAGATTTTGTTGGACCTAAACTGCACAAGATGAAAATGTAAATGATGACAACATTCAATATATCCATGAATAATGTGAGGGTACATGGTTGGAAGTCTAATTACTATACTTTAAACGTATTTATAATTAATGGAAATAATTAACGAGTGTTGTTAGATATTTTCTATTCTATTTTCATAAAATACTAGGAGATAATTAATGGGTGACCAAGCTAGGATTGAGGTGAGTACGTATCCTAAGCATGAGGTTGGCTAGTCAAATACAAGAATGTAATTTGGCAATTAAAAAATATAGAGAATACAAGTGTTGGTAGGGCATAGGATTAAGAGTCTAATCATGTATGCATGTTGTAATGTGTTGAAATAAAGTTTTATTGTGTTAAGTGTGTCTTTGTTATAAAATTGATATTTCATGTTTGACTCTTAGTCCTAGTCCTTAATTAGCAGCAATGCTTGATTTGTATAGATGGATATTTATGTAACTGACAGAAGTATCAGGATACCCTCTCATCTCATCTCTAATGGTTGGGGTGGGTAGGGGTGTTTAGAATATGCTTATTATATGGAGGGCTCAGGTTATCCATTTAAGGTTACATTGAACTAAGTATTTTTGTAGTTGATTTTGGTATATGGATTTTTTATTAGTGTTTTTTTCATCCCTTTTCAAAAGGGTTTATATTCTACTTATGGATAAAATCACTTCTACTCTATATTTGATTTTACCTCTTTTAGTTGTTGAAATTTGTCTTTATGAGTGACTTGTTCATAGTCCTTGTGTTCTCTTATGTTGCTTGAAGATCATGGAACTTTTTCTTATAGAGGTTGTGACAAGATGGTGCTAGAGCTAAACTCATTTATGTAATTTTGGTTTAAAATGCTGCTGAAAGTAGTTTTAGATTATAAAACAATGGTAGTATTTTCACACAACAATGATGAGAATGTTTTACAAATGTACCTATTTATCCTAGGAATAAATTTTGGATATGAAGTTGATAATTCTTAGTTTTATTTGAGGGAGGATATTTTGATAATAAATTTAACCAAATAATGGAGCACCCAAGGTTGTCATTGCTTTAAAATCCATATCTCAAAAAATTGTTATTTCTTCGTTCATTATCGACTTGCAACAAAAGGCTGACTAAATTAAACATGCCCCTAAACAATTATATATTTTGATTTAGCTCTCTGATAGTTTGTGTTCTATCTGATGGATATCAGTCAATTGGTGAAACTTAGAGTATATAGCACTGAGGTAGTTCTATAATGTAAAAATTATTTGTTGTTTATTGAATTTCAACAACATAGCTTATTACAATAAATCCTTTTATGTTTATAAAGATGAACTATTTCTAATTTTTTATGAAAACGGTTGTTGAATATTTACTTCTATAGAATAAAATATTTAAAAGACCCTAATATTTATTTCTAGAATTTATAATTTAGGATTGGTGTTGGCTTCAATGTTAAGTGTGGTGTTATTAGTGGTGATGATAAAATACTCGCATTGCTATCTTTAATTCCAACACTGACACCTAAAAGGGACATTAACATTGGTGAAGAATTTGATATTGAGTGTCTTGATCACTATAAGGAAAATATGGTTATATTGTGAGTAAATCCTACCTAGTCTTGATATTTGATAATAATTGTCACAATCATTTGGTTACATATTCTTGCATTTGTTTAGAAGTTTATATTTATTTCATTATTAATACATTATGTCCTCACTACAATGTATTAGTCCTAGAGAGTATTTTATAGAGAGTCCTTGTGGCATGGAAATTTATTTACTATTACATATAAGGTGATGGAATGATGAGAAGCAAGAAGAATTTAATTTTGCAAAAAAAATCAGAATTTTAAGATATTTTCTTTTAGGCTTGAAGAACTTTGACATGTTTTTGCAATTGCATAAGAATAAGTTATTATGTTCTATGTTATATGGATTGAACAAACCCTATAAGTGTGTATTTTTTATCTTTTATGTTTTTTATAAACTTACATGTGGACTTGTTATTATGTTCTCGTTTGTGGTATAATTAAAAAAATACATTACTATTTGGTCTAAATTCTTGTCCCTCCAACATGAATCATCTCCTTTATATTTTTTCCAATTGAAGGCATAACTAGAAGAAAATCAGGTATCGATAAGATTTACAAATAAATTTATATTAGAAGCTCTACAACTCCTTTTGTTATCATTTAATGTGTTGTTTATTTGTGATTATTTCCTCACACATAATTAGAAGAAAATAAAGAATCGATAAGATTTAAAAATAAATTTATATTAGAAGCTCTTATGATGAAGGCAATTCCTTTAAAAAACTATGGAAAAAACTTGATCATGATTTATCTGGACTTTATTATTGAATTATTATTGCTTCCTTGGGACTATATTTACCGCATCTACAATGGTATCCCACCTCTGCTTTCATTTATTTAACACACTCAATATGTTGTTATTGAACCCCCTTTAAGGCTAATCCATTGGTTCTATAGACGTCACTTCTTTGAAAAATAGGTTAGGGTGTGGAAAACAAAAATGGCTAGGACTCTTTAAAGTGATTTGTTTTGGATCCCTACCTTTTAGCTTCTTGTTTATCTCTATTTTTATATTATTGTTCATTATGTTGCAAGTGACCATTATGAAACAAAGCATGATTTTACAAAGTGATGATATCAATTGAAAATTACAATTGGAACTAATTGTGATTAGTTTCAAATACAACCTGTAATTTATTCCTCCTTTCAATTGGCCAATTTGACTTGACTATCATAGATCTGTGCATCTGGTTTCTTATTTTGGCATTAAGGAGAGTATGGTCAAGTGGTAACATATATAAGGTATCATTGTATTTGTCTTCCTTAATTGATGCTTCTTAGATCATCCCCATAAAGCAAGGGGGTTTGGTCCCTACAAGAATTGATTTTTGACCATGTGAGGTGATTTTTTGTTTTACTGCTTAGTTGATATCATCTTGCCATGCTTAGTTGCTACCACTTAAAGTAAATATTAAGTACTTATGTTCTTCTCTTTGAGTTGTATTTATATTTATCTATGGCACTGGATACTCATCCATATTCTCTTAAAAATTAGAGCTAAACTCTAAATATATGGAAAAAATGTTGGGTACCATCCTCTTCGTCCAACATGGATGGCTCAAGCAACCTTAGATTTTCCATATTGACAATTAGTGCATGTGCATATGCAAGAAAATCTAACTTGAAATCATTTTTTCTTATAAAGTGTAGTATCTCAAAGATACCATACTTCTTACCTTGTGCTTGAAGCACATCTTTTCTTAAATACAACTATACTAGATCTCAAACCACAAATAACATCTTTTGATGCCATTCATATCTAGATTTGTATTTCTATTTTGAATTCAAGATATTTCTATATGCCTTCAGTTATAATTTGTGCTTTCAGTTATAATTATCTGATGCCATCCACAAATATAGTACTTTTAACGGTTTTTGAACCAATAATTTTTATGGGAGTACCTTGTTGCTAACAGTTTACATCAAGCAATTTTTGAGTCAAGCAATCAACATGTCTTAATTGATATCACATTCTTTAATGTTATGAATAGACTGATTATAGGATTTACATGTCGAGATTTTATCCCAAGTTTTGGAATTCTTTATATTATATTTTCTCAATAGTTGCATCAATGTTTGATTCACTACTTTGGTTTTTCCATCAATTTGTGATTGGAATGCAATTGTATGTCTCACTTTCATATCTACTTTACCTTACAATGTGGTCCAAAAAAACTCCAAGTATCATGAATCCTTACTAAAAACCATGGATTTTGGATGCCTGAAGTGCATAATACATTGGATAAAAATAATAATATTGCATTGCTTCTTGTTGAAGATAGTTTTCTTATATAAAATCAACACATACGTTTTACTAAAATAATCCACCACTATAAATAACATCTTTTGATGCCATTCATATCTAGATTTGCATTTATGTTGTGACTTCATGAGCTGGTTGTGTGCTTTCAATTATAATTATATGATGCCCTCCACAAATATAGTACTCTTAATGGTTTTTGAACCAATAATTTTTATGGGAGTACCTTGTTGCTAACAGTTTACATCAAATAATTTTTGAGTCAAGCAATCAACACATCTCAATTGAAGATAGTTTTCTTATATAAAATCAACAATGCTCTTTCTTATATTTTTTTTATAATGGTACCATAAGAGGGTGGTTTAAAATCACCCTCCCTAAGAGGGTGGTTAATAACCACCCTCTTAGTTCTAATATGGTGGTTCACAACCATCCTCACAGTCCTAAGAGGGTGGTTTTTAACCGCCCTCTTAGACCCTAAGAGGACAGTTGTTTGAGGTGGTTTTTAGTCATCATCGTATGTCATAGAATTTTTACGATACCCTCATAGATGGTGGCTGAATAACCACATTTAAATATCTTTAAGGATGGTTTATAAGGATATTTAACGCCTTTTTTTGGTGTAGTTATTACCAATTCTAGCAACATTATGGACTAAAATTTTCATGAATTTCATTAGGAGATCACCCAAGTAAATAGTAAGTTAGTTATGTAGGTTGATACAGATTATCTCTAAAGTATGCCCTTGTTTGTTCTCTTAAATATTGCTACATAGTCTCCACCATTAACTAAATATTAATTGACCATAGTGTAGCATCCCTATATATAAATATCCATAAAAATAAAATGTGGCCATAAGCTTACACCCAAATTCCATATTCCTATCAAGCATTTTGATGAATTGGTATGGTTGCATATAGTTCAAAATTACCATTATCTAATGAGATACATATTGTATCCATGTATATTACTTTAAGAGTGCTTGGTAAAATGCATTTAAGTTCAACCAATGCTACCTATTATTGATGATAAAGGCTTCTCATTGGAACTATTTGGGATCAACATGAAAAGAATGCAATAAAATCATTATAAATATTTTGACATAATAGCATATATTACATCCTATATATGCCACATGGGAACCACTATACCAACTCCAACAATAACTTTTCCACTTTTATCTTTGAGGGAAAGTATTTTATTTGAATGGGAAGGGAGTATTACGCCTAACCCTTTTAATTTATTGTAATAGTATAGTTAGTGTTGATTAATAAAGACTATAAAGATTTTTTATAATAAAAAATACATAACTATACTTTTTTATAGTAGATAAGTCATATTTATCTAGTGTTGTCTATTAATGTCATTTATGGGAGGTTTTCTACCTTCCTATATGAAAAATATTTTTGGATTTTAATGCATTGTCCAAGTAGAAAAAAATATCAAATAATATGAAGAGGGTGTAGAAGATAACTATTATGGTATTTTTAATCTAAAAAACATATTTTAAAGTATCATACAAAATTTTAAAGTCCATATGATGTAGAATTGGTAAAATGTATGATGTGATTTGAATATACTATATTCAAAGCATACACTTGTTATTTGCTACCTAGAATATATAAGGTCATACAAACTCCTATGCTTCTTATTCATGTCATACATGTCATATTAAGTTATACCATGTTCAAATATAAAAATAAAATAACTTATTGGCCAATGTGTTCATGAAAATTTTTGATGTGTTGAAAATCCTAGGAATACCACAAAATAATAATGTGAAACAAGTGCCTTCTAAGTTAGAATGGTAGTTTATCCTTAAGGTGTTAATTTAGAGATTTATGGTGTTGTAAATGTAAATATAGGACACAAGATATATCTTTGGTTTTCTATGATAAAGGTCAATGACAAAAAATGGACCAACAACTCATGAGTTGTCACATAAATAGAAATATTTTAAATATTTGAAGTGAAATGTAAGATGTTGGTTAATGGAAAACGTATAAATGGGGGAGTTTTGATATATTTTTAGCCTAATATTTTATTAGGTCATGTTAGTAAAAAATATTGCATATAAAAGTGGATATTTACATAGAATAGATGTATAAGTATGGTGAAGTTAACAAAGGTGAAAGGTGTTTATAGTAATAATTTATAAGTAATTATCAACTATCCTTGATGATTAATTGTGATATATGAGTCATATCTCTAATAAACCAAGATTAAAAGTAAAATATCTATGTGTCTAATTTTTTTTAAATGTATAATATAAGACGTGCATGACTAGTGGTACCCAACACACTTAATATAGTGTTGAAAAATAAAAAGATTTTGTGAAATACCTAACAATTTCAAAAGATAAGTTTTACTAAAGAGAATATTTACATAACCTAGATAAATTGGGAAAAGATAAGTGAAAACAAACTCATGTTAAAAATAAAGGAAGATCAAATTAATGGTCTTTTTCTTAAAGAAGTTGATGAAATTGTAGTTTCTTATCATTATGTAAAGTTGTATATATTTCTCAAAATTCATGATTTTGATAAATATGGATTCATATTCTTTGTACTTATAATAACAAGATATGCAAAAAATGATTGTCATGTCTATGTAGTATAAATAAATTAAAGGAGTAACATTATGCATGGTTAAGGGTTGTCGGATTATTATTATGATACAAGTAATATCATAAAAAAAATAAGTATGTGGCATTTATGACTTATATAGTGTCAATGTTATTATTCATGAAAAATATAATGATGTATATCATGCCCAAGAAATAAATAAACAAAATGAGTGGAATTATGCATACATGAAATACAAATAAATGTTGGTATATTGTCCTTATGGTACAAGCATCTTCATCATAAAAAAATAGTTGAGGTATTGATGAATTATATATAATTAATGAATTTAAACATGATGAATATGATGTTCATAATTGTTGTAATAGTGCAATTTATTATGCTTATGAACACAATATTCCTATTGATATATGATGATAGTTGTGTTTTTGATAACATCCACAACTATATTAATGCATGTAATGAAGATAATGCATACTTTGAAAAGCATACCAAACATCTAGGTTAAAAAAAATGGACTTGTTGATAAATTTTAGGAAGGAATAAGGAATATCTTAGATCCAAGCATAAGCCCAAAGAATGAAATCCTTAATTATGTTAGTCCAATAGGAAATGTTGACACGATGTTTATAAAACGTGAAACCTATGATATAGGTGGAACATCTACAAGTACATAAATTCAAGAAGACTATTGTAATCATATTGGCCAATTATGAAATATGAGAGTCAAGTGTTGGGATCATCACCCATGTTAGATTTGTATAATTAAAAAAATAATAGAATAAATATTATTGACATGCTAATGAAATGGCTAAACATTTACAAGTTGAAAGTGGTTAGGTAAATATAATTGGATTGGACAGGGTAACAAACATTTTGAGATAATTATACACAAGAATATTTTATCCACAAAGCAACAATATAATTATGAAAATATGGCATTGTAATTATGGTGATTATTGTTGATGGTGTTGACAATTATGCCATATTATCTCATAGCAAAATTTCTCTAGGATCAAATATCAATCGCATTAAATATATATACAAATAGAAAAAATATTTCTCAATAAGAAACTTCACTATTACATTAATAAATATCATTTTGTTACATATTATGGAGCTTTATCTCCAATATATAAACTTCACTATGAGTGTCCTATTAGATCCACATACATAACTTTACAAGATAAACTCGTCAATATTTTTCATTATTGCTTTCCCTAAAATCTTGGGAGATACAACCTTTCACATGCCTCACATTATGACAAAAATATCATGATCACATAACCTTTCACTTTAAATATTTAACTCTTCAATTTCGTACTTGACACCTATCACCTATGACTCTTCACTTGCATACTTGATACCTTGCACACCCACACATGTACACTTTATTGCATAATACATAATCCTCTCTACACTTTGACACATACATAAGATAAATATAAAACACACTACCTAAACTAATATTTACAATAGTATGCATGGTACTTCAATATATCAAATAATATAATATCTCTAACACCCCTTCATATTATATTATTTGATGTGAATACTTTTAGTCTTCAATATTCATTTTCTATTTTTGTCTTTATTCCATATTCCTTTTCTAATTGCACTTCTCGCTTTCTCCTCTCTAGCTTTAACTTAGGTATTCCTTAGGCACATTTTTATTCTATCATGATAACTCATAATATCTCCATCTCGACACTCTAACACACAATACAAGTACTCACAACTCTCTTCACTCGAACATAGAACATAGGAGCTCATAACTCTCTTTGTTCAAACACTTCAATAATAGCTCATAACTCAAATGCTTTGTACCTCTAACTCAATGTATCTTTCCTCTACTATGGACTAGAATACAACTCTCCTCCTATGACTCAATCTCCTTCACAATGTAGTATATCAATGTAGACATTCTCTTCTTTCTTCACATTCACTAGCTTCAAATACTTACCTTCAATATTCACCTCTACAGATGTTCACCACTGTAATATTTCTTCTCTGCATGTTTAAAATCCCATGTCCATGATCTTTGCTTTCTTCACATTTGATCTTCACACTCTTCCTCACTTTCTCCATCATGGAAATAACAAGCTCAAGTGGCTCTTTGAACAAAGAAGGCTCTAATACCACTGTTGGCAATTCTTCAAAATTATCTCAGGTACTTCACTATTACATCCATAAATATTATTTTAATACATATCATGGAGCTTTGTCTCTAATATATAATATTACAAGATAAATTATTTAATATTCTTGATTATTGCTCTCCTCAAACTCCTAGAAGATACAACCTTTCACATGACTCACATTATAACAAAACTTTTATGATTACATAACCTCACTTTACATATTTAAGACTCTTCACTTGCACTCTTGAAACCTATCACCTTTGACTCTTCATTTGCATATTTGACACCTTGCACACTTGCACACTTTATTATATAACACATAATACTCTCCACACTTTGACACATACATTAGACAAATATAAAACATACTCTCTAAACTAATATTTACTCTTGTACTCATGGTACTTCAATATATCAAATAATGTAATATCTCCAATAGATGGCTATAAAACCATTGTGTGTATGTTTAGACATAACTCAAAAAAACTATAATGATGATTAAAATTTATACATAAGAAAACCCTTATATGAGTTAGTTAATTAACTATAAGAAAACCTTTGATGAAATAATTTTACATTAATCATTCAAAAACTCTTAAAAATAGTCATTCACACAATATGATTGATAAAATTTTTAAATACCCTAAATGTACAATGGATATAAACTTCCATAAGTAACAACAGGATAGAAATGGTTAGGTGTGGTGATGTTAGGTGAGGTCATCATGACCCATACTCATATGTCATTGAGAAATATTTCTTATAGTGGATTCATATTATTATTATGGGGTCTCTAGATATTTCAAAATTTAATTCGTCGGCTGTGTTAGAAGTTAAATTACTGCATTATTACGATATTACTGGTTTGTGTACATCCACATACCTAAAAAAAACAAGTAGTTTGACCTTTAAAAGTCGTTATTGAAATATTGTAACACTATAGATCTAGTGATGAATGAAAAGTAATCATTTTGTTTATTTTACAATGAGTCTTCCTTTTGTGTTTTTTTTCGATGTGTTTGTCTTGGTTACGGTTAGTAACTTCAACAAAAAAAAAAATTCAAAGCTTCAGTTCCAAATTGCTTTGAGCATGTATGAAGCCCTAAATTTCTTCTATAATTTTTTTTTGAATGAAAGGACCTTATATTAATTGGAAATAATCACTTTCATACAAAAATGTTGGGTGGAATTAACACACCCCGTGGCACACACCCAAAAAAATTACAGGATCACATGAATCAACTCAAAAAGCCAATATTACATCAGAACTGAGTAAAGAAAAGAAGACAAAACAGGGACAACTATATGCAGTTACTGGATCAATTGGAATCAAGCGAACATCCCATCCACTAGAGGTGCGGAATTGGACTACAGTGGAGACCAATGATGCTAAGAAGTTGGAGCAGATAAATGATCTCTTCGACCACTGCGAGAACGAGCTGAAGGTGAGCCTGTGCGAGAGAAGCCACGAGTTCTGGACACATGGTTGTTGGAAGGAAGTCGGCTAACAGAGCAAGGTGCATTAGCCCAATGATCCAGAAGTGATCTAAGATATTGCAGCTCCACCTGAACTTTCTCCACCTGAGTAAGGATCTATAACCAACAATCATAGAAGAGAGCATATCTAGCAGCAACAGAGAATGAGGTAGAAGCCTCCTGTCTCCCAAAGATAATATTATTTCTTTTTTTCTAGAGATGGTATAAAATACTAAGATGAAAAATATGCCAAACTTCGTTGAGGGGAAGAGAAAAATCTAGGGGATCCCCAAGTAGTGCATTAACCCAAGAACATTGCTCCAGTAAAAAGGAATTGAAAAAATAAAGAACCCAATCCCAAGCATTTTTGGTTGTTTGACAAGCCCAAAACACATGAAAAAAATTGTCAAGACCTCTACAAAAAGCACAAACAGAATTAGCAACCCCCATATATTGTAACCTATGACCAAGGGGAAGGCCTTGATGTAATAAACTCCAGGCAAAAAAACAATGCTTAGGTTCAAGATAGGACTGCCAAACCACAAAAAAGTGAAGGCTCCATCTAGATTGAGAAGAAACTAGATCCCAACTGTGGTTTAAAGTATCAACCAAAGGAGAATGAGGGGACAACATATGATACCCTAAAGAAGGTTTATATTTCACCAGAGGAGTATGATTAGGTCAACACCAATCAGATGACCAATGCTGTTGAAAGTTCTTACCAAAATGTAGCCAAATAGAGAAAGGAGTGTTGTCAAGAACCACATCAAAATTTGCTCGATCATCTGGCTTAAGACCAAACTTTTGGCAAAACTGATCCCAAGAATACCAATGCTTGGTATGAGCATCAAAGAAATCTAAAAATGTTACAATACCCTTTTTGAAGAAGCGTAATGCTCTAACCCATTGAACTTGAGCCAAAGGTAGGCCCTCTAAAGTGACTATAGGAGACCACCAAGGACTTAGAGTGGATATAGAAGCTCCGGTAGATTTATCTTTACCCTGCCATTGGAGCCTGGGTTTGAAAGCTTCCCATGCCTTCTAGATACTTTGCATCACAAAATAACCTGTAATTTTAAATGGGGCTGGAGATGTCAAAATGGTTTGTAAGGTCAGGCACCGCCACCCTTTCCTCCCAAAGGGCAGGCCAGAAGAGATGCAGTGCCGTACAAGAACTTTCCAAGCTTCATCACCCTAAAGTGCCCTAACAATCCATTTAGCACATAAAGCAAACCCCTAAAAATGATAGTTAAATAAACCCAGACCCCCTGCATTTTTAGGAAGACAACAAACATTCCATGCCACTCTATGAAACCCCTGTTTTTGTTTATTTGAAGCCCAAAGAAAATCCCGCAAGAGCTTGTCCAGCTTCTGATAACAATTTTTAGATGGGACCCAACAAGAAGAGTAATAGACATGTGTAGAAGCTAGCACCTTAGATCAAACTTGAAACTTACCAGCCAAGGAAAGATTTTTAGTAGACCAGTAGCCCAACTTCTTCTCAATTTTTTGGACAACCATATTCCAAAGTTGAGCAGGAGAAGCCCGGAAGGCAAAAGGAATACCCAAGAATTTGAATAATTCTCCTAGTTGGATCCAATGCCAAGAGTAAGAAGCTAGCCAATCAGGAATTGGCGTTTGAGCTTGTCTATAACAAGATGTTTTCTTCCACTGAATGTTAGAACCAGATGCTAAACAAAAAGTCTCAAGGCATTGTAAAGTCGCATTTACTAACTGCTCATCTTCATGTAATGTCAAAAAAGAATCATCAGCAAAATTGCCATTCACCATTTGAAGAGAGGAAGCAGGTAAAGAAATACCTTTAATAATTCCTTGTGAATTTTTATGGGCTAAAAGGTAGCCAAATGCTTTAGCAGCTAGAATAAACAGGGAAGGGGCTAATGGGCAACCCCGTCGGACAGAGTGAGCCAGCTGAATACCAGTAGAGTGTTGGCCATTCATTGTGAGGACTGCAAAAGCATCACAGAATAAAATTTTAATAGATTGCACAAAATAGGGGCCAAAGCCAAGAGCCTGGAGGATGGAAATAATGAAATTCCATTCAATACAATCATAGGCTTTTTCAAAGTCAAGTTTGATAAACAGAGTATCCTTTCCAGAAGTTCTAGCCCATTCCATGCCTTCCCAGACAGCAAACACATTTTCCAAGATATACCTGCCCTTAACAAACCCTGTTTGCTCTGGTTGGATGAGAAGAGGTAAAATAGGCTGAAGTTTTAAGGCTAAAGCCTTAGCAATGATCTTGTAACTTACATTCAGTAAGGTAATAGGGTGCCAGTTGGTTATAAGTTCTGGGTCTCCAAGCTTGGGGATAAATTTGATATTTCCTTTATTGATGAAGTGTCCTAAAGACCTAGATATTATAGCTTCTTTATAGACATGTAACAGATCAGAACCAAGCATATCCCAAAATTCTTTATAAAATTCATAGGGGAAACCATCAATACCAGGAGCCTTATCATTAGCCATGTGAGACAGGGCATTCTTCAAATCTTCCAGGGTTAAAGGTGCATCACAACAATCTCGGTGATCCATCGAGATATTTTGAGGAACAACTGCACAACAATCATCAAGAGCTTTTTTTCTAGCAGAGGTAAGAGGCTGAGAAGCAAAAAAAATTTGATAGTGTAACACAAAAGTATGAATTATATCAGGTAAATTAGTGAACCTGATTCCCTTAGATTGAATGGCTTGAAACTATGTGGAATGAATAGGGGGCCGGAGGCGCTTGAAGAACTCCTTAGAAACCCTATCACCAATTGCAAGCCAATTCAGTCGTGCTCTGAGTTGAGCACCTCTAGCTTCATACAACTCTGCCTTATGAATTTCATGTCGAAGAGTAGCAGCATGTGCCTGGTATGCAGAGTTGAAAGGATTAGCTTGTAGACGGAGAGTAGCTTTGATTAACTCATTCTTTAAAACTGAATTTGCTTTCCTCCTTCATTTAGCCACATCCTTGCCAAGGATGCGAAGAACAATAGTAGTACGAGAGATAGCATCATTCCACCACTGAATCCAGCCTACCGCGCCAGAGGGTCGAGGAACAACATTCCAAATTCTATGGATATGAGCTTTCATGGAGGCATGCTGTAGAAAGGAAGTATTAAAATAAAACTGAGAGGAAAAAAACCTAGCAGGAGCTTGATCTTGGGTGATAGCAAATAAAATTGGAGCATGATCAGAAAGAGTGGTAGCTGGCAGGGTCATGACAAAGGGGTGACCAAGAGAAAGTCAGGTAAAGTGAAAACTAGAACTCTCTGAAAGCATGGCACGATCCAATCTTTTCAACACCCAAAAGTGAGCCTTTATTCACATTGATGGGCAACTATATCCCATAGCAATGAAGATTCAATGTGCTCATCTATCTTGACAACTTATATATCCAATTTAAAAACCTAAAATATTTATCCTTACCACCGACATTATTTATTCCTTTATTTCTATCGGTCTGTGATTGTTATTATAATTTTCAGCATTATTTTTTATTTTAATTTTGTTTTTTTATTTTTAAAAGCAGGCGAGTGACCTAAATTCCCAGCCAAAAAAAACACCACAAAAGAACAGGAACTTTCGAAGCTATGTCCATAAGCGCATTACAAAAATTTCAAAAATACTTTTTTTTGTATACAATTTTATTCATGTACACAACATTTTAGTTTACTTTGAATCTGAATTTTCTTAAGAAAAAAACTCAAAAATTAAATTATATGAGTGTCCTATTAGATCCACATAGATAACTATTTTCAAATTCAAGTAGAACGGCATCACTTGTCCCACCGAGTGTAAAATACCGATTGCATTTCCAACAACGGTATCGTGTTTGAAGTATTCTTATTGATTGGATATCGAAATCTGCATTCCTGGGAGGACCTGCATAATGGATAAACAACAGGATTATGGGACTTGAATATACTATCTATGTAATATTTCCATTCATTAGGAAACTGCAAGGCATCCATGTGCAATCTATCTTTAATCAAATTCAATGCATCCACAGGATTTAGCTTCTCTACAGATTTCAAATTATGGATCACAATTTTTAAATCCTCCGTCAGTTTGTCGATTGTTGTAATGTCTGCAATTGATCTTCCACTTAATATAGTTCTGCACACCAAATATTTCTTGTACTGCACGCAGGATATTAGGTAGAATGGCACCTGTGAATAGTAGTCGGCCGTACGTTGTGAACATTTTTTCTCTGTTATGTGGTCACACATGTGGCAAGTAAGGTGCTGAGTGGTTTGGAATTGGACTCCTGCACTACAATGGAGCAGATGCAATCCATGATGGAATTGCTCCCCAATGCAATAAAACACCTTGAAATTTACTAGGGAGGTGGACACGGTGATCCATAGGAATTGGATAATTCCATAGTGAAATGTTAGAAAATTAAACCAGATTTGACACCTCTGGAAAATACACCTATTGCAATATTCGTCGGATCCAGTTGCATGCGTATTAATTACTGGCAGTTGAGACTGACAGTCAGTTCGACGATTGGATGGAAACTCAAACTTTGTCTTAAATGCATGTCAGAGTAGTTGGTGGTGCCTTCCCACCTCTTGCATGAATCCCTAGATATATATTTCTTTCGGGGTTCTATTTTGTATAGTGGGAGAGTTAGAGCAGAGGGCAGAAGCTGAGAAGAGCAGAGGAGAAGAAAATCAGGAGCTGAAGCCACAGTCTTCAACAATCCTATGTGTGTGGTTATCCTGCAATATCATTTGCAGATGTATGTAAGCTTCCATAGCAGAAGCACACGGGTATAAATCTTATTTGGTTTTGTAATATTGCAATAGCAGTCTGGTTCATTTTAATCAATATATAAAATATATTCTGCATTTGAGAGCACTATAGGTGTTTTTTGCTGATTATCAAAGTGAGACTATAATGTTGTATTAGTTTATCCTCTCACTGTCTCTGTTTTATGTTTGTATAGTTTTTCTCGTGTTTTATTCATTTAAATACGTGGACTCCCAATTTTATAAAAGATAAACTGTATTTCTTCCCTAAGTCCCTATGCCCTTTTATTCCCCCGAATATAAAACATTGGTTTTAGTGCCCCTTTTATTAAAATATTATTTGACCAAGCTTGGACTCCAAAATTGTCACATTTTTGTGAGTCGCGATATCGGGGCACTTTTACAACCCTAGCGCCTTTGTCTAAAGTTTACCATGAAATTGATGCAAAATTGCTTGTTACGATTTTGCATCCTTTCACATTATTTCTCCCTTAGTGTCACGAATCACAACACTTTGAAACCCTATCCTTATTTCTCCCAAGCTTGTCATGAAATCACGACAAGCCTTTACTCCTGAGTTTTCCAAAATTGTAGCATATTCGTTGCCTCCGCTGCACTGTGCTACACCCACAGCGGATGCGATTCTGTAGCATTATCGTTGTTGCGTTTGAACTTCAAATTGGTATCAGAGCTTGAGCCTTCCCATGGAAGATAGAAGTAATGGCTTTCGAAAACAACTCATTATAGTTGTAGATCCCATGGTTCAGTGGCAAAAATTACGATTATTGGAGCATTCAAATGAAGATTTTATTTGGGTCTCAGGAGCTATGGGACTTGGTGGAGAATGGTTATCCAGAACCAGCGGATGCAGCAACATTGGCCGCTCTCTCCCAAGAAGACTCAGATTTGTTGAAGGAGAATCGGAAGAAATATCAGAAGGCATTATTTTATATAATGTAGGCAGTTGAGGAGACAATTTTCCCAAGAATTGCGTCAACAACAAAATCAAAGCAGACTTGGGAAATACTTGCCAGCTCTTATCAGGGCACCAACAAAGTGAAGTTGGTCAAATTGCAGATGTTGAGAAGAGAGTTTGAAAATCTGCAAATGAGTGAATCAGAGTCCATGAGCGACTTCTTCACCCGGACCATGGATGTCATCAACCAGATGCGGTTGAATGGGGAGATTGTGAATAATCAGAGAATTGTGGAGAAAATTATGAGAATTTTGCCAGTAAGGTTTGATTCAGTTGTGATAGTGATTGAAGAGTCGAGGGATTTGACAACCCTCTCTATAGATGAGCTCATGGGTTCTCTACAAACACATGAGCAGAGGCTGAGTTGGTCATCTCAATCCTCATTGGAGCAAGCCTTTAAATCGTAGGTCTCATTTCGAGACAATAGCAAAAGAGATGAATCTCACCAAGGCACTTCAAGTTCTCAAGGAGGAAGAGGACAGAGTAATAGAGGAAAGCATGGTAGAGGCCACAAGAGAGGAGGAAGGTCAAACTCCAATGATGGAGAAACCAGCTACAATTTTCATCAAGCCGGAGGAAGAGGCAACGATAGAAATCAGCAAGGAGGATCAAATCAGAGGTATGATAAATAAAAAATTCAATGTTATTACTGTAAGAAATTTGGTCATTATAGTTATGAATGTAGAAATAAATTGGCCAAGGATAATAAACAACAAGCCCACTACACAAATGAAAATGAAAATGTAGATAGTAGAGATGTATGTGGGAATATGTTGTTAACTTGCAGTACTGATGAAGAGAGCCAGAAGAACACCTGGTATCTTGACAGTGGGTGCAGTAACCACATGTCTAGAAACAGAGATATGTTTTCACAGCTTGATGAATCCATTAAATCTGAAGTGAAAATGGGGAACAACAGTAAGGTACCTGTTATGGGCAAAGGAAATATCATTATCCATACCAAGCATGGTGAAAGAAAGAACATTTTTGATGTGTACTATGTGCCTGGGTTGAAGCATAATCTGTTAAGTGTTGGACAACTTGTACAGAATGGGCACACTGTACAGTTTAAAAATAGAGCCTGTATTATTCGGGATAAAGAGAATGGGCTCATGGCAACAGTTTCCATGACAAAGAACAAAATGTTTCCCTAGCAAATTCAAAATGAATTGTTGTTGTCATTTAGTGCAGTTGTAAAAGATGCTACCTGGTTGTGGCATCTTAGATTCGGTCACCTAAGTTTTAGTGGCCTGAACCTCCTACACAAGAAACAAATGGTGAAGGGTTTACCCCTCATAGAGCAACCCAATCAAGTTTGTGAAGGTTTCTTAGTCGGTAAGCAGCATAGGGATGCGTTCCCCTTAGGACAGTCTTGGAGAGCTTCACAACCATTGGAGCTAGTACATTCAGATATTTGCGGTCCTATGCAGACCAACACATTTGCTAGAAATAAATATTTTTTGACTTTCATAGATGACTTCAGTCGAAGGACGTGGGTTTATCCCATTAAGCAAAAATCAGAAGCTTTCAACAAATTTAAAGAGTTCAAAGCTCTAGTTGAAAAACAGAGCAACTATTATGTGAAGACTCTCAGAACAGATGGAGGAGGTGAGTACATCTCCAATGAATTTCATAATTTATGTAAAGAAAATGGAATTAGAAGACAGTTTACAGCCAGATATACACCATAGCAGAATGGTGTTGCAGAGAGGAAGAACAGAACAATAATGGAAATGGCACGGAGTATGCTAAAGGCAAAGAATTTGCCACATGAGTTATGGGTAGAAGTTGTATGCTATGTAGTTTATCTGCTGAACAGATGTCCCACCAAAAGTGTGAAGGACAAAATTCCTCAAGAGGCTTGGAGCAATCAAAAGCCAAGTGTGGCTCACTTAAGAGTTTTTGGATGCATTGCATATGCACACATTCCAGATGAGAAGAGAAAGAAGCTTGATGATAAAGCTGAGAAATGTATTTTTACTGGTTATAGTGAGCAAGCAAAAGCTTACAGGTTGTATAATCCTGTAACTAAGAAAATGGTTATAAGCCGTGATGTGAAGTTCCTGGAGGACGAAGCATGGAACTAGAAGTCAAATACTGGCCAGTCAGAGCCATCAATTATTGAATCTATGGATTTGGATGAAAATAGAGTACAACCACCTATAACTTCAAGCAATAACAATGGTGCCAACAATAGCACAACCTCATCATCCCGTTCACCTCCACTTGCAACAAGGATCTCCAACTTGAAAACACCGTCAAAGACACGGAGCTTGCAAGATATTTATGAGGTAACAAGAAATGAAACTGATGAAGAACATTCTGATTTTGCTTTATTTTATGAGTGTGATCCAATTACTTTTGAAGAAGCAATTCAGAATAAGAAATGGGTAAATGCTATGGATGATGAGATATCTACAATAGAGAAAAATTAGACCTGGGAGTTAATGGATCTTCCAGCTGGTAAGAAGACCATTGGGGTCAAATGGGTGTATAAAACAAAGTTTAATGCCCAAGGTGAAGTAGACAAGTACAAGGCCAAACTAGTAGCAAAAGGGTACAAGCAGAAGTCAAGGATTGACTATCATGAGGTTTATGCACCTATAGCCCGACTTGACACAGTCAGAATGATTCTAGCAATGGCAGCCCAGAAAGGCTGGAATGTTTATCAGATGGATGTTAAATCTGCATTCTTGAATGAAGTGTTGGAAGAAGAGGTCTACATAGACCAGCCACCCGGCTATGAGCTGGAGGGGAAAGAAGGCAAAGTCCTAAAACTAAAGAAAGCTCTGTATGGATTGAAGCAAGCACCCAGAGCTTGGTACAACAAAATTGATGCTTACTTTCAAGACAATGGGTTTATTAAATGCCCATATGAGCACACTCTGTATATGAATACAAATGCAGAAGGGGATATGATAATTGTATGCTTGTATGTAGATGATCTGATTTATACTGGTAATAGCAACATGCTATTTGAATAGTTCAGAATAGCCATGAAGAAGGAATTTGAAATGACAGACTTGGGGTTGATGAATTATTTTCTTGGTATTGAAGTTGACCAATCTGCAGATGGCATCTTCATTTCTCAGGGCAAGTATGCAAAGGATGTCCTAAAGAGGTTTAATATGGAGGACAGTAAACCTGCCATCACCCCGATTGCAACAGGCCTGAAGTTGAGTAAAACTGATAACAACAGAACTATGGATCCAACTCTTTATAAAAGGTTAGTTGGCAGTCTGATGTATTTGACTGCAACCAGGCCAGATTTGATGTTTGTAGTGAGTTTAATCAGTAGGTTCATGGAATCACCCAAGGAGACTCACTGGCAAGCAGGCAAAAGAATTTTATGGTATGTTAATGGCACAAGGAACCATGGAATCCACTATGCCAGGAAAGACCAACTTGAATTGATTGGCTACACATATAGCGATTGGGCTAGCAACATAGATGATCGAAAGAGCACTTCTGGATATGCCTTCCATATTGGATCTGGAGTAGTCTCATGGTCCTCAAAGAAACAACCTATTGTTGCATTATCAACTGTTGAGGCAGAGTATGTTGCTGCCACCTCAGCCTCCTGCCAGGCAGTTTGGCTGAGAAGAGTTCTGAGTGAACTAAATCATCCACCAAAAGTAGCAACAACTATGTTTTGTGATAATAATTCTTCCATAGCATTGTCCAAGGACCCTGTGTTTCATGGCAAAATGAAGCACATAGACATCCGCTATCATTTCATCAGGGAGCTGGTGAAATTTAATGAGATTGAACTACTATTTTGTAGGTCCAAAGAATAGATAGCAAATATATTCACAAAACCTTTGAAGGAGGAAGACTTCAACAGGCTGAGGGAGATGCTCGGTGTCAAAGTTTTTATGAATTTTGGTTTAAAGGAGGGTGTTAGAAAATTAAACCAGATTTGACACCTCTGGAAAATCCACCTACTGCAATATTCGCGGATCCAGTTGCATGCATATTAATTACTGGTAGTTGAGACTGACAGTCAGTTTGGTGATTGGATGGAAACTCAAACTTTGTCTTAAATGCATGTCAGAGTAGTTGGTGGTGCCTTCCCGCCTCTTGCATGAATCCCTAGATATATATTTCTTTTGGGGTTCTATTTTGTATAGTGGGAGACAGAGCAGAGAAAAACAGAGCAGAGGGCAAAAGCTGAGAAGAGCAGAGGAGAAGAAAATCAGGAGCTGAAGCCACAGTCTTCAACAGTCCTGTATGTGTGTTTATCCTGCAATATCATTTGCAGATGTATGTAAGCTTCCATAGCAGAAGCACACGGGTATAAGTTTATTTGGTTTTGTAATACTGCTATCGCAGTCAGATTTATATTAATCGATATATGAGATATATTTTGCATATGAGAGCACTGCGGGTGTTTCCTGTTGATTAACAAAGCGAGACTATAATGTTGTATTAGTTTATCCTCTCACTGTCTCCGTTTAATGTTTTATATTTCTCATGTTTTATTCATTTAAATATGTGGACTCCCAATTTTATAAAAGATAAACTATATCTCTCCTAAGTATCTTTGCCCTTTTATTCCCTCGAATATAAAACATTGGTTTTAGTGCCCATATTACTAAAAGATTATTTGACCAAGCTTTGACTTCGAAAAAGTCACATTTTCGTGAGTAGCGATTTCGGGCCATTTTATGTTCTCCCGCACCTTAGTCTATATCAACTCACGAAAGTGACACAAAATTGCTTGTCACGATTTCGCGTCACCTAAGGTCCTCCGTACATTTATTTCTTCAAGTGTCATGATATCATGACACTTTGAAACCCTGTCCTTATTTCTCCCAAGCTTGTTGCGAAATTGTGACAAGCCTTTACTCTCGAGTTCTCTGAAATTGTAGCATATTCGCTGCCTCCGCTGCACTGCACTGCACCCACAGCGGATGCGATTTTGCAACATTATCGCTGCATACGACCCTTCAAATGCATGATATCCATAGGAATTGGATAATTTTGTTGTACATACGCCTAAGATAACTTGTGGAAAAAGTAATTTTTAAGCTAGAGAAAATACGAAAAACAATTTTAAAGTTAAAAGAGATTGAAATTTAAAATATGTTAAAATTATAAAAAATAAAAATGAAAGGTTTAAAAATAGAAAAGAATAATATGGAGAAGTTATTATTATCATTATAATAATGTTATATATTTGTTGATTTTCTACTATTTGAATAATTAATTTAACCATCTTTCTTCAAGTGGATTATTCGACTTGTGCATGGTTTATACCTTTAATGGGGTATGAGATATTAAAGAATATTTTATTGTAATATAATTGAATCAATGAACAAACTTCTGTGTTTTGTTACAATAATTTTTATTTTATTTTTTAACTCTGTGTTTTGTTACAACAATTTTTGCTTTTTATTTTTGTTAAGGTTTGTCATACTTTTTTATCTTCTCTTTAGACCAATATTTGGTATCAAATAAAAGGAGAGAGGTTCATATTTTTTAGTTGATCTTGTTTGATCTAAACCTAGATGCATATATTTTGTGGGAGATCATGCTCTATTGAAGTTTAGAGATAAAATTATGCAAAGAGAAAATTCTAGAAGAAGTAGTAATAACAATTTAAGATTGCTACTAACATCAGTAGTTTAAATTTTACGAAGTATCAAATTCCTTTGTTTGAGAGGGACAATTATATTTTTTAGAGTATTTTTTAGAGTATTGATGTAGAAAAAGTATAGCATGACCAATCTGGACAATTTGATATTAGGTCTGATGTTGAAGCTAAGAGCCTTGAGTGCTCATGGAGTGACTTAGAAGTATGTTAGAGCAACGAGTAGAAGCAATAATACATTAAAATCATAGGTTAGTTCAAGGAGGATCTATAAGTTTATTGGTAGAGCAACCTCAATGCATGTAGGTCATAGATTTGAGTCCTAGCTAGTCCATAATTTTAGCATGGTATGAGAATTGAAGAAAAATATAGTATTAAGAGAATTGTTACAAGAAAAAGTATAGTAGTAGCAAGAGTATCCCGAAAGGAGAAAGGGAAAGTTATGAGAATAGTTGGATGAAGGTTATGTATGGTAGAAGTAATATCCCACACATGAGAGAAGAAATATGAAGGCTTGATGCGAAAATAATAGAGTGAAATTTATAAGAAGTGATATGCTCTATTACACCTAATAGTTGCAGTGGCTAGTTATTGATGCAATCTAGTATGATGATAAGGTCACCATAAGGACACTTCTTGTTGAGTTACGAAATTAAAACCATGTTAAAAATAAAAGTAGTTGATAATCAAACAAGTTATCAAGAAAGATATTCAAAAATGGAGGTTGGATAAATAGTTAAATAGGATATTCAAAGATATGTAAATGTGTATGGAAAATATTAAACATATGTGTGTAGCAATGAAGGTGTATGTAGAACAATTAGTTAAATAGATTTTTTTTTAAGAAATCAAAATTTATTACATTAACAATGAAGGGGAATAATGCTAGAAAAAATAATGCTTAATGTGGAAAAGTGCATGTTCAAGAAAATAAGAAAAATAACTCTAAAGATAGAAGGCAATTGAAAAATAAAAAGTGTTTTAAAGTGTTAAAAGAAAGCTATAAAAATATAAAAGTATAACTTGGATAAGTTATTATTAGCATTGAAATAATTCTATATATTAGTGCATCCCCCACCAATTGAGTAATCCATCCATCCTTGGGTGGGTCATCCAACCTATCATGGTCCATACCTTTAATATGGTATGACCTATATTGAAGAATATTATATTGTAGTGCAATGAATCAATGAATAAAATTTAGTGTTTTGGCACAGCAATTTGTGCCTTCTCCTTTCTTTTAAGATTTGTTTTGATTATTTTTAATTCTCTATAAACCAACACTTGGTAGAGGGTTTTCTAGATATTTTGGATCATAGGAAGAGCACATAATGAAAGTGTCAAATTTTTCTATTGTATAACAATGTGTATATGTACTTATTCATAAAAATAATTTGCCAACTCTCAACCTTGAAAATCATTCTTTATATTAATTTGAAGCCCTATACATAACCTTCTAAAAGGCTACCTTAACTCACTGCTAGTGATAATTATAAGTAAATATTGAAAACATTAATATATGGCACTTCAAATGTATTGCTATGTACTAAAATATTATGTACTTTTGTAGTTGCCATAATTATGGCTATGTCAACATGGATAGAGTGATTGAGTTCTAATTAATGCTTATTAAGGATTTGATTTCCATGTAAACTATCTTGAATCTTGAATGGTATGCCTTTGAATGTGGAGTTTATTTTTTACATGATCTCATGTCAATAAATTTGAGATACTTCTAAGTTGGTGAGTAAGTATTTGTTTTATTTTCAAGAAAATTTTGAATTATTTACACATATTATCTACTTAGTTATAATATTATTATTAGTATGATTGTGGATTTTATTTGGAAGTTGATTTATCATAATCAAGCAATTAATGGGAAGTTTTATAATTTTATTTAAAGCTTCAATATTTTATCAATTCTAGATGTTTATAGCTTTATGCTCTGCATTTTTCCTCTATATTTTCTCTCCACATCTATAGCATAAAAAACACTAATTTTTATGTTGTGAAACATAAACATCATACCAATGAATGTGTTAGAACTAGACATGCAAAAACATTTAGTTTTCAAGAATAAAATTGAATTTATTCTAATTAATTTTCAGTGAAATTTAAAAATATAACAAGTTTTGGTGGCCTCTTCATTGATATCCTACAAAATATGGGTTTAAAAAGGTTATCACAATGGCCATTGGTCACATTCCACTCAATTGCATTTTTAACCTCAAAATATGGACATGGTATGAAACCTTATGATGATTATTTGTATATTGGAACTATCCATCATAAGAAGTACAAATCCTTTCAAATAATATCCTAGGTTTCATCCTTTAGTATATATATTTCAAGAGGAACCATTATATTTTAAAAAAAATATTCCTATATATAGAATTGGTCTACATAAAAATAGAACATCTAACCTTCAAAAGAGTCCAAACTTCTCTCATGTTGCATAAAGAAACAACACTAAACTATATTTAGCAAAGAATAAAATTTTTGACCTAAATTTAATTTAGGACGGTTGATGGATGCAGTATTCCATTGATATCATCCAATCCAAAAATTTTGAAATTTAATTTCAACAAGGCCTCTAGATGTAGTCCAACGCCTATCAAATAATACATTATTCTCTAATTGCATGAGGTAATATCATAAAAGTTATCTAAATACCTCTAGGTACCCTCACCTATAATATGGTTGAAATAATTACCCTAGTAAAAGATCTAAAATTTTCCATATAGTTGAGCATCCATAACTTCATTGTAGAAGTTTATTCTAAGATTTTCGTGGACTACATGCCTAAAGGAGCATGTTAAGAATGGGATTTGCTTCATGTTTCTAACAGAATTTCTTCAATTGAAGAATTTATCTACCTCCATCTCTTGGAAACATGTCACTTACAAAGGAAATATGATGGAAGACTTTATTTCTAGTAATGACATGAATTTTATAAGAAATTAGGTTGACGTAAATTATTTCCATTTGTTAGGACTCAAAAGAATTTATTGATCTTGATAGACATGATATAACTAGACTTTTGAGTCAATACAAGCTACCTATTGATAACTTTGGATTTTAAAACACACTAGATTGGGGTTGCTATCATCTAATACATCAATCAAGAGAAAAATAGCAAACTCTTAATACTACCATCTACTATAATCAAACTAATGTTTTTACCATTTTGAATATTTGACCTCTATAAAACCTACTTTATGTAACAACCTAGGTCTACCTACTCACCTGGTTATCCGATAAAAAGATAAAATAAAAACCTAAGGTATTTTGTTTTCAAAAATTTTACTACATAACCTGAGATGTTTTCCTAGATTTCAAAGTTTGGTTTCAGGCTAACATAATTTTGGTTGCCTTCATTTACATCCATGTTTTCTGGCATGAGGATAAATCCACAGCAAGGGTTGTCCTCTAGGGTCCATAACACCTAGAGGTTGGATGCTTTCTTCTCTTTCCTCATCATACTGAACCTTTGACTACCTGGTTAACTTGTTCTAAAACTAGTATGGATAAAATTAGCGTATTTATGCCCCTGATACAAACTAGAGATTCCATTTTCCTAAAGTTAGTTAGTGCCATGTCAATAGCCTGACCTTGGACTTCATCACACATACTCATTATAACCCACGATGGTTTATCCCATACCGAACCTCGTGGCCATTCTAGCTAAGTTTAAAGAGTATAGAATTTATTACAGTGCTCTTTGAGTGATAACTTGGAAAAGGTATCCCATACCATCCATTCGTACCAGATCTAACTGAGTCATTTTTTTATGACCAATTTTGTCAATCAATAATTGTCCCTAATTTTATTGTGTGCATACTCACACCTCAATAGTATTGGGTGTCTTATTATTTTCAGAGTCATAACCTCTCAATGACTTTATTTGAGTTCTGATAGCTTTTCCATTCCCTTTAGGGATCATACATTTTTTCCTCTAGTTTAGGGATTTTTTTTTTTTTAAGAAATATTCTAAATAAATAAACAAGAGCATCTACATTTAAACTATAATATCATTCTCGAGACTAGGAATACTTAAACTCATTTAATATACTTAATTAATTTTCAAACTATAATCTTATATGAAAACCTGTGCATAAGAGCTTAAGAGAGTTACACTATTGACATAATAAGGTTGGGTTTACTCATTTTAATTCTACTTGAGCTATTGTTTTCAATAACCAAAGAATTGAATTCTTCAAAATAGCATTTAGTCTGCCACTATTTAAGTTGGTTTATGGTTCTTCTTTCAATAGTTAAAGATTACTATTCAATTAATATTTAGTAAACTTGAACCTACTGACTTGGTAGAATTGAACATGCTTCATCTTCAATCAGGCTTCAAACATAATTGTTTCTTTTTTGCTATAGGTCCCAATGGGAATTCGTTGACAAGCATATCCAAACTAGTTTCAATCTACAAGTCTAAGCATTAAGTGTTGTTTATAAAATTTAGTTTTCCCCTTTTTTAAAACAAAATAGAATTAGAATAATATCATGATGACACTCTTTAAGACTTTCCACATTTAAGCTATTATTTGTAGCTTTTATTAAAGAAATATGACCATAATATATTCTATAGTAGCTACTCAAAATTGCACTCATGGTTTTATTAAGCCATTGTTTACCAATTAATATTGAGGTAATTAGATATGCTTTAACAAAACACAAATTCAACATTATAACTCTTTTTAAAATGTTCAAGGCCCATGTTGTGTTTACATTTTATATTTATTTTTTTTTGGTAAGTAAGAGAATATTTATAATTAACATCGGGTTTTAACTGGTTGACCCAAAACCATTTTACAAAATACGGTCCACTGACCAACTGGACAAAGGCCAAGCCCTAAAAGTTTAAACTGAAAACAAAAAGGGCCAAGACCTACTCTTCCAACAGAATACGACCAAACTAAACTATGGAAGCCTAATATTATGGCCATCAGAAAAGAAAGACGCAAAATAGAACTAACAAAGACAAAATCCACTTTGAGCCTTCCAATCTAAAATTTTTCATTATCTATCACCATTGAGACTGCATGAGGAATATTTTTAGTCCACGTGATCAAATTTTCTGCTACAATGCCTTCATTTGCCAACCTATCAGCTGCCATGTTTGCTTCCCAAAAGGTATGCAAAATTATGGCCTCAGGTCGATCATGAATTAGAGCCCTTGCTTCGTGGATGTAGTCATCAAATCTCCAAGGAGCTCTCTTAGTGTTCTTTAGAATATTTATAATAATAAGAGAATCACCTTCCACCAGCAGTTTCCCTGGATAATTCTCTGCTACCTTGAGGCTCCTCCAAACTGCCCTCGCTTTAGCCACATTATTAGTTTGAGCTCCAAGATGTTCAGAAAAAGCTACAAGCACCTCACCCTTGTGGTCTCTAAGTAAGCCACCAGCCCCAGCTTCACCTGGGTTGCCCCTAGATGCCCCATCAAAATTTAACTTAATCGACCCTAGGGGGGTGGGGTCCATGTGATCATGGTTCTAGGACAGACTTGAGGATGATTGAGGCCATCAGTAAGAGGTAAGTTTAATGACTGGCCTAATGAAGCTTCAAAAGGATTTGGAGGTCTAGATGCTACAGGCACTAAACAAGCATTCTCATTAGCATATACTAAATTTTTTGATAGGACAGAGGATGACTGAGAAACCTTATCCAAGAAGGCCCAACGATTCCTTTCCAACCATATCTGCCACAAGTAGTGATGAAGGCAGATCTTCCACATATACCTAAGATGCCTATTCAAAAAGGGAGAAGGCCACTGGACAAATAAGTCAAAAATGGACTGAGGATGGACCCAATAAATATGAAACACTTGTAACAGACCTAACAAGATTGAGACAAAAAAATTACAATACAGAAACAAATGATCAATAGACTCCCACTCAGACATACAAAGATAACACCTATTAACAACAATCACACCTCTTTTTATTAAGTTATCCATGGTGAGGATCTTATTTTGGATGGCCAGCCATGCAAAAAACCCAACCTTCGAAACAATGCTTTTGGACCAAACTTCCAAGTGAGGGAAAGTAGGTTCATCATTATCAATAAGCATCAGATAAGCAGTCTTGACAAAAAATTCCCCATTGTCTGAAGCTTCCCAGATAATCTGGTCCTCAATAATTCTAGAAGGGAGTAAATACTGTCTTAATTCATTCTCCAATATTATTGATGCCCCTGGTAGATCATTGTTCATTATTGGCTTCCAAACCCTTCTATTGTTTGACAAAGTAATAAAATTTGCAACTTTGGTACCAAAAAATTCAATTGTCCAAGCTCTAAGGGTTGAAATGATGGGGTCTATAGAGAGGGGATAGTCCTTTAACCATTTGTGGTCCCAAAAATCAATGTTTCTTCCATTTCCCAGTTTCCAACGTAGCCCTTTGCTTAGCAAGTTTTTAGTTTGAAGGATTGATTTCCAAAAAATTGATCCCCTAGGAGGAAAGGAATAACTTAAAAATTTAGTTTCTTGCAAATACTTTCTTCTGATTATAGTAATCCATTCTGCATTTGCATTTGTCAGAAGACGCCATGCTTGTTTGGCCAGGAGGGCCATGTTTAAATGTTGTATTCTCCTTAGCCCAATACCTCCAAACTCCCTTGGTTTGCAAACCCTATCCCAGGACACCAAGTGAAAGCGCTGCTTAGATTCAAAACTAGTCCATAGGAACCTCTTCTGGATTTGTTCAATTTTAGTGTAGACACTTGTAGGAGCTTTAAAAATAGAGAGAAAGTAGACAGGGATGCTTTGAATGGAAAACCTGGTGAGAACTGCCTTGCCAGCTTGAGATAACAAATTCCCTTTCCATCCAGCCGACTTCCTCTCGAATTATTTCAATTACATTAGTCCACATGGAATCAGTAGCTCTACTCGTAAATAAAGGAAGGCCTAAGTATGTGGATGGAAGAGTAGACACTGAGCATCCAAGAATCCTAGCAATCTTAAGCTGCATCTGAATGGGAGTGTTAAAGAAATAAATTTTACTCTTTGAAAAATTTACCTTTTGCCCCGCAGCATCCTCATATAGCTCTAGAATATGTTTTATGACCTTAGCCTCAAAAACTGATGCAAGAGTTAACAACAAAGTATCATCCACAAATTGTTCATGTGTAACTGCCTGTGTTTGTGATGATGCTTTAATTCCTGAAATAAGACCAATATTACAGGCAGCTTTGATTGTCCTCCCAAGGGCTTCAGCCACAATGATAAACAACATGGGAGAGATAGGGTCACCTTGCCTTAGGCCCCTTTTACTTTGAAAGTATCCAGCAGGAGCACCATTAACAAGGACTGAAAACCAAGGTTTCATAAAACATCCTTCCAAAAGCTTGATCCATTCATGATGAAAACCAAATTTTTGAAGAATGGCAGAGACAAAACTCCAGTTTATGCGGTCATAAGCCTTGTTCATATCCAGCTTGAGAGCAAAAGCGAGGTTTTTGGTTTGGACTACCGAATGGAGGGCTTCATGAACTGTTATGACACCATCAAGGATGGACCTTCCAGGGACTGAATTGCCTTGACAAACATCAATAAACATAGGAAGGATCTTCCTCATTCTATTTGCAATCGCCTTGGTCAAAATTTTATAAACAACATTACAAAGGCTAATAGGTCTAAAATCCATCATAGATCTAGGAGTAGGAATCTTTGGGATTAAAGCAATAAAAGTGGAGTTAAAACTTCTCGGAATATGCTTTGTGGACTGAAATTCCTTGATAGTAGCACATACATCAAAACCTACAATATCCCAAAAAGCCTAAAAAAAATGAGGTGAAAACCCGTCTGGACCTAGAGCTTTATCAGGGTTCATTGAGAAGAGGGCCTCTTTGATTTCTTCATCCGTGAAAGGCTTAATTAACTCCCAATTAATCATCAGGGCCTCTTTTATATTTATTAATCATCAGCAATTTGGAACAATACTCATAATACCACAATTTCAAGCTTTCTACTAGCAAAGATGACTTCACAGTTCATCTCTTAAATATATACTTTCAAAATACAACCCTGATAATATTTTAAATGTCAGTTCTAATTACACATCACAAGAAAGGAGACGTAGATTACAAGATGGCTCTTACCTTAATTTCCATACACAAGGATATCCTCATCATATATAGGTATACATCTATTTTATGGATAGGATATGGTTTGCATACCACTCTGGATACTTTGCCATGAATCTTAAGTTATTCTCAAATCCAGAATCAACCATGCATTGGTTACTCTTAACTGCAGTCATAGATTTTTTAATTATGTTCACAACATGCTTTTTTATCTACCATCGCTTTCCTATGAATATTTAGACCCTACCATTTTTGTTTGCATAGTAACTCTCACACACAAGTTACCCAACATGGAAACTGTCCAAGCAATTGGTTCTAGATCCACTCAGGGAAAATTCATAAGGTTTCCATAAAGGTTTAGATATGACATAGAGTAAATGACTATGCAATGCTACCATGCATATGCACATTCTATTCTATAATAGAATCCATTCAAAATATTATAATCTCCTTGTCCGACATATAAATCATAGATTTCATACAACAAATACAAAACAATCTATGAGTGTTTACCATTTCCATACACAGATCCAGTTTACATTCCCAAAATTCATGTAATCACATATCTATTTGTGTTAATTTTTCTTAATATTGGAGTTATAGCTGCCTAATGAGACTAAGTTTTGTTTTTTAGTTTCTCAATGGCTCAACACACAATGTTCTCATCCAAAAAAACATGGCACAACTTCTTTAAACAAAGCAACAATCAATGCTATAATTTCAAGCAAGTATAGAATAAAAAAACTAAAAAGGATTAAAACCATCTTAAACACATTGAATCATGCAAATACTTTCATCATTGTTTTTTTTTACACAACAACTAGCAAAATTATAATTCTTTAAATAACACACCTTTTATTTTTCAGAGAACTTTTCCACCCATAAAACAAAATATTTAACAACAATTTCTTCACTATAGCCCGTGAAAGATTTAATTTTAAAGGAAACAAGTCATTTATCATATCATACACAATCAAATAGTTTCTTACAAACACACCTAGAAGTGGATACCAATACTAAAAATACCAATTCCAACTTCTAGCACATGACAAGCAAGAAAAAGTTTTTTTCTTTCTTTTCTAATTCTAGAGCACACATAGCAACACCATGCTTCCATTATTTTTTCCATAACTAGCATACTCTAATAAAGAATAATGATATAAAATTTTCCTCTCCTTTATTTACTTTCCCAAACCCATAGTCGACTTTTCTCCTCTTGTCTTCCCACTATATGGAGAACTCGACGAGTTTATTCCATCGTCACCCATGCGCATTGCTAGAAAAAAGAGACACTCCTCCTCACCACTCTGTGCGCACATCCTATCATCATGGATATTCAGAAAAATTCAGCACTCTTGCCAAAGCTTATCAACATCTTGTGAGGATTACATCTTCAAATGCACATTTTATGAAATTAAGTCTTAAAAACATTCAATCCTTTGTGCTCAATTATTATTCTTAGATTTTAATAAGCATATTAATATTAATATATGCTTCATTAAAAGGAAACCTTCTATTTTAAAAGGAGCACTAATATTAATATTATAGTCTTCAACACACACACATATATACTTTCTTTTAATTAAAAATAAAAATTAAAAACTCACACAAGTCTAAACAAGAAAGTGGCTCCCATCATCATTGCCACTCAAACAACATATCTTATTCCATGCCAACAAGCAACATTCAAACAAACATAACTCATGCAGGAATACAATTTTGTAGTGCACCTAAATGATATGCAAAGCACGAATTTCCATGTACTCGCAATTCGAATCATCACTTCCCTTTCTTACCTTTTTCCATTGACTAATTTCCTTTCATAGACACCTTGTAATTTCCTGCACTAATAGAGACCATCAGCAGTACCATGTTTCACAAGAAATAGGTAAGTTTATTTTTTATTTTCTTCCACTATTCATGTGAGGAGGGTCGTTACATCCTCCCCCACAAGAGACAAACACATTTCGTGTGTTTAAACTAGGTTTAACAAAATAAATACTTATGGTTATTCATGTCTTTTACATTAACCAAAAATATTCAAGCAATTTCATTATTCTCATTTGGTATTAAATATTTCAATCATAATTGTCATCATAAAATCACATCATATATTTTTTCATGATTGGCATATAATATCATCAAAGATTATGTCATAATAAAATCATTTAAACACACTACAACATATGTTCCAAAACATTTCACTTAGCAAGACAAAATATTTACAAGCTACTCTATGCAGCAACTCCATACACATATTTTACTCTACTCATCATCTAGTTCCTTATTTATATGTATATATATACATATATCTTAAAATTATAAATTTTTATGATAAAGTCTACATATACTCAAACAAATAAGGAAATGGATACTGCATATCTGCCACATATTCCCACAACATTTTTTTCTAAGCATAGATTCCACTGGACCCGATATTGCTCTATGATTATTTTCCTTATATTATTGGTTTTAAAACCAAGCAGGTGAACAGGTCAAACATGAATCTTTAATGGATTTTTCATCTACAATTTGGAAACATCCAAAACATGAGTAGGATCAAAAATATACTTCCTAAATAAAACATGAAAGACATTATGAATTTTTTATAAGCTTGGTGGTAGATTTAGTCTATACGCTATAGGGTTTATCTTAGCTACAATATCAAATGGACCCATGTATCTGGAGTCAAGCTTGGAAGATTTTATGGAATTTTAGTTGGTTTCACCCTTAAGAATACTTTGTCTCCCACAAAATACTCCCTCGATGATATTTTGAGGTCTGCATAGCTCTTCTGGTGGTCTGCGGTCTCTTTCAGCTTTTTCTAAATTCTCTTTAATTTTTCTTCCATTTATTTTACCATTTTTGAAGAACACAAGCTTATACTGAGAGGGGGGGTGAATAGTATAAGACCACTTTTTACTTTTCTTTCCCAAACAAGTATTAATCAATATAATCAATGGCAATATCAATAGCAATAACCAAAGCAATGCACAAATCATCACACACAATAGAGACACCAAATTTACGTGGTTCACCCAATGTGGGCTACCTCCACGGAGAAAATATTTCTACTAAAACTTTCTCAATCAATCTCTTGGGAATCCTTCCCAATTACAATGTTTATGGACCTCTGTCCAAAGGAGATGTTGATCCCCTAATCTCAAGTTCGTGGATCTCTTCCATAGGAGAACTCTTTCCCCTTCTGCTCTGGCTAGTGATCTTCTAGAAGACTTTGTCTCTCTGTTGCACTAACTGGTGGATCTCTCTCCACTTGAAGACTCCTCACTCAGATCTGTCTTCAATTGTCCTGGCTATTGGATCTCTATCCACTGAGACTCTGTCCTCTATACTCTATCACCTCCAAAGCTCTATCAATAGGTTCACTCAGAACCTCCTCAAATATGCTCAATAGGTTCACTCAGAACCTGCTCAAATCTGCTCAATAGGCTCACTCAAAACCTACTCAAATATGCTCAATAGGCTCACTCAGAACCTGCTCAAATCTGCTCAATAGGCTCACTCAGAACCTGTCCAAATCTGCTCAATAGGCTCACTCAGAACTTGTCCAAATCTACTCAATAAGCTCACTCAGAACTTGTCCAAATATTCTCAATAGGTCCACACAGAATCTGTCCAAATCTGCTCAACAAGCTCACTTAAAACTTGTCCAAATTTGCTCAACAAGCTCACTCAAAACTTGTCTAAATCTACTCAATAAGTTCACACATAACTTGTCCAAATATGCTCAATAAGTCCTCTCTAGGACTTGCTCAAATCTGCTCAATAAGTCCTCTCTAGGACTTGCTCAAATCTGCATAGCAAGCTTTCACAAAAGCTTACTCAAAATCAGTCCACAAGCCTTCTCAAAGACTTACCTCAAATCTGCTTAACAAGCTCACACAGAACTTGTCCAATCTCATAGAATCATAAAGAGAATTGTTAGAGACTCAATATGTTCTATACTCAATGCTCAATCAATATCTCAACTCAATCTCATAGAAGCATAAAGAGAATTGTTAGAGACTCAATATGTTCTATACTCAAATCCCAATCTCAACTCAAATCAATCTCAACTCAGAATCATAGAAAAGAGAATTGTTAGAGACTCTATATGTTCTATCTCAAATCAATTTCAACTCAATCTCAACTCAAATCAACTCAATCTCTTATAGAAGCATAAAGAGAATTGTTAGAGACTCAATATGTTCTATTCTCAAACTCAATTTCTTTCTCATCTCAATCTCAACTCAAATCAGAATATAGAATAGTTTGTTTTATGGAACTTGAACAACCACTTCACACATTCACTTGACTAGGCTCAAACAACTCTACTCAACCAATCACCTCAAGGAACAACTCTTTCTCACAAACCCTAGTCCAAGCATGAATCAATCAACTCAAAATGTTTCCAACAATGCTCAACCACAAATCTCACATAACAATGATACTCATGTTCTTTTCTAACTCAAGTTCAAGTTCTTTGCTCAACCAATGGGCTTCAACAACAATGCTTATAAAACAAGGTTTAATCACAACACTCAAACCAGAAAACCTTGAAGCATTTAAACCAACACTTTCGAAAAGGAAACCACAATCAATCCTTTTCTCTCCAATGATATTTCAGAAATCAACCACCATAAACAATCAATAGAAGAATGTGCCCATACCTTATTGATGCCAAGAAGTTGTCCACAAAATCTGCCACACTCAACACAACTTTCCTTTCCAATCTCAATGAGGGTTAGTGGACTTCAAATAATAATCACAAAATAAAGCATAACTCAATTTACACCTTTTTACTCCAACTCAATAATCACATCCACCAAAGATATATTCAATAACCCTCAAGCAAAATATTTTTCTCAAGAATGTTTCAATAATTAAAAACACTCTCCAAATAACATCTCAACAATGTGCCAAATAAGTAATAATCCTTATTACTCCTCAAACCACTTATACCCTAAAGAAATTAAAATCTATGCCTACCTACTTATCTCTCCAAAAACCACTTTTACTATAAAATTTATGCATAGATTTTAAACTAACTTTTAGCACCCAATAAAACAAAAAATTGTTTTAATTTTCTTTTACAACTTTAATGCATACCTTGGCACGAATTTTGGAATATCAAACACAACATATAAACCTTGGCAGCATGCGCACAAAAAACCACAACCAATGCACTATTTCCCTTTTACACAACAAAAGGGAGTTCACAGGATTCGAACCTGAGTCTTGCGGCTCCTACGTCCTAACAGACACTTGCGCACCATGTGAGCTAGCGCTCCACACAAGACCAAAGGTGCCTCACTCTCCTTTATCCTCCATGCAACATCCAATACAAAACATATTCCTCCTTTCTCAAACAAAATGAAGTGCACATGATTCGAACACTCAACCACTTGCCTCCCAATACCTTTGTGCTGCTCGAGTTGCCAACATGCCACACTACCCACGATGTCTTTGGATTCGACCACACCTCAACTTATTCACTGCCTCTGCCTTTAAACATTTTTCACACGAGCTCTTTTCACTTTCTAATAATCGCATTAACCACAAGAGCAAGGATGAGGAATAATAAACCTTAGTCATCCTTTTATAGTCTTCTCCCTCATATTCGATGACGTCGATGGATTACTTTTATTTTAATTTTAAAATTTAAACTAAATATTTAAAATTAAATATCTCCATCACCGGGGCACCTTTTTCGATGAAACGAAAAGCCAACTTGGGTTTTAAGAAAAACCCATTTCAAATCTGCCATCCATGGTTTTAAATAAAACCTTTTATTTTTCTTACCTTGGTTTTCACAAAAATCTTCCTTCATTTACAAAACATAGTGCATGCCATCATAGATCCTTTTGACATCAAATAACCTTTTGACATCAATGACAACATTTTAGCTTAGGGACTCAAAATGTCCAACAATCTCCCCCTTTGTCATTGATGGCAACCCATATTCATTTACTAAAATCTGACCTTCTTTTCTGCTCCCCCTAGGACTTTGCTCCCCCTGGCTCAATGCTCTCTCAAATATCAAATCTCTCCCCATATCAAAAATTTCCTTAATATACACAAATCTCTCCCCCTTTGACATCAATGGCAAAGGGTCACCTTTGGGGCTCGGGGCTAAGAATGAGCCTCTTAGCTTAGCCCCTCCCCCACCTCCACATGAGGTGGTTAATTCTGGGGTGGGAGTATTTCTACTCCTCGAAAGCACTACTCTTTACCTTTATCTTTCTCTCTTTTTGATTTTTTTGAATCCTCTCATTGTTTCTTTCCAAGTCATCATCACTTATGTTCTTGTTCCTGTTCTTGTTCTCATCCATGTTCTTGTTCCTATTTTTGTTCTCATCCATGTTCTTGTTCCTGTTCCTGCTTGCCTCTGGAATATTTTCTCTACACCATCGTATTGTGTGACCATCATTATTGCACTTATAACACTTAATGTTATTATTCCTTGGAGGTGCAAATGTCTTAGGATTTCTCCTAGTGAAGCCATATCCTCTTCTGTCATGAACCTTGCAATTCATTGCCTTGTGACCAAACTCATTGCATGAGTAGCAATACCCATGGAAAAGTTGTCCTTTCCCATATTCCTGTCTTTCATGTGTCCTACATTGTGAAGCCATGTGCCCAAACCTGTGACATGAAAAGCATCTTCCATTGAAGAAACCTTGCCTAGACCCCATTGGTCTCTTAGTCTCTTCTACCTGTTTCCTGTTCCATCTGTTCCTTACTTGTGCATTGTTCCTTTCCTTGTTGAACTTTCTATTGTCCAACTTATCCTTAGAGGTCTCACTCTCTCTTTTACTTACTTCTTTTGACTCTTCTTCTTTTCTAGTGTTTGAGCTTGACTCTCCTTTTTCTGCTTCTTGTTTCCCTTGTTCTTCTTTAGAACTAAGTCCTGTTATGGTGATTGATGACTTTTGTGCATTGATAGTCCTTTCCAAGGTCTTTGAATTTTCCTCAAACTTGTGTAGCTTTTCCTTAGAACCTTTTACTTCCAACCTTAGTGAAACTATCTCATGCTCTAATATTTCACACTCTAGATCTTTTGTCTTTAATTTTTTGGCCATACCTTCTTCAATTTTTCTTGTCTCTTCAACTTTGATTTTGAAGTTAGTGAGTTCTTGTAGAAACCTTGCTTTTTCTTTCTCATCTTCTTGAGCTTGAACCCTTAATCCTGAGTTCTCCCTTTTTAATTCTTCAAGAGTAATCATAAGCCTTTCACATTCTATCTCTTTTGCCTTTGATTTTTTAATCATACCTTCTTCAACTCTTCTTGCTTTTTCAAACTTATCTCTCAAGTCAGAGATATCCTGTAGAAGCTTTGTCTTACATTTCTCATCTTCTTGTATTTGAGCCTTCAATTCTAAATTCTCTCTTTTCAATTCAATAAGCTCCTTAAGAGTGGCTTCCCCATTTTCTTTTTCTGAATCATCTTTCTTCTTTCTTCTATTATTCAAAGTAGAGTTTCTTCTTCATACCTATTTTGATTGTCCCTGTTATCCTTTCTTGAACCAATCTCTAGGATTTCATTTTGAGAGTATCATCTTCATCTTCACTATTACTAAACCCATTACAATATCTTGCATCATGGCCAAGTTGACCACAAACAAAACATTCTTGTGGACAATAAGTTGCATGGTGACCTGTGTTCCCACATCTGGTACAAAACTTTATCATTCTGGATATTTCTCCATTACTTGATTCATCTCTTGAATCTATTTCCATTTGTCCTCCCAACACAACAATATTAAACTCATCTTCCTTTTCTTTCATGACCATAGGTGTTATTTTCTTCTTGTGTCTCATGCTTCTACTCTTGCCTTTCTTTGCCATTTGTGTTCTTGTAGGATCTTCCTTCAAGTTGTTAAACTTCTTTTGAAGGAACCAGCTCTGATACCAATTGAAGAACACAAGCTTATACTGAGAGGGGGGTGAACAGTATAAGACCACTTTTTACTTTTCTTTCCCAAATAGTATTAATCAATATAATCAATGGCAATATCAATAGCAATAACCAAAGCAATGCACAAATCATCACACACAATAGAGACACCATAATTTACGTGGTTCACCCAATGCGGGCTACTCCACAGAGAAAATATTTCTACTAAAAATTTCTCAATCAATATCTTTGGGAATCCTTCCCAATTACAATGTTTATGGACCTCTGTCCAAAGGAGATGTTGATCCCCTAATCTCAAGTTCGTGGATCTCTTCCACAGGAGAACTCTTTCCCCTTCTACTCTAGCTAGTGATCTTCTAGAAGACTCTGTCTCTCTGTTGTACTAACTTGTGGATCTCTCTCCACTTGAAGACTCCTCACTCAGATCTATCTTCAATTGTCCTAGCTTTTGGATCTCTATCCACTAAGACTCTATCCTCTATACTCTATCACCTCCAAAGCTCTATCAATAGGTTCACTCAAAACCTCCTCAAATCTGCTCAATAGGTTCACTCAGAACCTACTCAAATCTACTCAATAGGCTCACTCAAAACCTGCTCAAATATTCTCAATAGGCTCACTCAGAACCTACTCAAATATGCTCAATAAGCTCACTCAGAACTTATATTTAAAAGCTCAAATTGTCAAATTCTCAATAGTCACTAAAAAAGTCTCAAATTCTCAACTCAACAACCTCAAAACTTGTCCAAATATGCTCAACAAGCTCACTCAGAACTTTCAAATCTCTCAATAGGTCCACATAGAACCTGTCCAAATTTGCTCAATAAGTCCTCTAGGACTTGCTCAAATCTTCTCAATAAGTCCTCTCTAGGACTTGCTCAAATCTGCATAGCAAGCTTTCACAAAAGCTTACTCAAAATCAGTCCACAAGCCTTCTCAAAGACTTGCCTCAAATCTGCTTAACAAGCTCACACAGAACTTGTCCAATCTCATAGAATCATAAAGAGAATTGTTAGAGACTCAATATGTTCTAAACTCAATGCTCAATCAATATCTCAACTCAATCTCATAGAAGCATAAAGAGAATTGTTAGAGACTCAATATGTTCTATACTCAAATCCCAATCTCAACTCAAATCAATCTCAACTCAATATTATAGAAGCATAAAGAGAATTGTTAGAGACTCAATATGTTCTATACTCAATTCAACTCAATCTCAACTCAAATCAACTCAATCTCATAGAAGCATAAAGAGAATTGTTAGAGACTCAATATGTTCTATTCTCAAACTCAATTTCTTTCTCAACTCAATCTCAACTCAAATCAGAATATAGAATAGTTTGTTTTATGGAACTTGAACAACCACTTCACACATTCACTTGACTAGGCTCAAACAACTCTACTCAACCAATCACCACAAGGAACAACTCTTTCTCACAAACCCTAGTCCAAGCATGAATCAATCAACTCAAAATATTTCCAACAATGCTCAACCACAAATCTCACATAACAATGATACTCATGTTCTTTTCTAACTCAAGTTCAAGTTCTTTGCTCAACCAATGGGCTTCAACAACAATGCTTATAAAACAAGGTTTAATCACAACACTCAAACCAGAAAACCTTGAAGCATTTAAACCAACACTTTCGAAAAGGAAACCACAATCAATCCTTTTCTCTCCAATGATATTTCAGAAATCAACCACCATAAACAATCAATAGAAGAATGTTCCCATACCTTATTGATGCCAAGAAGTTGTCCACAAAATCTGCCACACTCAACACAACTTTCCTTTCCAATCTCAATGAGGGTTAGTGGACTTCAAATAATAATCACAAAATAAAGCATAACTCAATTTACACCTTTTTACTCCAACTCAATAATCACATCCACCAAAGATATATTCAATAACCCTCAAGCAAAATATTTTTCTCAAGAATGTTTCAATAATTAAAAGCACTCTCCAAATAACATCTCAACAATGTGCCAAATAAGTAATAATCCTTATTACTCCTCAAACCACTTATACCCTAAAGAAATTAAAATCTATGCCTACCTACTTATCTCTCCAAAAACCACTTTTACTATAAAATTTATGCACAGATTTTAAACTAACTTTTAGCACCCAATAAAACAAAAAATTTGTTTTAATTTTCTTTTATATCCATGGTTCTAAATAAAACCTTTTATTTTGCCTGCCTTGGTTTTCACAAAACATAGTGCATGCCATCATAGATCCTTTTGACATCAATGACAACATTTTAGCTTAGGGACTCAAAATTTCTAACAATTGTTTATCAGATCACTACCCAATCTTCTATATTATCCTAAGATAAGGAAATTTTGCACCATCTCCCATATAGGACTTTGAAATATGCCATGCCTAGTTATGCATGGTAACTATTATTGTATGCAAATTCCACTAGGTATAAGTAGTCTTCCTACTTTGTGTTTTGATCCACGCAGTACATTCTCAACATATCTTCAAGCACTTAATTCACCCTCCTAGTTTTTTCATCTATATCAGGGTGGTAAGTAGTATTGATATTTAGTTTGGTCCCTAATGCTTTATGCAGCACTTGCTAGAATTCAAAAGTAAATCAAGAATCTCTATCAGAGATGATAACTTTTGGGAACCCATGTAGCCTTACCACTTCCTTGGAAAACTTACTTGTTATCGTGGGTGCGTCATCTTGCACATTACCTGGTATAAAATGTGCAACTTTGGTTAATTTATCCATAATTACTAAAATTACATCATGCCTAAATCTTGTTTTAGGTAATCCCACTATAAAATCCATTGATACTACTTACCACTTTTGTGTGGGTATCTCATGTGGGTATAGCTTTCCAACTGGATGCAAATACTCTACTTTCACTCTTTAGCATTCTAAATATTTGGCCACATAATTAGTAATATCCTTTTTCATACTAGTCTAATAGTAAGTTTTTTTCAAATTTTTGTGCATTTTTGCTCCTCTTGGGTGCACAAAATAAGGAGTATTATGTGCCTCCTTAAGGATTGTTTCTCTCAATACCCCTGAATTAGGGACTACCAACCTATTCCTAAAAAATAATAGATCATATCTGTAAATATATTCTGCATCCTTGCTAGGTTTCTGTCCAACCTGATCCATACAATATTGATAGAATTCATATTTTTCTTACCACATTTTAATTTGATTTGATAGATCATGTTGATATTTTACCATTGTAGTAATATGCCATCTCCTACTTAGAGCATTGGTGAACTTATTCTCCTTACCCTTAATGTATTCGATGGTGAAATCATACTCCACTAATAATTCTATCCAGTGTCGTTGCATGGCATTCAATAAGGGTTGGGTAAATATATACTTTATACTTTGGTGGTCATTTTTCAACTCAAATATTTTTCTCATTAAATAATATTACCAAATTTTTATAGCATGCACCACTACTACCAACTCTAAATTGTGAGTAGCGTAATTAACCTCGTACCCCTTAAGTTTTTAGGATTCATAGGCAATAATTGCATTGTCTTGGGTCAAAAACCCACCTAACTCTTCAATTGATGCGTATGTACAAACTGTAAACTACTTATAAGGATCAGGTACTTACAACATTGATGTAGTCATAAATTTTTCTTTTAAAATACGAAAAGCCTCTTCACATTGCTCTATCCACTTGAATTTTTTCCCTTTCCTTTGAATATTTGTAATGGGTTGAGCAATTTTTAAAAATCCTTTGATGAACCATCTATAGTATCCTGCAATTCCCATAAAACTTCGCACCTCTAAAATATTAGTAGGTTCTAGACAAGAAATAATTGCTTCAATCTTATTGGGATCTACTACAATCCCATAAACAAAGATAATATGTCCAAGATACTGCACTTATGGAATATAAAACTCACATTTGGTTAACTTTCCATATAATTTATTCTTTCAAAGAATCTCAAGTACAGTTCTAATATACTGATCATACTCCTCTTTACAGTTGGATTAGACCAAAATATTATCCAAAAATATGAGTACAAACTAGTTCAGTTGTTCTCTAAAAATTTTATTCATGAGGTTCATGAATGTGGTTGGGACGTTGGTTAGCCCAAAATATAAGACAGTAGATTCAAAATATCCATACCTTATTCTAAATATTGTTTTAGAAGTATCTTCCTCCCAAATCCTCAATTGATGATAACTAGATTTCAAGTCAATCTTATAAAGTATGGTTGTTCCTTTCAATTAGTCAAATAAATCATCAATTATTCGTAATGAGTACCTATTTTGACAGTAACCTTATTCAAAATCTGATAGTCTATGCACATCCTTAAGGTGTTGTATTTATTTTTAACAAATAGGATAGGAGCTCCCTAGGGTGACACACTTGGTTTAATTAGCCATTTTTTTATAAATCCTAAATTTACGTTTTTATCTCTTGCAGTTCTATGGGTTTCATTCTATATGGTGACCTTGCAATTTGCGCAACACCAGGTAACAACTCAATTGAAAAATCAAATTATTTCTGAGGTAATCCCGGTAGGTCCTCAGGATATACGTCTTTGAATGTACCCAACATTGGGTGTTTCTGGAAGAAGTCATATTTTTGTTCAATCTCTTCTTTCCTTTCAACTTAACTATGAAAATCATATCCCTCTTCCTAATAACCCTTTTGATCTGCAATGCAATAAATAAGTGTGATTTAAATTCTTTTCGATCATAATTAGCTCTAACCCTTTGATTAGATGCATCCAAGAACTCCACCCATGTCTCCTAAGAATTTAGAAGAGCCTTATGCACCTTTAACAAATCAACTCCAAAAATGATATCAAATGTATGCAAAGGCACCACATACAAATACCAGTTAGTATTTCCTTGTGGCAAATATATGTGGGGATCCAACAAACATTAGTTAACATGGTAGGTTTGCCCTGATCCATACTCTAAATTCCAACCATTAGCCAAAAATCTAGGTCTAAAAATCAAATCCCTCACTAATCCAGATGAGATAAAGCTATAAGTTGACCCACTATCAATAAAAATTTGCACATCTTTATCAAAAATTTTACCATTCATTAATAAAGGAGTAATTTGACTATTGATTTCACAACTACTTATGGTCGCATAGATCCTATGGCTAGCCTCTTCTAGGGCTTTTAGTGGTCTATCAACTTTGAGTGGGTATTTATTGGCAGAATGAGCTCCTTGACATACATAGCATCCATTTGGTGGAGCTTTATTTCCTCTATTATTATTCTCATTTCTATTCATAGATGTAGTTTCCCTAGTCCTTTCTTGACCTGCTGGTTTATGTTCCTACCTTATGGGACACTCATTAGCATCTTTCCTAAATCTACCACCTTGGTAATTGGGTTTATTTTTGTCACTTTGCTTATATTGCTCTCCTCCTTTGGGTTTCTTATTTTGCTTCTTCTCCTACCTCATAAAGCCAACACTTTTCCACTTTTTGAGTTCATATTTTTTATTTTTGAACAACCTTTGATAATTAAAATATTTTTTCCTTATTTCTTGATTAGCTTCCTCTTTTCTTTTCAAATCAAATGTAATAGGCAAATTGATAGGATTGTGCATATTTACCACCATCATGATTCTAGGATGTAATCCCAAATTAAATTTTTGAGTTTTCATTTCTTCGTTGCTTTGATACTGGAAAGCATATTTTAGCAGTTGTATAAATTTTTTGTGGTAATCCTGCACTAACATGCTTTCCTATCGTAAATTTGAGAATTTTCCAAATTTTTCTATGTAATATTGTCTTTTCAAGAATCTATCTCTAAATTCATTGAAAAAATATTCCCATTTAAGATTAGCAACTTCTACTTTATACCCTTTCTTATAATATTTCCACCAATCTAGGGATATTTCAGTCATATTCATAACTGCCAAAGCAGTGTTGGATTTAGAGGATAAGACCACTAGAGAAAAGTAGGACTCTAGTTCACTTAACTAGTTTTTTACTAATTTTCCATCACCCTTTCCATTAAACATGGATATTATGACATTTTTTAGGTTCTTTTCCAACTCCTTACTTACCCTTGCCCTTTTAGCACTAGATATCTCAGGTTCCCATGGTGCTTCCACTATCTTGTCTAATCTAGTTTATCTTCCCCTAGATAAGTATTCTATGACCCGATGTTGTTGGAAAATAAATTCTTGTTGCTATGCAATGCAAGTTTTTTGTTGAGCCATCTCTTCCCTTTGATATTCCATATGTGTTTGTAATAATTGCACCACCTTTGTGAGGTTTCCTTCCTCCACACCAGTCTCATTATAAGGAATATCATTAACCCTTTTTAATCTTCTTTCACTTTGAGGATCTTCCTGGACTAAATTCGTTCTTGATCCCCTTACAGGTCTTTTGGTGACTTCCTCCTCCCTGCCTCTTGCAATATTTCTCGAGGACCCACCTCAAATCATTCGTATCATTTAACCTATAGGTGAAATAGGTAGTATATTAGTTGTGATTGACTAATCTATTTCACATTTAGAGACTACATCTTAGAATCATTAATACTATGATACCATATGTAATAACCTAGGTCTAACTACTCACCTGGCTTCCCGGTAAAAAGATCAAATAAAAATGCAAGGTTTTTTTTTCAAAAAGCTTACTACTTAACCTAATATATTTTCCTAGATTTCAAATTTTATTTTTAGGTTAACATCATTTTGGATCACCCAATTTTTTTTTATAAAACATATATAGATAATACAACACATGCATAAAAAACCACTTTTGGGTTCAAGACTGCTACAGCCAGACACCTACGTGGATGAGATCGACCAAATCTCATTGATTTGCCATTCTATGGATTTGGTTGCCCTCATTTACATCCACATTTTCTACCATGAGGATCGATCCATGGCAAGGGTTGTCATCTAGGGCCCATAAAACCTAGAAGGTGGATGCTTTATTCCTTTTCCTAATCATACCAAACCTTCAACTACATGGTCGACTTGTTCTAAAACTAGTATGGATGAGATTAGTGTATTTATTCCCCTGTGACTAACCAGAGATTCTCTTTTCTTATATTCAATTAGTATCATGTCAATACCTTGACCTTGGACTTCATCACACATGCTAATTATAACCTACAATGGTTCATCCCATACCGAACCTCACGGCCATTCCAATTAAGTTCAAAGAGTATGGAATTTATCATAGTGCTCTTTGATAAAAAAACTTGGAACATGTGTCCCATACCACCCATTCATACCAAATATGACCGAGTAATTTTTTATGACCAATTCTATCAGTCAACAGTTGTACCAAAGTTTTTTTGTGCATATCCACACCTCAACAGTATTAGGTGTCTTATTATTTTTTGAGTCATAACCTCCCGATGACTTTATTTAAGTTATGATAGCTTTTCCCTTCCCTTTAGGGATCATACTTTTTTTCCTCAAGTTTAGGGATTTTTATTTTTAAAAGAAACATTCTAAATAAATAAACAAGAGCATCTAAATTTAAACTCTACCATCATTCTTGAGACTAGGAATACTTAAACTCATTTAATATACTTAATTAATTTCCAAACTATAATATTATATGAAAATCTATGTATAAGAGCTTAATAGAGTTACTGTATTGACATAACAAGGTTGGTTTGAGTCATTTCTAATTCTAATTGAACTATTGTTTTCAATAACCAAAGAATTGAATTCTTCAAAATAGAATTTGGTCTACAATTATTTAAATTGGTTGATAGTTCTTCTTTCAATAGTTAAAGATTGTTATTCAATTAATACTTAGTGAACTTGAACCTACTGAACTAGTAGCATTCAACATGCTTCATCTCCAATCGGGATTCAAACATAAGTGTTTCTTTTTTGCTATAGGTCCCGATGGAGATTCATTGACAAGCATACCCAAACTAATTTCAATCTACAAGTCTAAGCATTAAGTGTTGTTTATAAAATTTAGTTTTCCCCTTTTTTAAAAATAAACAGAATTGGAATAATATCATGATGAAAATATTTAAGACTTTCTACATTTAAGCTATTATTTATAGCTTTTATTAAAGAAAGATGATAAAAATGTATTTTATGGTAGCTACTCAAAACTGCACTCATAGTTTTATCAAACCATCGTTTACCAATTGATATTGAGGTAATTAGATGTGCTTTAACAAAATATAAATTAAGCATTATAACTCTTTTTAAAAAATTTAAGGCCCATGTTGTATATACATTTGATATTTATCAATCATCAGTAGTTTGAAACAATACTCAGAATACCACAATTTCAAGCTTTCTACTAGCAAGAATGACTTCACAGTTCGTCTCTTAAATATATACTTTCAATATACAACCTTGATAATATTTTCAACATCATTTCTAATTACACATCACAACCAAATATATGTAGGTTACAAGAGAGATCTACCCTTTATTTCCATACATAAGGATATCCTTATCATATATAGGTATACATCTATTTGACGATCATAATTTGGTTTGCATACCACTCAGAATACTTTACCATGAATATTAAGCTATTTTTAAACCTAGAATCAACCATGCATTGATTAATCTTACCTACAATCATAGATTTTTAAAGTTTGTTCATAATATGCTTCTTTATCTGTTGTCACCTGCCTATGAATATTTGGACCCTACAATATTCCTTTGCACAATGACTCTCACACATAAGTTACCTGGAGTGGAAACTATCCAAGCAATTGGTTCTAGATCCGCTTAGGAAAAATTCATAACGTTTTCATCAAGGATCAGATATGGATCATATTAAATGACTATGCAATTCTACCATGCATATGCACATTCTATTCTATAATAGAATCCGTTCAAAATATTATAATCTCTCTGACTGAGATATAATTTATAGATTTCATACAACCAATACAAAATAATCTTAGTGTTTGCCATTTCCATACACACAGATCTAGTTTACATTCCCAGAATTCATGTAATTACATATCTATTTATGTTAAGTTTTCTTAATACTAGAGCTATAGCTGCCTAATTAAACTAAGTTTTGTTTTTTAGTTTCTCAATGGCTTAATACATTGTGTTTTCATTTGAAAAAAAACATGGCACAACTCCTTTAAACACAACAACGATCAATTTTATCATTTCAAGCAATTATGGAATACATAAAACTAAAAGGGATTTAAAACAATCTTGAGCACATGAATCATGCAAATGTTGTCATCACTATTTTTCATTTACACAATAGCTAGTAAAATTGTAATTCTTTAAGTAACACATCTTTTATATTCCAGAGAACTTTTCCACCCAGAAAACAAAAGACTTAACAATAGTTTCTTCACTGTAACCCATAAAATATTTAATCTTAAAGGAAACAAGTCATTTATCATCTCATACACAGTCAGAGAGTTTCTCACAAACACACCTGGAAGTGGAGACCAATACTGAAAACACCAATTCTAGCTTCTCGCACACGATAAGCAAGCAATAATTTTCTTCTTTATTTTCTAATTCCAAAAAACACGTAACAACACCATGCTTCCTTCTTTTTCCTAAAACTAGCATTATCTAATAAATAATTAATATAATTTTTTCCTCTTTTTTATTTACTTCCCCAAACCCATGGCCTACTTTCCTCCTCTCATCTTCCACTAGACGGAGAACTTGATGATTTTGTTGCATCATGGCCCATGCATATTTCCAGACAAAAGAGACACTCCTCCTCACCACTCATCATGGCTATTAAAAAAAAATTGACATTATTACCTAAGCTTATCAACATCCCATGAGGAGTACGTCTTCACATGCATGTTTTATAAAATCAAATATTACCAATATTTCATCCTTTATGCTCAATTATTATTCTTATATTTTAAGCAACATATTAATAATAATATATGCTTCATTATAAGGAAACCTCCTATTTAAAAAGAGCATTAATATTAATATTATAGTCTTCAACACACACACACATACATACATACATATATATATATATATATATATAACTTTCTTTTAATTGAAAAAAAATATAAACACTCACACAAGTCTAAATAATAAATTGGCTCCCATCATCATTGCCACTCAAATAGTATTTTTTATTCCATGCCAACAAGCAACATTAAAATAAATATAACTCATGCAGGAATGCAATTTTGTAGTGAACCTAAATGATATGTAAAGCACAATTTTCCATGTGCTCACGAGCTGAATCATCACTTCCCTTTCTTACCTTTTTTCGCTGATTAATTTCCTTTCAAAGACACCTTGCAACCATCTTGCACTCACAAAGACCATCAATAGTACCATGTTTCACAATAAAAAGGTAAGTTTATTTTTTTTATTTTCTTCCCCTAATCATGTGAGGAGGGTCGTTACACTTTACTTTTACCCAAAAAATATTAAGTGCTTTCAATTTATGCTTAAAATTCTATACTCATCGTGTGAATTATAGATATTTGAATAGGTAAACTATTTATTAGGAACCTTTAGAGGATGCCCTAAGGATCTAGCAATGATGATCTCCAAAAACTCAGTGTGACTCTACACTCAAACAAGGGTTCTTAGTTGAACCTCATCATTTTGTTCAAGTTCTTAAATCTAAGCTTTAATTATTCAATTTTCATACACCTAAGGTTTTTATCTACACAACTATGGAGTAAAAGGACGATTATACAATGCTTGTGAAAACAAGATGTCTAATCTATATGCCTTTTTAATTTCTTGAAATAACTACAAGACTAAAATAGAAATTAAGGAAATTTAAAGAAAATGCATTTCCCTTTGGGAAAGGGCACAAGAAGGGATGCATAAATAAAGTCTAGCCTAGGGGTGCAAGCACTACACGCAATTTTAACCTTTGAATTCTTAATAAATGTGAAAATATTATGTTTTCTTAATATGTAATTTAGTGAATTATCCTAGTTCTTTAATTTTCAACTTTAATGAGTTATTTAGATAGAAAGCAAACAATTTTAACATATCAATACTGAAATTAAAAAAAATGTGAAATAGGAATACTAGGACACTTTAGAGAAGATATGCTTATGTCATAGACTCCAATTTGCCCATTTACTATAGATTCACTACCTTTTACCCTATAAATCATAAAGAATACACTACAAGGGAAATCAATAGCATTTACCTTGTCTTTTCCTTTTTGAATAGTAATGAAAATCCAAGATGCAAAGCTACATGATTTTCAAACTAAGTATTTCTTCTTTCTCTTCCTTTTGGTTTCTTTTTATTTTCAAAGTAATGAACCAAAGAGATTAATCCTTCATGTAATGCAACCTATTCTAAGATGTTATTTCATAATTATATGACTCAATGTTCAATCAAACATGATAAAAATAAGGATATTCTTTTGTGATGGCTAATAAGATGCTTCTTTTACTTGCAATTTTGATAAGAACACAACTATAAAATGACCATATATTGTAGGATGAAATTAGTTATCATTTGGTACATGCATTCAAAAGAACAAATCTTATCATGAAATGAAATAAATAATTTGAAAGAATGTGTGATAATTCATTCACTAACCCTAAGATCTAGTATAATTATAAAATCTACAATCTAAGATTTTATACCTTTATAAAGACACACACAAAAACCTACTTTAATGCTTTAGAAAATGAGAAGAAATCAGAAAATACATGTTCTGACAGTGAAACAAAGAGGAGAATTTATACGTCCTTCTAGAGACCATGCAAAAATGTTATGAGGGATCAAAAATATTGTGATGGGGTTGAAAATGCTTCATATGAGAAAAATGCTCCAAGGGATAAAAAATGAGGGGCAAGGATCAAAAATGTTGGGGAGGGATTTGAGAAAGAAATGAATAGCCTTACAAATGAAATAAAGAAACAAATGAATTTTTATTTAAGGCAATATATTTGGATAAAAGGGAAGAACCATTTTAAAATTCAAATATCTCTTTTTGGGCCACCTTGGGTAAGCATGGTATTACTTTTGGTGGATGACATTTATGTCAAGAGGACTTTAGAGGATTTAGGTAGATGGGCTCTCCTTGTTAAGAGGATCGAGAATGGAGGGATTATTTTGGGGGAAGAAAGTGATCCTGTGAAGAAGAATACTGGGATACCATGGTGAAGGAGGCTTGAAGAAATTATTTGAAGGGGTATTCCATCCTTATTAGGTGTTCAGGTTGGGATATTCTTTTACGACCTTGCTTTGTTTGTATCTTTGATCGAATGCATGCTTGTGGAATTAAAACCCTATTAAAGCTTTGGTATTTATGTTACATAAACTCTCTTCAAATTGTTTGTATGCTTTAAACTTCATTATGGAAAACATATTATGTAGTAGACTCTAATTGAGAAATATCCTAGTTGGATAATAATGTAATACTTTATTCTTTTAAAGTGTGGGGGTCCTTTTACCATAATTGGATCATGTAATGGTTTAATTTATGAATGAAATATGTATCTCTTATTGATAGCTTATTTACAACACACTTAGTACACCTACACAGATAGGCTTATCTAAGGTGTAGGGATGGGTGTATCATTTTGATAGAATAAGGAAGGGGATAAGTTAGATCATCATGGAAATGATATGAATAACTTAAAATATTAAATTAGGTCTTAGAAAACTTCTTAGAATGACATACACTAGATAGGGATATGAAAATCCATATCAAATATATGTATATATATATATATATATATATATATATATATATATATATATATATATATATATATATATATATCTTGATAATAAGGGGTTGTACTTAGGTCCCCCACCATTGACAAATTACATATCTCTTCTTTAGAGATTGAGAGTTTACAAATAGATACAATTATCATCTCAATTGAGATGCTATAGCTAGAAACCTACATCATTTTACATAAAATATCCGAATTCTTGATTTTCATTTTTTGGATCTTTTTAAATCTCTGTATGAATAAAATTACTCCAGAATTTAGTGTATTTCTTGAAATTTTCCTATAGAATCCTTTACAATACCAAAAATTCACCTCTACTATCTATGCCTTGCATCTTAGTAGAGTAATATATTTGAAACATTGCGCTATCATAGTCCGCTTTACGAAACCTTGATTGCTAGTTTCATTCCTGAAACACAAGTGCAACCACAAAAATTATAATAAATAGTCTAAATGAAAACACATTATTGTTACAAAATAAAACAAATATTACCAATGGAAAATATTACAGTAAATATTAATCATTAATTGATTTTGGCAATAAACAGTTTTTTTCGGGTTCAAAAAAAATTCTACTTCCTCTAACCATGGAAAGGAGAATTTAACTTCATGATCCTAAATCAAAACTCCTCTATTGGCTAGATTTTCTGCACATTTTTTTCCTTCCCTTAATATATATGTAAACTTAATTTCTTCAACCTCTTTACAAAGATCTTGAATTTCCACAATTATATCTTTTATGTTCCTTGGAGCCTTTTATTTCCTCAAAATTACATTTATTACTATGAGAGAATAACCTTACATCCATACTCTATTCCATTTCAATTGTTTACATATTTTTAACCCTTCTAAATTTACCCAAGCTTCAGCTTTATTATTTGTCTTAAATCCACTATTGAAAGCATAATGAGATAAAATCTCTCTTCTATTATTTCTAATTATTCCTCCTCCTCCTACTGGTCCTGGATTTCCTTTAGATGCTCCATAAAAATTCAATTTAACCCACTCCACATCTGGTGGTTTCCACTTTATATTATTTACCTTATTTTTTCTTCTCATGTACCCAATATCATAATTTCATTTAATGACTTAACTCCATATATCAAGATTCTCTGCTTCAAAATTAGGGATTGGATGAGTTTATAGGGTTGGTTTAGACTCCTCTATGGCTAAACAAATCTTCTTTTCATTACTTCTAAACTGCTTTCCTTTCCTTTACATATTCTTATATTCCTTTCTAGCCATATAGTCCAAAGTATTGTATCTTTTGATATATACCATATTGTTTGTAAAGGCTCACTTTTATAAGTTCTCTGCCATTACTTTAATCAATATTCAATTCTGCTATTCATTACCATGCATTTACCACACATATTAAAAATCCATTGCCATAGATTCCATACTATTGAGAAATGTCCCAAGTTATGGTCAATACTCTCCTCCTCCTTATTATAGAAAACACATTGAGAGGGACCATGAAAATCCCTTTTCATAAGGTTATCCCAGGATAAAATTCTTCTATGACCTACTAGCCAAACAAATATTTTGACTTTAGGAATACTTGGACTATCCCAAATATCTCCCTATATTCTTGTGATATTATTATTATGTTGATGTTGAACATTATATCCACTTCTTGTTGTGTATTATTTTGAGCTATTCAACTCCCAAATAAATTTATCCTTGGCACCCCTCAGAATAATCTTTGTTGTTATATTTCTACTCAATTGCCCCCTAGCATCAATTTCTTGTATACTGTAAAGAAATATTCTTTCCATTTGTATCTTCCTTCTCGATACTTGTATATTTGAAACCTTATCACCGTATTTATCTTGAAGTAATCTCATCCAAGGTTTCAAAACTGGATTTAAATTGAGTGGTTTTTTATCACACCAAGTATCCATCCAATTAGAGAATTTTTCTCCAACTCCCACCACCCATATTAAACCTTCAATCATAATATCAAAATATTTTTTTAAACCATTCCAAAGAGTAGAACCATTTAGAAGAGAGAAGCAATAAATATTAAACTTGGGTCATTGGGATCAACATACTTACTTAGAAGAATTCTTGCCCATTGTCTTTGACTCTCTTTGTATAATATCCAGATAACATTTCCCCTAAGAGCTAATTTTGCATTTATAAGAGCTCTTAAACCAAGAACTCCCCCAGTTTTTTCATCACACAACTTGCTCCATTTCACTAAAGGAAAATTTCTTTTATCATGTAAACCTGACCATAAAAATAATCGCATAATAAAGATTAAAAAATTTTCAATTGATTTTGGCATAGAATACAATTACATATATGTTGGAATGGCTTGTAAGACTAACTTAACTAACTACACTCTTCATGCTAACAATAACCATCTACCTTTCCAAGTTGGAAGTTTATTTTAAAATTTACTAATAACTAGATTCTATAAATCTATCCTCATTCTCCCCTCAAATAAAGGCATCCCTAGATAAGTTATTGGTAAATTTACCTCCTCCATTTGAAGCAACCTACAAATTCTTGCTTTGATATTAGCAAGAGTGTTAAGGAAGTAAATTTTGGATTTAGTCCTATTAATTTTTTGCCCTGAAGCTCTTTTGTACTCTTTTAAAAATTTATTCAAAGCTCTGGCCTCATTTATCCTTGCCCTTCCAAAAAGGATTGTGTAAACTACAAATTGTTGATGGGTGATATTATCGATGTTATTACTAACCTTAATTCCACTTATAAGCCCATATTTATAAGCCTTATTTAAATTCCTACTTAAAATTTATGCCATAATAATGAACAAATAAGGAGATAGAGGATCTCCTTTTCTAAGGCCTCTCTTGGCTTTAAAATATTTTGTTACTAATCCATTGACCAACACTAAATAAAAAATTGTAGAGACATAAGCTTTAATACATCTAGCCCATTTCTTCCCAAAACTAAACTTATCTAAAAATACTAAAATAAAATTCCATTTAACCCTATCATAAGCTTTACTCATATCAAGTTTTGAAATCATAGATTTATTTTTTACTGAAGTTGCCGAATTATAACTTCATAAGCTACTATGATCCTATTCAAAATTTGTCTTCCTTTCACAAATCCTCCTTCTCTCCTCAAATAATTTTGTATAACAATAGCCTTAATATATTTTCCATAAATTTGGAAATAATCTTATATGTCATATTACATAGTCTTATGGGTCTAAAAGAATCAAACAATTCAGCATCCTTCTTTTTTGAAATTAGGATAAGATAAGTTGCATTTATTTTATAAGGAATGTATTGTTTTACCCTAGACTGTTCCATTACCACCAACAAAAAATCCTTCACTTATCCTAGTTATGTTGGTAAAAACCTGCAGAGAGCCCATCTTTACATGGGGATTTATCATTATTAAAAAATAAAAGAGATAAATGAACTTCTTCTAGATTAATAGGCTCCATCAGTTTCCTATTGTCTTCATTTGTTATAACTGAAGGAACATATTGAATAATTTTATTATTAAACTTCGGTCTCTTCCAAACCTAGAATATTCTGATAAAATGACTTTGACTCTTTTATAATTTCACTTTGATCTTTAATCCAAACCCCTTCTATTGATTTAATTCTACTAATTCTAAAAATATGATCTTTGTACTATAGCCATCCTATTAAAAAACTTTGTTTTTTTATATCCTTTTAACCAAGTATATATATATATTTCTCTAGTTTTTTAGTTAGATTTTTGGGTTATCACATTCTACTATTTACTATTGTTCCTTAAAAAAATCCCTTACCAAAAATCACCTCATAAAATCAAGTGAGATCTTTGATTAAAAAATGTCTTAACTCCTTTATATTGTATCCTTTCTAAATCAAATCTCAACCTTTTCAATTACTCCTCAATATTAATACATTACTCAACCACTCATTAGAAATAAAGTCCACACATTAATACCTTGCACTTATGCTATTTGTTATCTTCCAAGGCATTCAAGCTTCTATAACATGCTGAAACATTCACTTGATATTTTGATATTCCATAATCTCATGTGCTATTAACATCTTCATGTAGTAAGATTATTTATTCTCCTGTAGCATGTGTTTTAACTTTATTTTGAACATTCATTGGTATGCATTTCAGTTTCTTCTACACTCTTTTCCAATGTAATCTTGAATTTCTTAGGATATCCTCCTTGCACATCTCCTCTAGCAATTATCAATAAACTTGAACTCTCCTCCTTCCTTAGGCACTTGAGTAAATCAATATGAGTCATATGCGTTTGTGGATGTCTACTACTCATAGATGCAATATTTTTTCATAGATATCTATCTTGGGCACTCATAAACAACATTTTAAATTAAGTAGAGACTCTTTAGCCTTGGAAAAACACAATCATCGTAAACTATGGTAGTTTTTTTCGTGGCATGCAATAGTTGTAGCTCTCTAAAAAAGGTAACAACCTTTCTGTGGATGCTTAACATGACTCTTTCACTTGATTTGTTGAATGTGGCTCTCACTTTGGTTTCACCTTGAATTCACCTTGGCTTGTTTCAACTCGGCTTCTCTCAACCATGGCATTCCTAATGTGGCTCTAATACCATTGATAAAAAATATATTGAATTCAATACTCAATATCAAATTTCAAAGAGCTTTCACAATATACGAGGATGTATCACATATATTCAATCCATGACTTATAAAAAGAACACACACTATACTCATGTGATGGTAAATTTGCATTACATTTTTCACCCTCACATGCTACCCTTAATAATAGCTTTTACAAAGAGTCCTAACATTTCAACTTCAACTAACTCTTTGTCTCGTCAAACTCACAAGAGATATGACTTCATATTTCTCATAAGAGAAATATATTTTTTTACTCTTTAATAATGGAAAACATCTAATAAAAACTAAATGACAAATATTTACAAGGCACCTAAACATTAAATTTTACAAAATACTTGGAAGGTACAAAATAAAGTAATAATCTCCAACATAGTCATCATTGGATTTAATATAAATAAACTAATATTCCTTCAATATATATCATGAAGAGTAACTATAGTTGGACATATACATGTAAACCCAATTGTGATATGTTTTCTTTCTTAGAAAAAGGCTACCAACCTAATTATTTTTTACTTTAGGATATTGTCCATCCCATATATTCTTATTATACCTCCTATAGATTACAAAAATGACTAGAAATTCCTCCTTCTTCCAAAGCTTTGAATGTCCTTATATTCCTCACTTCTTATTTTTATTTTTTATATTAAAATAAACTCAATACTATAACTACTAATTTGTTGTAGGTATTACATTATTTGGTACCTTACAATATTAATGCAAGGACCATGTAAATAATTTGGATTTGGGTGTCTTTATTATTTAATTCTATAGTATTATAGTGTGTTTAATATTTAATTTTATAGTATGTGTCATGTTATTAAAAGTGATTTATGTATCATAAGTGTGGAGTTATGTGTGTGAGGTGTCATATTAGTAAGTGTGATTTATGTGAGTGAAGTATCATGTTTAGAAGTGAGGAGTTATGAGAAATCATACAAGGCTTTGTCTTTATGTAAATATGTGAGATTTATTATTATGTAAGAGATAAATATGAACAGCTAAATCTCCTTTGAGTATGAGGAGATGAAGATTTTATGTAAGTGGAAATGTCAAGATTCATGTGAATATGAAGTCTCATGTATATATATAAAATACAAAGCTCTATAATATGTATTGAATAAGCATTGCATTTATGAATCGCTTAGAGTAGATATTATCAATAATATTTCAGTAAGATTGTTATTGTTATTGTGTAAACATTCTTGAATAGAAATTGGGATTAAGCATACATGAGGACTGTATTTCAAGCACTTTACTATTAGGGACTATTTGATAGGGAGATGTTAAATACCTTGCGAATGGCTTCCTTGGTTATTTTGAAGAATTTTTTATTCTTATTTTTTAGGATGGCTTTTGAATCCAGATTGTACGTAGCTGCTATCCATGAGAGCAGGTCTAATGAATATTGAACTCGTGGATAGATAAGTTTCCCTAGGTTTTTATTCCATTTTTTTCAAAAGAGACTATCTTCGTAATGGTTGTTCCTAGCCCTCAAAAAAATATCCTTGAGCAAGGTTTTATGTATCTGGTAATATTCCTTTATGTGTTCAAAATAGAAAATAGCAGTATCTTCACATTCTTGCCTTTGCTCTTCTGTAATCTCTTTAACTGGAACTTTCTTCCCTAGAGTCTCTTGTTTTTTCTTTATGGGTTTGCTAGATAGCTGCTCATAGGGATAGGCCTATGATACCTTCAGTTTTCTATCTGTAATTTTTACTTTGATCTCTTGAACGATTTTGGTGGGTATTTTCTTGGATGAGCTAGTAGCTTTCTTAGGATTTCTATAAGAAGCCATGGCTTAGGAATACAACGTCACCTATAATTTCTTCTTTATAGTCATACTCGATGAATTATTATCTCAGAAAGGTTCTGCGAGGGAATTTAAAACTTGTGGAGGGGTATTTGGAATAATCTAGGAGTACATACAAGCAGCATCTTTATTTCACTTCCAACCATCCTCTTTTGGTCATTCTCTAATAATCATAACCATAAAATCTATACAACGGTAATCTCTAAGAAATTTCCTTTTATTATTAGTCCATTGAGGTTTACCTCTCTCAATGTCATTTCTTTACTAGTATCACGTAATCTATATCTCTCCATGATCATAAGCTTGAAGCTCACCGTGCATTTTTTATCGATCTTCACATGCCTCGAAGAGATACGTTCATGTCTTGGGCCATCTTATGATTTCACCACCCTAAATGGGATCATCGCTTTTGGATTTGGGGTCATCCATATCATCATGCTTTCTATTAGTTCTTGGAATATGAGCCATGTATATTTCTTATCTTTTAAGTGAGGTGTAGCTAGTGAAATATGTATTTTTGATCTCTTTGGGGTGATCTGGACCGTTATGCACCTGTCGCTCTTCCTTGTGGCTTATTGTTAATGCATCGATGATGGGATCTCTTCATGAGTGATGAAGAGATCTTATTATATTTCAAAAATGCATAGTCTTCAATTATCGAAAGCTATAATTGATTGAAGAGTGATAAGTCTTTCATAAGGACGATGACTAAAAGCCATGACATTGATTAGATTGTGTTGTCGTTGATGTATGAGGAAAGGGTAAATGCTATCGATGATGGGTAGGATTTAAGAAATTTAGAAATTCTTAAGGTTATATGAATTAGAAGACCTTATAATAGTTATGGTACAAGGTTTATTTAATGTGCGATTGGAGGTGGAACACTTAGTATCAATGATATTCGGATCCTTAGATGACTCAAAATATTGATCACTGATGGACCAGTGATGGGACTTTCATATGAGTGATAAGGAATAACATTTTGGCTGAATTTATTTTATGATCACTAATAGGAAAACCCTTTCACTGATGCATCGACGATGCAGTCTTTACATTGATGACAAACCAAATTTAGACTTAGGAACGAATCGCTTAAACAAAAGTTTTAGGCTCATGGGCTTAGGCTAGTGAATACCAAGTGGAATATGTATGACTTGGGGCTAAGGCATCACTGATGGATTATGGTTTTTGCTAATTAATCGATGATAACAAATTTGGAAAGAGTGATATGTTTATTTCTATGTTAATTTTTCATCTACCCTATCATTGATAGCTTGGATCAGTTATTGATTGATGGGCGATGGAATATTTAGAAGAGTAACAAAGGCTTTAGTGAAACTTGGAAAAACTTACTCCATAGAGAGGGGGAATGACTAGGGCTAATTATGACTATACCCTCAATTAGGACTTGAAATACTCAGTCACTGATCAAAATCAATGGTCGTTGATGCATACATGATAAGGATTTTGCAAGAGCAACAGTTTATTTTACTTTTATACCAATGTTTTTCATGATCATCGATTGAAGTAAGATATTGCTTATGGATCAACGATGGTGGGTTCAGATGAGAAAAAAAGTATTTTTGAGTTTACATTATCGTTGATGGTCTATTGTGGTTGTGGATGAATCAACAACGGGATTTTTTGGAATGACAACGATGACTTTGGATGGGTAGACCTTAGCAATGGAGATTTTGGCAAAAATTAAATGGGGGAAATTAGGCTAAGGCTTTATGTCTAGGCATACTTGGAGGCTTAGGACTTAGGAAACATAAAAGCAAGGTGGAATTTGGGAATGAAAATGAATTAATGAAATGGTGATGGATGGACTTTAAGTCGGACCTAGGTGAAGGTAAGTATAATGAAATATGAGTAGGGATCTTATGGAATACCTTACAAGATCATGGTTTGATTTTGGATGTAAGCAAACTCGATGGTATTTTCGGCCATGGTCTAACCTAGGTATGCAAGATGAATTTTACTATTATATCATGACCTTAAAAGGGAAATGCAACGGTTAGATGACTTAAATGATATGGGGTAAATGGAGGGATATGTATTATGAAATTGTCAATGAATATAATGGTAATTTTGAAGGGTATGGACTAAATAACGAAAGTGGACCAAATAATATGTAAAAGGGGTAAATTTGAAAATAATGGTCTTAAAAATGAATGAAATGGATAAGATGATAAAGGGTGATGATATGAAAATGATGACTTTATGTATGAATGGATGGATAGGGATGAATTTATGAAGGATATTTTTGAATGAATTAAGCACAATATAACCAAGACCTATACCTTTAATGACCATGTTGACTCTTTTGAATTGGAGTGACTCTCTCAAGACTTCCCTCATTTTGAACCAACTACCATATCCTATAATCACCTAGACACTCAAATTTTCCAACTTTTGAAATCTAGGGGTGAAATATAAGTTAGGAATTTTTTGAATCCCAACAGGTAGTGTCAAGGCACTACAAAATTAATGCAATAAAGGTCATATTAATCTTGTTATTACAATTATCTCTTTCTATATTTCTTCAACTAATTCCAACATATCACTCTTCAAAAAATCCCAAGAGTTGTAAACAAATTATAGGAAATCCATCAAGGCACCTTGTTAGATGGAAACATGAAACTGCCTCGTATAACTCCTCCATAGATATCATCCTCATCAAGCTTTTATTTTGTCCTTATATGATAATTGATCATATATTTTACAAAATATTATCTTGATTCTCCTTATGTTGCCCAATTTTTGATAGAATATCTTTGAACTAATTAAATGTTTCCTTTCTAATATCTTCTTCTTCATCAATACTTCTTTCATTTAGTGTTGAAATATTTTGTATTTAGTGAAAATACAAAACTATTTTGGTTGTAGCATGAAAAATATGATATTTTGACCCCCTTCCTTAAGTCATATCTCCTTTTATTTTTGGGACCAATATGGCTCTTCCTTTTTCAATACATCATCATAATAATAATAATAATATAATTTTTCTTGCATATAAATATCCTTGTCCATTCTATTTATTTCTAATGTCTCTTATAAATTATTAAGCTTTGATTAAATGTCCTCTTTTATTTTAAACATATTTTCAAAAATTTGACATTCCAAACCTCCATTTTTCCCTTAAGATATTTCATATTTTGAACAGGTCTATATATACATATCCTTCAAATATTCACCCCACCATAACATAAACTTCTTAAAGAAATCAGAGTCTTTGAGTCATATATACTAAAATTAATGGATCTAGATAATTGTTATTGAGTAAATTACATCTTCATAGAATGGTATTGTGATCGTACTTAGAATAAAATGTTTGAAGAGATTGTATGCTATATTTACAACCATGTATTAGATAACAAAAATATATCCAATATTTCTACTATATGAGTTCTCCCATACATATGTCCAACAAAAATATATCCAATATTTCTACTATATGAGTTCTCACATACATATGTTATCATATGAATGTTGAAAACGAATAGAGTCCCAAAGGCCATTTGAATTGATAAATGAAGCAAAAAACCTCCATTAATTTAGACCATCCAAGAATACCACCCTTCTTTTCCAAATAAAATAGATTTGTGTTGAAATTCTCCAAGAATCCATTATCACAATTACTATTCATCATTGGATTTAACATAAATAAACTAATATCCCTTCAACATCTATCATGAAGAGTAACTATAGTTGAACATATACATGTAACCCCAAATATGATTTTTTTTTTTTGCAAAAAAACCTACCAACATAATTGCTTCTTACATCTAAGGATTTTCCATACCATATGCATTTGTTCCATATTATTATAATTCCTCCTAAATCTACTATAGTAAAAACTACTAGAAAATCCTCCATATTCTAAAGCTTTTGAATACATCCTTATATTCTTCACTTCTTATTCTTGTTTTTATAATAAAATAAACTCAATGTTATAACTACTTATTAATTTTCTAATAACTCTTTTTAAGGGATCTTGTTCATACCCCCTAATAGTCCAGATAACCCTTTTATTATCACTTTTTATTCTTATTTATGGGCTTACCCTAGTTATTGTTAACACTTGTAATATTTTTTTTTGGTTTCCCATATTAGTATCCCTCAAGTTTCCCTTCTTCTTTATTATTGCTTTGAGGTTCTTCCTTTGCATTTTCATTTTCATCATTAATTTAATCTTCATCAATCTCTTTGACTTGTCTAGGTTATTCATAATGAGACATCATCTGTAGGTTTATGGTGCCCTCAATAACCTAAAGTGCAATGAATATCTTGAAAAACAATTTCTTATTTATATTTTTATGGAAACCCTAAAGTGGAAGGACCATCCTCTATAATACTTAATTTTTATGTTGTCTTAAAATCTTAAATTTGCATGGATATTCTTCACACTCCTTTATTATGTTGTTGTTGAAAGCATAAAGTGCAAGGGATAAACTCTATATCACTTTAATTTTACTACAAGTAAAAGATCTTATACTTAATAAAAATGAATAAGTTTTATCTAAATTATGCTTACCTTTTTGTTTTCTTTCTTTTAAAGTTTGCCTGTGTATATTTATGGACACCTTTAATTCCTTATGAAACTGAACTTGCACGTTGTATTTCTTCATCACTTGTAACCTTACTTATTTTTTCTAATGGTTTATTTGAGTGAACTATGATGGCCTTTGCCATGTAATGACACAGAAAGGATTTCTTTACCATTTTTAGGAGGGGAAAATATTTGATCTAATCTAGCTTCTACTATAGTAGGATCACTTTGTTTTATCTTGATGGATTGTAGGAAATATTTTAAATCATCCATGACAAAACATATATGAGTATATGTAACGTGTTTTTATCCTTATTAGTTGGACCCGAATCCTTTTAGTAGTTTCTATGTCTATAAAATAATTCTCACTCTATGGTCTTATATATATGCCACTCTCTCCCTAAACCATGGGTTATCATTCATTATTTGATCCTTGATTTCTGGTCTAGAGAATATGGTGAGGAAAAATCCTTTTGGAAGAAAAATCACATAAATTTAAATTTAATCTCCACTTCAATTTGATCCAATTTTGAATTTCCAAAAACTTTAGGCAGTATCCATGGAACTTTAAGATATGAAACCTCTACTTTTAAAACCACTATATAATGGTCAATCATCCCATCCTTGATTATCACTTTTGGTGTAACATTATTGGCTAAATAAGGATTACCATATATTTGCTCTTTCTTTTATCCCTAACTAGGGCATATATACTTCTGATAAAAGCATCCTTACTTTCAGTCAAGGCTTGGCTTTCATAAATAAGTTTCCCTCTATGTTACATAACTTTTTCTTACAATAATTTATTTAAACACAAAAGGAAACATAGATGGCAAAGAGAAGATTGATGTTTATTTCCATTTACAATGAGCCTATTTTTAGGCAATTACAACACCCAAAAAGAAACCTTCCACAAACCTTTTATAGAACAACACAATAAATACAAATGTTGGAATGTTAGAATGTTAAAATGTTGACCACTATCATTAATTAATCCCTATCATTCCCTCCCCGCCATAAAAGCATCAGACTCTAATCCAAATAAAAAGGAAAGGGAAATCATATACAAAAAAGGAAAAAGGAACAAAATCCAAAAGCCACCAAAGGAGAATACTAAAGTGGTTGATGGAGATAAAAAAAAAAGAAAAAGGAACAAAATCCAAAAGCCACCAAAGGAGAATATTAAAATGTTGATGGAGATGCCTAGATAGGCAAGGATCCAATGAGCCAAATATAAAAGTTGATGGAAAACCAAACTTATGGTGCTGAAAAATTGAAAGACAACTCTTGATGGTAGAAATTATGGTGCTGAAAAACTGAAAGACAACTCTTGATGGTAGAAGTACCTTGTGATGCTTGGTGATCACACAAAGAAGGGTCATGGTATTGTGAACATATCCAAAACAAACTGAAATGTTGAAATCCACTCAGTGAGACCCTGAAGGATAATCTCTCAAATACAAAAAACAGAACACGAAATGTGATTCAACAAACAAGGATCAAGTTTGAAAAAACGAAATAGAAAGCTTGCCTTAGAAAACAGACTGAAAATGCCAAAAAAACGAGAAACCAGATGCTGGTATGGGGAAAGCAATCAGAAAGCGAGAATTACTCTGCTTGCTATGTGTAGACGAAGTGGCAGGATTTTATCAAATGAGCTTCTCTTCATTAAGAGAAAAGATGCCCGAAGTGATTGCTACAGGAGAGGTACTCAGCTCTAAATTCTGTTGAAAGCTGACGTGGTAGTGAATAATGTTTCCATGTACCGAAGGTCTTATTTTTTCAAACGTAGAAGGTGAAAAGTGCAACATCCTAACCCTTGCGCATGGCAAAACATTGCTGTACTTATGCATGCAGTGAGGCGCGACAGATGATGCAGGCCACGGAATCAGGTGACGAATATCTATGTAAATGAAATCGACGTACTAAAAACACGCAGGCGGGGTCGGATCCGCTCATCGCTTGGATGAAGCGAATCGAAGCGTGGAAGAACACAAAAACAAAAACATCGATGCTGTAATTTTTTAGAAACTCATCAACAAGGATGGCTTAGCCATTTGAAATGTAGACCGCAGAAATATCCTCAGAGCCGGGAAGAAGGACGATTGGGCTAATATCATTTGATACTTCTTCTTTGCACTTGCTTCCTACTAATGTTTTCTTATTTACAATAAAATATAAAGCCTAGAAGTCAAGTAGATAATATTAAGATACTCCACATAATATCATAATTAGGTTCATAGTGTATATCCATCTAAGACGTGAAGTAAAAAGAAAAACTAATGAAAATTTTCAATGTTTATTTGCTCTTGACACAATATGATCTACAAATCCTAATAATAGATGTTTGAGAGGATTTCAGCTGATGCATGGTCCTATTTTTAAATCAATACAATATTGACTTAAGTATAAGGTATAAAACAATGAAATTACAATAAACAAAATAATCTGTGAAAAATTAGATAGATGAAATAAAAACATGTGTAATACTAAAAAAGGTTGAATCCAAAATAACTCAACATCTGCTCATCAAATAGTATTAGTTCAATTGATTAGAGTCATCAACTTTCAAGAAGAAACCAATGTTTGAATCTTGCCAAATAATATATGCATACTTGACAAGCTTCATACATGACTTAGTATTTAGCTACAAATAGTGTATTGAAAATATATATGTTTTATGTTTTCTTATTTACAATGAAATATATAACCTAGAAGTCAAGTAAATAATATGTAAGATACTCCACATAGTATCCTAATTGTGTTCATAGTGTATATCCATCCAAATGGACTAAAACTTACAAGACATGAAGTAAAAATAAAGTCTAATAAAAAAATTCAATGTTTATTTGATCTTCACAAAATAAGATTTGCAACTCCTAATAATAATTTTTTGAGAGGATTTAGACTCATTTTTTTAAAGCCTATATCCAAGTTAATATTGTATTGCACTAAAAATATGACTAATTAATATTTAGGTACTAATAGTATATTGCAAATATATATTTTATGTTACAAAACCTATAAGTCAAGTAAATAATCTTTAGGATACTCCACATAGTATCCTAATTGTGTTCATAGTGTAGTGTATATTCATCAAAATAGACTAAAACTTACACGACATGAAATAAAAAGAAAGTTTAATGAAACTTTTAATTTTTATTTGGTCTTCATATAATATGATTTGCAACCTTTAATATTAAGTTTTTGAGAGGATTTAGACTCATACATGGTCATATTTTTAATTCAATACTCAACTTGGATAAAAGCTCTAAAACAATGAAAATACAATAAACAACATAGTCTATAAAAAAATTAGATAAATAAAATAAAGATGTGTAACATTAAAAAAATTGAATTGAAAATAACTCAAGATTTGTTTATAAATGGTATTAGTTAAACATATTATATTTCTCAAATTTCAAGGAGACCAAGGTTTGAATCTTGCAAAACAATACATGCAAAAATGACAAGTTCAAATCATGCCAAACAATGAATGTATAATTGACAAGCTCTTGTAATACCACTATGTGACTAGGTGGGACAATTTCAATCCCATACAACCCATAATCAATAATATAAAATAACTATAGCTCCTAATAATAAGTTTTTAAAAGGATTTGGACTCGTACATGGTCTTATTTTGAATTCAATACAATATTAATTTGGCCATAAGCTCTAAAAAACGAGAATACAATAAACAACATAATCTATGAAAAATTAGATAGAGAAAATAAAATCGCGTGTAATATTAAAAAATTTGAATTGAAAAATAACTCAACATTTGCTTATCAAATAGCATTAGTTCAACTGCGATGGATTTGGGGTTTTTCTTGAAAAATATCTCATCTTTCATGAGCCAAATCTTCACGAAGAGTTATCCGATTCAGTTGATTCTTGGCCTAACTTGTGCTGAATTTGAATAACTTTAAAATGAGTGGTCATATACAAAAATATGAGCAATGTTGAGGAAGATATAACCCTATGAATTCAACCATTCAGAACAAGGGCAGTAATAATTTTTCAAGTTGTGAAAAATAAAATTGCAAATATTTGTCAACTAGGGTTTGAATGATGGGAAGATCAATGAAGGGTTAGGACTATAGTGAGGCAAGATATTCTAACTGGACAAAGAATTTTTCAACTAATTTTTTCCTTTTCTTTATCCTAGAAATTGTGTGTGAAAAATTTATAAAGTTTTTATCAAATATTATATTTGCTATAGGCTATTCAGATAAGTTTCAATAGATTTTGAGTTTTAGTTTCTTTTCCATGGACTGATTTATAGTTAAATCCTTAGAATCATCTCTAGTGGTAGAGGTTAGTGAGCGCACCTTAGAGAGATCCTCGATGCTCCAAGATAGGGTAGTTTTTGGTAAATTTAATGGGTATTGGCCAGGGGCTTCAACCTTGATAAAATGGATTGATAGGAGTTGGAAGTCGCCAAGAGTGATTCTATCATTTCTTCCCACAAGTTTTTTCCTAGCCATTTTTTTTCTAGGGAAGAAAGAGAAAGAATCCTAAAAGGGGGTCCTTGGTTTATGGGAAGAGCAAGAATCTTCCTTACCTACTAGTATGAAGGTTTATCACCTAAAAATGTAAATCTATCCCTAGGACCAATTTGGGTTAGGATGTTTGGTGTGACCATTGAATTTTTAGAAATAGATACCTTCAATTCAATAGGAAACACTCTAGGAGAATTCCTTGAGATTTTTTATATGATAAAATATGTATTTTTGGCTATTTATGCTCAAATATTAGTCATGATTGATATAAGTAAACCTTTACCAAAATAAATCATTCTTAAGTATGGGAATAAGATGTGGAACCAAACTATAAATTATGAAAAACGTATCTTTTAAATATAGAAGATGTCATGAGGTGAGGCATATTGATATATCATACCCTAAGAAGAGCTCAATATAATAATTTGTAGAAAATCACAAGAGAAACTTACAAATGATTATGGATGAAAATGGTTTTCAACTTCCAAAAAAAAAAATCTAGAAAAATAAAAGAAAATAAATAGTGGATACCAATAAGGAAGGATATTGGAAGAAATACCAACTCTTCTGATGCTTTAGCCTATGAAGAAAAAGTAGATCAAAACTTAGAGGATATAGTACAATGATTTCAACACATTAACAAGAAACCATCTATTCAGTATGATCCTAATTTAAGGAAGAACATTCTTGATAAAATTAAGGAATGTGTCTCATCAGATTTTGAAGACTCTCTTGAAGTACCATGCACCATTCAACAAAAAAAAATTGGTAAAGAATATATAGTTTTAGAAGATAATACCTCTGTCATTAGTAAGGAAATACCAAAAAATAAGTAGGACAAGTCAAAATCTTCTATAATAGATCCAGAAGAGGATAAATATGATGAAAAATAAAATTGTGAAAGAATATTGAGGAATAGAATAATAAGACCTACTCTTGATATAGGCAAGGAAAAAATAGGAAAACCTTAAAATTATCAAGCAAGATCCAGGGAAGCAAGAGCAAACATAGAGAAAGGAACACAAAATAAGTTAGTTGAACTTATCTTTACCAAAAAAAAATGATAGTGGTAATATGTAGGAAGGACCAAAATCCCTTAATGAGACATGATTGTCATCTCATGGAATATAATATGTGCTAATTCCCCCTCAAAGTAATAAACCTTATATTCTCTATATCTAGGAAACTAAAATGATAAAAGAAGAAGTTTCAAAAACTATGAAAGCAGTATGGACAAGATGTGAATGAGATGCTATGGATTCTGAAGGAGTGGCAAGGGGAATTCTAACTTGTTGGAATCCTTATAGAACATCTTGTGTAACCAGTTATAAAATTAGGTATTGGATAGCCTCTTTAGTCACTTGCTACTTTGCAAATATTTGTTTCATCCTTATCAATATCTATGGACCTACAAATCAATCAAATAGATTAGAATTTTGGAGTGGGATTGAAGCCTTTATGAGAAGTAAAGACCAAGAAACATGATTCATGATCATTGGATATTTTAATTCCATAACCAAGCTAGATGAAAAATTTGGAGGAATTAGGAAATTGACCCAAAGTATGAAATATTTCTCATCTTTTATTCAAAATAATAATCTATGGGAATTTGAGTTTGAAGAAGACAACTATACTTGTACCAACAACAAGAGAGGCTAGAACCTAATAGCAAAAATTTTAGACATATGCATTCTCTCAGATCATTGGTTAGATGAAATAACTTGTGCTAAATGTAACACCTTAACAAGGATTGGTTCATATCACTGGCCAATAAGAGTTAAAATGGTGGTAAGTGAATTCAAAAAATATTATATTTTAAATATGATCGAATGTGGGAATAGCATCCTCAACTTGTTGATATGATAGATCAAACATGGTATTATTTAGGTAATAGTGGGTTGTATGCTCTTCTAAACCAAGTTAAAGTTATGACTTATAGATTAAAATAATGGAACAAGAACACCTTTGGAAATATTTTTGAGAAAACAACTAAAAGATAAACTTTCAAAATTTCAAAAAGGTGATGATAATAATCCAAGCTCAAAGAAAAGGGAGTTGCTTAGTGAATATCATAATATTTTGAGTAAGGAAGAGAAATTATGGAGATTAAAATCAAGACAAACTTGGTTAAAATAAGGTGATAAAAATATAAATATTTTGCATATGATGGCTATAGTATAGAGATCAACCCCTAGAATTAGTAGAATAAAATCAATAGAAGGGGTTTGGATTAAAGATCAAAGTGAAATTAGAAAAGAGGTAAAGTTATTTTATTAGAATATTCTAGATTTAGAGGAGACCGTAGTTCTTAATGATAAACTTCTTAAAGATGTTCCTTCAGTTATAAATAATAAAGACAATAAGAAACGAATGGAGCCTATTACTCTATAAGAAGTTCATTTAGCTCTTTTCTCTTTTAAAAAGGATAAATCCCCAGGTCCAGATGGACTCTCTACAAATTTTTACCAACATAATTGGGATATAGTGAAGTATTCTTTATTGGTGGAAGTGGAATAGTCTAGGGTAAAATAATTCATACCTTATAAAATAAATGCAACATATCTTACCCTAATTCCAAAAATTGATGTTGAATTGTTTGATTCTTCTAGATCCATAAGACTATGTAATATGGCATATAAGATTATTTCCAAAGTTATGGTGAATAGATTAAGGCCATTGTTAGACAAAATTATTTTAGAAGAGCAAGGAGTATTTGTGAAAGTGAGACAAATTTTGTATGGTATCATAGTATCTCATGAAATTATATATTTCTCAACTTTAAGAAAAGAGAAAGCAATGATCTTAAAACTTGATATGAGTAAAGCCTATGATAGGGCTAAATGGGATTTTATTTTTGTATTTTTAGATGATTTTGGTTTTGAGAAGAAATGGGTTAGATGGATTAAAGCTTGTGTCTCTATAGTTTCTTATTCAGTGTTGGTCAATGGGTTAGTGAAAGAATTTTTTAAAGACAAGAGAGGCCTTAAACAAGGAGATCCTCTATATCCTTATTTGTTCATTATTATAATAGAATTTTTAAGTAAAAACTTAAATAAGACTTATAAAGATAGGCTTATAAGTGGAATTAAGGATATTAATAACATTGATAACATCACCCATTAATAGTTTATAGATGATACAACCATTTTTGGAAGGGTAAGGATAAATGAGGCTAGAGCTTTGACTAACTTTTTAAAAGAGTACAAAAAAGCTTCAAGGCAAAAATTTAATAGGACTAAATCCAAAATTTACTTCCTTAACACTCTTGCTAATATCAAAGCAAGAATTTTGTAGTTTGCTTCAAATGGAGGAGGCAAATATACCAAGAACTTATCTAGGGATACCTTTATTTAAGTGGGGAATGAAGATATATTTATGGAATCTAGTTATTGGTAAAGTTAAAAATAAACTTCCAACTTGGAAAGGTAGATGGTTATCATTAGCAATAAGAGTGCATTTAATTGAGTTAGTCTTACAAACCATTCCAAAATATTATATGTTATTGTATTCTATGCCAAAACTAGTTGAAAATTTTTAAATTTTATATTATACGATCCTTTTTATGGTCAGGTTTACATGATAAAATGAAATTTCCTTTGATGAAATGAATTTGTGTGATGATAAAACTAATGGAAGTCTTGGTTTAAGAGTTCTTACAAATGTAAACTTATCCCTTAGGGGAAAATTTATCTAAAGATTGTATAAAGAGATTCAAAGACAATGGGAAAGAAAACTTCTAAGTATGTTGATCCCAATGACCCAAGTTTAATATTTACTACATTATCTCTACCAAATGGTTCTTCTCTTTGGAATGGTTTAAAAAAATATATTGATCTTATGATTAAAGGTTTAATATGGATAGTGGAAACTGGAGAAAAAATTTCTATTTGGATGGATACTTGGTGTCATAAAAAACTACTCAATTTCTAATTTTAAAACCTTGGATAAGATTGCTTCAAGACAAATATAGTGATAGGGTTTCAAAAAAAAATTACAAGGAGTGAGAAGTAAAATACAAATGAAAAGAAGATATTTTTACAAGTATACAAGACATTGATGTTATGAGGCAATTGAGTAGAAAGATAACAACTATGATTATTTCAAGGGGAGTCAAGGATAAATTGATTTGGGAGTTGAATAGCTCAGGATAATACAGAACAATAAGTGGATATAATGTTCAACACCAACAAAATAATAATGTTACTATAATATGGAGAGATATTTGGGATAGCCCAACCATTCCTAAATTCAAAATGTTTGTTTGGATAGAAGGTCATAGAGGAATTTTATCCTAGAATAACCTTATGAAAAGGGGTTTTCATGGCCCCTCTCAATGTATTTTTGTAAAAATGAGGAGATTATAGACCATATCTTGGGACATTAATTAATAGTCTAGAATCTATGGAAATGCATTCTTAATATGTTTGGTAAATTCATGGTGATGAATAGCAGAATTGAAGATTGGTTAAAGCAATGGTAGAGCACTTAGAAAAATGAGGCTTTACAAACAATATGGGATATATCAAAAGATACAATACTTTGGACTATATGGCTAGTAACAAATAGAATAATATTTAAAGGAAATGGAATTAGTTTAAAGGTAATGAAAAATAATATATGTTTAGCCATAGAGGATTCTAAACCAACCCTATCAACTCACCCAGTCCCTAATTTAGAAGCACAATGCCTTGATAGATGGAGTCAAGTCATTAAATGAAATTATGATGTTGGATACAAGAGAAGAAAAAAGAAGGTTAAGAATATAAAGTGGAAACCACCAGATGTGGAGTGGGTTAAATTAAATTTTAATAGAGCATCTAAAGGAAATCCAGGACCAAAAAGAGGAGGAGGAATAATTAGAAATAACAAAGGAGATATTTTGTCTCATTATGCTTTTAATAGTGGATTTAAGACAAATAATGAAGTTGAAGCTTGGGTGGCTTTAAAAGGGTTAAAAATATGTAAACAAATTATATGGAAGAGTATGTATGGAAGGTGATTCTCTTAATAATAAATGCATTTTTGAGGAAAGCAAAGGCTACATGGAACATACAAGAGATAATTGTGGAAATTCAAGATATTGCTAAAGAATTTGAAAAAGTCAAGTTTACACATATATTAAGATAAGGAAACAAATGTGTAGATAATATAGCCAATAGAGGGGTTTCTATTGAGGATTTTGAAGGTAATTTCTCCTTTCCATGGTTAGAGGAAGTAGAAAGTTTAGTTGAAGCTAACAAAAAAATGTTGATTGCCTAAATCATTAATGATTAAGATTTACTTTAATGTTTTCCATTGGTAATATCTGCTTTATTTTATAAAAATGGTGTGTTTTAATTTAGGATATTTATTTTAATTTTTGTGGTTGCACTTATGTTTTAGGAAGGAAACTAGCAATCCATATTTGATAAAGCAGACTATGATATTGTGATGTTTTGAAATATTACTCTACTAAGATACAAAGCATAAATAGTAGAGGTGAAGTTTTGGCATTGTGAAGGTTGATATAGTAAAATATAAAGAAAGATGCTAAATTTTGGATTAATTGTATTCATACAAAATTTTGAAAAGATGCAAAAAATGAAAATCAAGAATTCAAAAAAAATTATGTAAAATGATGTAGATTTCTAGCTATAGCATCTCAATTGAGATGAGAAGTGTATATATTTGTAAAATATCAAGCTCTAAATAAGAGAGATGTAATTTTTCAAGGGTGGGAGACCCGAGTACAACCCCTTATTATCCAGCAAAAATTAGCATTAGTTCAACTAGTTAGATTCTTCAACTTTCAATGAGGAAGCCAATGTTCGAATCTTGTCAAATAGTACATGTATAATTGAGAAGCAATACCACTATGTGATTAGGTGGGAAAATTTCAATCCCATATAACCCAATACTCAAAATATAAAATAACTATAATAATAATAAATATATATAAACTTTAGATACAATTGATTTTATATAAAAAAATTGTTAAATAACTAATAAATGGAGCAAGTTGCAGTATTTATAATTTGATGACTATTCTTATAATAATGCAATTAATAATATAAATTATTATAACACTATAGTAGACAATTATTAAAATAATATATTATTTATAATAAAATTATAATTGGCTACAAATAAAATATATTTCAAAAAGTTGAATTGACAATAAAAATAAAAAGTGTAATACTAAAAAATTGAATTGAAATTAATTTAATGTTTGGTTATCAAATGGTATAACTTTAATCAGATAAATTTCTCAACTTTCAAAGAGGAAATCAAGGTTCGAAACTTGCCAAAGAGTAAATGTATAATTGAGAAGCAATACCACAATGTGATTAGGTGGGATAATTTCAATCCCATATAATCGAATACTCAAAATATAAAATAACTATAATAAAAATGAATACCCTTGGGTGTAAGCCAAGAGGAACCCAAGCCAATCCTTGAATGTGGAATTCATAAGCATGTTGAATAGGTGAGTGCTCTCCTTCAACCCCCCTTATTATTTAGAATTATTTTGATTCTCAAAACCCATGGAGTGGAGGATTTTTTAGATTTTATACCACTAGATATGCCTTTTCCTCTTGAGTTTTTACCTCCCATTAATTTGGAGAAAAGGTCTTTGGGTCCAAAAACTAGAAGCCACAAAAAAGGTATTATGGATGTGGGGATTGAAAAAAAAATAATCATAAAAAAAGGAGAGACTCGGATATAGCCAACGGGGCTCATTTGGTGTTAGGAGGAAATTAAGGATTTTTTATAGGAAGGAAACAACTAAATATAACATCCTTCAATAACATTTTTCCTCACAATTTGAGGGGTGGTATAGCCTAAATTAAAAATAAGGGATAAAATCTTGATGGATTTAAAGAATGGAAATAAATGCACCAACACACACTTTGAGTAGAAGCAAAATGGAGCATTAATTCTAACCAAAGCTTTTTAAAGCCCATTTTATTAGAATATTACCAAGGGATTTGCATTTCATTAGTTAAAAATTTCACTTATTTTAAGCTAGGTTCTTTATCCAAAATGTTCATGAGTATTTTCCAACAAAGTTGTCATTTTTTGTTGCCATTTAACAACTCACCCAATTGGGTATCCACTTGAAGTTTTGCTTTTTTTATCCAAAAATTTTCTTACATTGCAAATTACTTACATCAAGATTTCAAATGTTGCTTACGTCAAGATTTCTTGCATTGCATATTATGGAAGACTTATATTTTTTTATTATTATTTGTGGAAAACATCCCAAAAGGGATGCCACTTTTGGGTAAGACCCAAGAAGGCAGGGGTATCCAATCCGCAAAAATCACCCAAGGTATGATCCTGGTCTGCCACCTTTGACATACTCAAGGAGCAAACACGCACACAATAAGATTCAAAAAATAAATAAATAAATAAAAATAAACATAATAAAATAAAATAAAAAACATGCTCCTTGAGTGTGTCAAATAGAAAAAGGCCAACCAAGAACACACACAATAAGATAAAAAAAACACAACACGAACCACATAGAAAAAAACAAGAACAACATAACAAAACACAAACTTGACAAAAACAACAGAACACTACAAAGACATAACCAACAAAAACATGAAAAACACAAACAACCAAAACGTAAAAATTAATAAATAAAAATAAAAAACAGCCAACAATAGATAGTAAAAAAATAGAAAACATATAAAACACACAAAAACACGAATTAACTCAAAAAAACATAAACACAAGAACAAGAACAACAAAAATACAAGAACAAAAAACACAAAACAACAAAAACATAAGAACAACACAAAGAACACAAAAATAAAAAATAAATAAATAAACATACACACCACAAAAAATTAAACAAAAAATAATAATTGAACATAACAATGACCTTTCTAGACCAAAAGACTTTTAAGGCAAGAATCAATAGAGGAAACAAAAGAAAGAATAGTTTGAGCTAGGGAACTAAAATACCCTGACTTAACTAAAGATAAGCAAAAAAAAAGCAAGAAGAAACTAGGAACCTTTAGAACTGGAGCCATCCAAATAAATTATAGAAAGAAGAGCTTCCCTTATTTGTGAATCCCACCATCTAGGAGGATGGCCATAACAAGTAAGATCACCTTTCTCCAAAGTCCAATTAGCTAAAGCATCAACACTCTTGTTTTGATTTCTGACCACATGATTGTAATCAACTTTCAAAAATCTCATCTGGATTAATTGAATCTTCTCAATAATTATTTTTATTCTCCAATAAACCTTATGATTCTTAGAAGGATTCTTCAAAATATTAATCATGAGTTGAGAGTCAGACTCAACTAACACCTTTTTCCACCCAACCTTAGTAGCCTCTTGAAAGCCTCTGAGGATACCATACCCCTCAGCAAGGTTATTGGAAAGAATACCCAATTTCTAGCAAAAGTAAAAACTAGGGAGCCATATGAAAGTCTACCAATACCTCTCACAGTAGCTTTTCTAGGGTTCCCTCTAGAGGCTCCATCAGTATTGACTTTACCAAAATCCTTAGGAGGAGGTTGCCAATTTCTAGTCCTATCCATATTAAAAATACTTACATTTCCTTTAAGTTGGTTTCCCTTAGAATATTTAATCTTCATTCTTTGCATCACTTGATCCCATATTTGGTGGAAGTTTTGGGGGTGATTAAGGAGATGATGGACTGATTTAACTAAGTTGGCTATGGTCTTTTGCCAAATATAGTGAATATCCTTCCTATCGTGATTAAAAATTTGACTGTTCCTTTCATTCCAGATATTCCAAAGAAGAATGGTAGAAACCCAAAAAAACTAACTACCTAATAAAATGATCAACACCCTCTTGTTTAGGCCAATCCCTCCAAAGATGTTCAAACGTTAAAAAATTGGACCATTGTAAGCCAATTAAAGTGGTCATTCTCCTCCATAGCTCAGAGGCTAAATTACACTCAATAAAAATATGGTTGAGAGTTTCTACATTATCTCCACACATTTCACATCTAAAAGGGCCATGAAAACCACGCTTCATAAGTTGCTCACCAGTAAGCACCCTACGATGCAATAAAAGCTAAATAAAGAACCTCACCTTAGGCCAGAGATTTTAAGCCCAAAACTGAGAAAAGATATCAGAAGATTGGTTGGGATTATTATGGCATAAGGTCAAATAACCTTGAGCAACTGAATACTCACCCTTAGTAGTGATGTTCCATCCAAAATAATCTTTTTCATGGGACCAAGAGAGAGACCTCATATGAAGGATGCCTTGGATATCTTGTCTTTGCCTTTCCAAGATTTTAATAGGCTAGTCCTCAATAGGGATCCAATATCTATCAACCTTTAAATTACCAGTATGGTATCGACAGTAATTAGCCACCTTTATCCAGTTAGCTCGGTGAAGCTCCTCCATCCAAGGCCTCCAATCAAAAAATTGAATTATCAAAGGCTTGTGATCATCCCAATTTGTCCAAAAATTTGTCTGCTAACCATTATGAATGATCCAAAATAATTTTGTCTTTATAAAATTCTCACCAGTATTAAGAAATTCTAAAATGGAAGAACCTTTGGTAGGAATATGATAGCGAACAAGGTCTTCAGGTTTTTTTTTCTCAACATATTTAGCACGGAGATTATTGGTCCAAAGAGCATTGGGGTTATGCAACATCCTCCAATATAATTTGGCAGCTAAAGCTTTGTTGTTATTAATACAATATAGGAATCCTAACCCCCCTTCATTCTTAGGAAGACATAAAGTGTCCCATTTCACTAAGGACCATTTTCTTTTCTCTTTAGTACCACTCCAGAAGAATCGATGACTGATTTGATCTAGTTCTTGAAGAACAACCTTTGGGATATTCAATACGGAAGAAACATAAATAGGAATAGCTTGAAGGAATTATTTTACCAAGGTGATTCTACCCCCAGAAGAAAGCCACATGTTTGTCCACTTTCCAATTTTCTTCTTGACTTTGTCCAACAACCAATTCCAAAAAAAAATTCTGCCTTTGAATATTGATGGGAATACCTAATAAGTGATCGGAAGGGAGGACTTATTATATCTTAATTTATCCAAGATCATGGATTCCTGTCTGGCAGAGCAGTGAAAGAATATAACTTTAGATTTGTCTTCATTGATCAACTACCCAGTAGCCTTAGAAAAATAGCTAATGATTTTCTTAATATTAGAAGCTTCCTTAACTGTAGCTTTATCTAAAAGAGTAGATTCATCAACAAATTTAATATGAGAGATAGGTCTAGCTCCATGAACAATGGTAACTCCCTCAAGGGTTTTGTTTTCCCTCTTTTTGGTTATATTCCTACCCAAGTATTCAGTAAGAATGATGAATAAATAAGGGAAAATTGGGTCATATTGCCTAATACCTCTGGAAGCTGGGAATGACTGAGAAGGTCTGCCATTAATAAGAACTAAGTAGGAAACTAAAGAGATACATACCATAATCCAATCCATCTAATCCTTGGAGAAACCAAATTGCCTCAAAACTTTGATAAGGAAGTGTAAATCCACTCTTTTATAAGATTTGAATAATTCTAACTAAATGAACATGGAAGGAGATTTTTGCATATCCATGGAATGGATGGCTTCTTGAGCAAGAACTATCTCATCTACTATTTGATGCCCTTCCACATAACCCCTTGCTCAAGGAAAATAATCTTATGCAAAAGAGGCTTCAACCTTTCTGCCATGATCTTAGTAATGATTTTGGGTAGAACATTACATAAAGCAATAGGTCTAAGAGCTGAGATGTGATCAACCTCTTGAGCTTTTGGAACAAGAGTAATATAAGTTTTATTGATAACCTTAAAATTTTCTTTGGCTTTCCTGGCTTCTTCCACCACCTCTAATAAATCAGCATGAAGGATATCCTAGAACTCTTGGTAGAACTCAATGGGAAAACCATCAAGACCTGGGGTTTTCCCTTTTTGTATTTTAAAAACTACATGTTGAAGCTCATTGATTGTTATAGGAGAATTCAAAATAGAGTTCTCCTTAGAAGTGATAATATAAGGGATTACTTGAAGAACATTTTGTTGAGAAGCTAAGTCAAGAGGAGTAGCAACAAAAATATTGGAAAAGTAATAGACAACAATAGAGCTCATGCCATCCCAAGTATAGACAACATCTCCAGAATCTAATTTTAGGGAAGAAATAAATTTGTGATATATACGAGCAAGAAGAGATTTGTGGAAGAAATTTGTGTTTCGATCTCCTTCTTTGAGCCATTGAATTCTAGGTTTTTACTTCGATAAGAGTTCTCTTTTTTCCCATTCCTATAACTGAGTTGTGAGTTTAATTTCATCTACACTTCTATTCTCTATGAGGCCATCTAAATGGATTTTATTATTCAAATTTTCAATTTGAGCAATAACTTCATGTTTTTTTATGAACATCCCCAAACTCCTTCCAATTCCAAGTCTTGATTTTGGATTTAATGTATTGTAGTCTTTTGGCAAAAATGAACATATTAGTCCCATACCTAGGCTTACCTTCCTTCCACCATTGTTTCACATGAGGCCTAAAGGAACTGTCTCTAAGCCATATTAATTGAAAATGAAAAGGAGAGAAACTCACATTATTTTCCTACATTTCCACCATGACTGGCCAATGATCCGAACTAGCATTGTTAAGAGTCTTTACTTTAAGAATGTGACCATGGATTAAGAAATTTTTAGAGAGCAAAAACCTTTCCAATCTCTCCATTATACATGCTAAGCCTTACCTTCTGCTAGACCAAGTCATAAGGCCATTATCTGGTTGGATGTCCACAAGATGGAGGTTTGAAATATATTCGCTCATGAGGTCAGTGCTTTTGTCCAAATTTTTATTTCCTCCCATTTTCTCTTATAGAGAGAAGATGATATTGAAATCTCCTCCAATCAAGATCCAATATTCAATAAAATGAGAGATAATATGAGTTATATTCCTCCACTGTCTTATTTTTTCCTCTAAAGTAGTTGGAGCATAAACAATAATGCAGAGCATAATTTGGTTGGAATATATACTTTGAATAGCTATAGCTAAAATATCCCAAATTCCATTAATATGGTGAATAACTACCTCTTTTGGGTCCCAAAGACAAGCAATGCCACTAGAAGTCCCCTGGGAACTGAGGGAAACCACTTTTCCAGCTGGACAAATTTTACTAGCAATTAAGTCCATATCCTTCATTGACATATTTGTTTCTTGAAGGAAAATAAGATGTGGATGATTTATTTTAATCATTCTTCTAATTTCATTTTGTTTTGAAAGACTCCCTTTGAGTCCTCTAATATTCCAAGTGATGATCTTCATTAATACAAGTGCTAAAAAATTTGGGAAGGGCATTAATCTTACCTTCCTCTACAAGCTTTTCACCTTCTTTTACCATATGATATTGATTGGTCTTGCGACCTACCTTTTGATTAGAATTCATATTCAGTTTTTTTTCGTATTTCTTGACTTACTCCAATTGAATATGATATGGCTTCTAACCTTGAAGAATGCTTGTACACAGCCAAAATTTTACTAGAGGGTTCAATAGAGTCTATATTAGGACCTATATTATTTGAAGTTTTGACATTTAAAATATTGTTTCCTTGTGTAAATTTTCTCCCTTTTTTTTCTGTTGAAAATAGTTGATTTGTTGGTTTATCTCTGAGTTCTTCCCTTCATCTTTATATTGTGTTTCTAAGATTTTTGTTTCCATTATTTCCCCTTCCTCACTTGGGACATCATTTGTGGAAAGGATTTCAAACATATTAGCACATGACTTTGATTGATCTTTCATAACTAGTTTTTTTTTAGTGTTCTTCTTAGGATGTTGGAAACCTTCTGAGTTTATATCTTCTTTCATTTGATCAAGAATTTTATTTAGGCAATCACTAGCCAAATTACCATATTCATGGAAAATTATACAATGAAAAGGAATGTTCTCATAGTACACTACTTGCTCCCAAGTGTCTTCCCCAAATTGTAATGTGATCTTTTAGGTAGGGTTTTGTCAAAATCCATTAAAACACAAATCCAAATATAAATAATATGTTCAAAAATTTGAGTACAATCAGCAATCATCATAAAAGTTCCTAAAGAGATTCCAATTGAATAAAAAATAGTAGGATTCCAAAATTCAAGAGGGAGGACAAAGATTCTAACCCACACGGGAGCTATAGAAGGCATCTCTTCTTCGGATTTAAATTTAGTATGTCAGGGCTTCATGAAAAGCCCTACCCTTCCAAAAAACTAGGGATCCCCTTGAAAAGTTTTCTCTCTATCTTCATTATTTGCAAATAAAATAAGAAAATAACCATTTCGATAAATAGATATTTGTAACTCGCATTTATTCTTCCAAATTTTTGCAACCAATAATTTGAAAGCAGGTAGGCTCAGATGAAAACCCACGAACCAAAAAATTAGTCCTATTTTTTTGAAATCTTTAATGCCAGTCTGAATGTTACCCATATCAAGCTTAAGAATAGGAGTTTCATCAACTGCTTTAAGACATCCTGACTCTGTTTTCCTGGGATCAATATCAAGAATTCTTAAAGGTTTATGGGAAGCCCTAAGATTAATATTAGCAATGGGCTGAGGTTTTCCACCACGAAGGGCATCCCTAAAATTCATTTTTGGGGATGAGTCTTTAAAATTCTTACCCTTGACAAGGGTTTGCACAGTAGATTTATTTTTTGGGTGCACCTTAGCACCGGATTCACTTGATATCTGAGCCATTTTTTGGTCAGCTTCTTGAAACTTGTATTGTGATATGCCATGGAAAGGTATGGTTTTCACTTTTATTTTGTGCAACAAATTGGAAGTCGTTGTCACTCAAGTTCATAACATGATCTGTTGAAAGATAGATTTATAACCCATATTGGATCCCTTGCAACATATCCTACTAAAATATTGAGTATAAACCACAAAAATACTAGTCACTAGGACCCAAAGTCCCTAAAAACCAACCTCTAGATCTACTTGCACTCAACCCATATGAAACCCTCGCACAACCGCTTTCCAAACATCTTGTTCACACATAGGGATGCTCTAAGATATGTGTTGCTCCAAATGATCTCTGAAAATTGGTGGAGACATTCTAGGGTTTTTTAGGCATCTACCCTTAAAATTTTAGCTCAATCCAAGTCCTAATGAGTGAAATATGGCCTAAACAAGTTCAATAGTTTGGGCAGTCCTACAAAAAACGTCCCTACAAAAAAGCTCAATTTTTAATTCTCGGAAGACTTATATTTTGGATACATTGATTTAAATTGAAATTTTTGAATTATTGCATGAAAATGGTATTATTTTAGATCAAATTTTTTAGAATTTTTAAATTTCAATAGTTTTTCAAAGGTTTAAAAAAATTAAATTTCATTTTAGGGTTTTTTAAATTTCATCACTTTTGCCCTACAATTTGATGTAAAATTAAAATGGCCATAACTTTTTCCACAAAACATTTTTTGAGCTTATTAAAAATTTTGTGGAAATATCTTGAGCCCATCTATACAATGATACCAAATTTTCAAAATTTTAGACATTATTTATTTTTCAGAAATAGCAGTTTCTCGAAGCCTCTTATGAATTTATAATTGAATTATCTCATGATACACAATTAATTTTTGAATATTATCAATGGATTGGGATACCCATTTGGTCCATTTATAAATATAGGAAGTTTCATTAAACTATTGGCACTTTGAATTTTGACCTAATTTTGGCACTACTGAAAATAAGGCACCAATTTCATATTTTGAATTCAGATTGTTAGATCCAAAAATAACACCAATTCCAATTAATTACCAATGGATGATTCTATTTTTAATTCATGGTTTCTAAATTTTGTTCTTTAATTCGATTAAATCCTTTTATATAAGGCTTAAAACCTAAGTTTTGGGCAATAAAAAATACATGCGCCCATTACACTGCCATAGTAACAATAAGTCAAAGGCCTTCCTAGGGATTATTATACCCCTCAAATATACCTAAAATATATATATCAAAATTAATTTTTAAGGTTGTGTTCTCATTGGCACGGGTGAGTGAACTGTTCAAACCCGATTGGTGCGAATGAGCTAGATGATTACGTCTCATTGGTTACTAAAAATTTAATTTTTGCTAAGATCCTAGCTTCATGCGCATACAAAATTTTCCCCCTTTTTTAAATCAGAATAATAATATTAGTTCTAGGTTTGCATGTATCATCTTCATTTCTTCCAAAGGTACCCCCAAAATAATTTTTTTACCATATAAGCCTTAAAGTCCATAATGTATCGTGGGAATATTAAGGTCCCTACACTTAAAATATTCATAATTCATAAAAAATAAAAAATATACCTAAGTACTGCAAAAAAATAATATGTGTTCTTATTGGCATGACCTAATGAAGTGATTGCACTTGATTGGCCAAAATGGATGAGCTCTCATTGGTGTGACTTTCTCAAGCGCTCACATCTGATTGGAGCAGGTAACTTAGGTGATGCAATCCCATTGGCTGGTATGAAGGAGCTAAATTTAAACCTTTGAAAGAAGTTTAATACCTAAGTCTATTTACGATCTCCTTTTAAGGTAAATTTCAAGCATATCTCTATAAATTCAACAAATTGCATGCCTTGAAGTCCTTTTGATATCAAATTAAAACCAAAGAGGTCTAAATTAAGGAAGCCTCATATTTAAGCCAAAAATAAAATATTAACCACTCAATCCCTATTGGCATGGTTGTGTCAAGCGACCACACCTAATTGACATGATTGGATTAAATGCGCATGTGTGATTATCTATCAAAAATTGTACTTCATTCTTAAAGTTGTTTTTAAGGGTCCCTAGTGCATATTTTCTTCTTTTACCTTATAGAATTAAAGTTAATTTACCATGGTTCCCCGATAAAAATTATCCTTTTCCCAAAATTTAAAAAGTTCCCCTAACCAAGATCAAAGTGAATGTTGAATTCTCATTGGTGCGGGTGAAAGATCCAATCATATCTGATTGGCACTAGTAAAAGGAGCACTTGTTTCCCATTGGCCACCTAAAAAAAAGTTAAATCCCTTGCTAAGGTTTTTAACTAGAAATTGAGCTTTAAGTAAAAAATGTATGATCAATCAAAAACCATTAGCTCTATCAGTCGAGAGTAACCCGGGCGAAGATGAGAGTATCTCAAGAAAATATGAGAGTGGTCTAGCAAAGCTCGAGCAAAGTCTATAGAGTTTATTTTGGAGCTAGAAATATTATCAAAAATCATTTAATCAAGTCGAGAGAGTTTAAGTGGAGCCGAAAGCATTGAGAACCCTAGGCTTAGAGGAACAAACAATAAATTAAACTGTGAAAACCTTAGGTGAAATAGAGTAATTTCATTAAAGGATTTATCAAAAGCCTTAAGTTGGTGATTTTATAAGATTAAATCATGGAATTATAAAGTCTCACAAAGGCAATTTTTTAATAATAAAAGAGTCAAATATTTAGACTATGAAGACACACCAAGATATTTTTTTTTGAAAATTTGAAAAAACTTGTATTAAAACAAAGATCAATTACAATATGGGAAGAGACTCTTCCCAACCGAACTCAGAGAGAACACAAGATTACAATAGAAGAAGAAGATTTGCAATGGAACATGTCACGAAAACGTGACACCTTTTCTCCTTTGGTAGCGAAAATGCAACATGTCATGAAATCGTGACACCTTTTCTCTCTTGGCTGCGAAAAAGCAAGATGTCATGATATCGCGACACCTTTTCTCCTTTGGCCACGAAAAAGCACCATGTCACGAAATTGCGACCCCTTTTCTCCCTTGGCTATGAAAATGCAACATGTCACGATATTGTGACACCATTTCTCCCTTAGCCGTGAAAATGCAGCATGTCACGATATCGTGACAACTTTCCACCCCTGGTCACGACGAAGCAGCATGTCACGAAATCACAACAAATTTTTGCCCCTGGCCGCGATGAAGCGACATGTCGCGAAAGCATGACAACTTTCCACCCTTGGTCATGATGGAGCAACATGTCATGAAATCGTGACAACTTTCCTCCCTTGGCCGCGACGAAGTGACATGTCACAAAATCATGACAACTTTCCTCCAGTGACCGTGATGGCGCAACATGTCACGATATCGCGACACCTTTCCTCCCATGACCGTGATGGCACAAAATGTCACAAAATCATGACACCTTTCCTCCAGCAACCATGACGGTGCAACATGTCATGAAATCGTGACAACTTTCCTCCAACGACCACGACGGCGCAACATGTCGCGATATCGTGACAACTCTCCTTCGGCAACCACGATAGCGCAACATGTCACGATATCGCAACAACTTTCCTCTAGCGACCGTGATGGTGCAACATGTCACAAAATTATGACAACTTTCCTCCAGTGACCGTGACGGCACAACATGTCATGATATCGCGATAACTTTCCTCCAACAACCGCGACTGCGCAACATGTCGCGATATCGCGACAAATTTCCTCCAGTGACCATGATGGTGCAACATGTCATGAAATCGTGACAACTTTCCTCCAATGACTGCGATGGCGCAACATGTCACAAAATCATGACAACTTTCCTCCAGTGACCGTGACGGTGCAACATGTCACAATATCGCGAAAACTTTCCTCCAGTGACCGCGACGGTGCAACATGTCACGAAATCGTGACAACTTTCCTCCAGTGCCCGCGACGGTGCAACATGTCATGAAATCGCGATAGCTTTCCACCCTTTGCTTTTTCTTTTATCATTAGTGCAAGGACCTTTCTAGACCCTGTCTAATCACCTCATCCTCAATATCCATGTCATTGTGTGACTAAACTCCAACCTCCTTTTCTGCACCCATCTTAGCCAAAAATTCAGCCGCTTTGTTCAAATCTCTACTTGCATAAACTGGGATCATGTCCTCCAATTCCTTCCATAATTCTTTAATTTGGGTAACAAGAGCCCTCAACCTCCAAGCTTTCAGATCAAAGTTCCTCATGCAGTCCAAAGCTCCAACCAAAATTTGTGAGTCTGATTCAAGAATAATCCTGCGGTGGCCATGTTTCATCGCCCAAATAGAAGCAGACTTGATGGCAATGGCTTTAGCTTCATTGTTAGTGGTTCTTCCTAGGCCTTGCAATTCCCAATAGAGCACAGTCCCAGCATGGTTTCGACACACCACACCAATTCCAGCTCTACCCGGATTGCCTTTTGTAGCTCCATCAGTATTGATTTTAATCCAACCATCAGGGGGAGGTTTCCAAAAAATTTTGTCCTGTCCCTCTAGAATTTCACCGCGTTCTTCCATAGCTCCAATGTCAATTTGAGCTTCCTCCTCTGCATGAATAGCCGCAGTTTTGGTAACCTTGCTCCAAATGGTCTGCCAAACCCCGTCTAGAGCAGTAAAAGTTTCTCTAAAAATTTTGGCATTTCTTTCTAGCCATACTTGCCACCAGATAAAGCTTAAACCAAGCTCCTAGCCAAAATGAAGAGCTTTAGATTTGAATCTACCCTTCTACCATTTTTCCTAGATATTCATCCGGTTCAGGTCACCACTTACTTGAATTTTAAAATATGCAAACCAACGCAGCCAAATCTGTCAGGTGAAAGGGCAACCAAATAGCAAGTGGTCAACATTTTCCTCGCTCTTGTAGCATAGAACACATTGAGAAGGTCCGATGATACCTTTTGATCTGAGATTATCAAAAGTGAGGATTCCATTGTGCATGCACTGCTAGGCAAAAAATTTGACTTTCGGCCAGCCTTTAGAGTGCCAGATTTTCCTCCAGTCCTCAACCTAAAAAGTATGAGGGGGTGGCTCTAGGAGGATGCTGTCATATCCGTCCTTTACTGTATAGGAACCAAGACTCCCAAAGCCCCAATCTAATTCATCCTCCATGTCTCCCCCTATAAGAAATATTTTTGTCAAAATTTTAGTCATGATGGGAGTCAAATCCGGAGGGATTGAAATGGGCCACTCATCCAAATTCTTGAACTGCTTAAACTTACACTTCCCCAACTGAGTAGTTGTGAAATAACTTTCAATACGGATCCATCCCTTGGCTTCAATGGCTACTTTTATTGGATGTAATTCTAGAAATTCAGCAATGATGGGTGGGAACTAATCCCAAGAATCTGTCCAAAAACGAGCCTTCTCCCCTCTTCCCACTTTCCAAAATAAGAGGTCTTTAACAACCTGAGACCCTAACTTGAGAGCCTGCCAAAATAGGGACCCAGTACCATCCAAGGGGATGCAAGATACATCATTTGGGTTGGCTCCTAGGTATTTGCTAGTTAGGATTCTACTAAAAAAGAAGGTGGGTTGGGAGATCCATCTCCAGTACAGCTTTCCAGCCAAATATTTATTATTCAGCTTAGATTTTCTCAAACCCAGACCTCCTTTAACCTTGGGCCGGGTAACTTTGTCCCAGCCCACTAAGTCCCACTTTCTCTCTCCCTTTTCTCCTTCCCATAAAAACTTTCTAGCCATCCTGTCCAACTCTTTCCAAATTATAATCGGGGCAGCCAGGATAGAGAATTTGTAAATTGGCATGGCTTGAATGACTGACTGTAAGAATGTTAATCTGCCACCATAACTTAACCACTTGTGAGACCAGTGATTAATTTTGTCCTTGATACACTCTAGCAGATTCCTCCATGTGTCTAATTTCAGCTTCTTAAAGTGCAAGGGGACCCCCAAGTAAACCACTGGGAGATAAGTCCTTGTGAATCCCAGGATTTCTAAAATTCTATTCGGAAGCCTTTGCTCCAAATTAAAAAAAAACCACTTTGGATTTCTTTTCATTAATGACCTGTTGAGTAGCCCTGAGATAGACATTAAGATTATCCCTAATAATTCTTGCTTCCTTGAAGCTAGCTACTCCCACCAAACCAGTGTCATCCACAAACTACAGGTGTGTTAAAACTTCGTCACCCACCCTAATACCCAATAATCTACCTTGTTGTCTTCTCCTCAAGAAAAGTCTTCTAAGACCTTCAGCCATAATGAGAAAAATATAAGGAGAACAAGGATCCCCCTGGCGCAGACCCCGAGAAGCTCCAAATGGTTGTGAAGGAAGGCCCTTGATTAGCATAGAATAAGTCAGGGAAGAGACATAGCTCATGACCCACTCTATCCAACCTTGAGAGAAACCAAAGGCTGCCATCATTTTAGCCAGGAAACTCCATTCAACCCTGTCATAAGCCTTTGACATGTCCAGTTTTATGAACATCCCTTTATTACTAGAAGTGTGCATTGAATGGATTACTTCTTGGGCCACAACCACCCCATCCAGAATCTGTCGTCCCTCAAAAAAAACCCCTTGCTTAGAGGAGACAATGTTATGAAGAAGAGGTTTTAGGCGCTCAGCCATTACCTTTGTGATTATTTTGTACAACACATTACATAAGGCAATAGGCCTATAATCTGAAATATGAACCCCCTACTCTCCTTTTGGAATTAAGGTAATGAAACTGTGGTTTATAGCTTTAAGCATTCTCTTATTTTCTTTGGACTCTTCTACAGCAGCCCTTACATCTTCCTCTAAGTAGTCCCAGAAAGCCTGAAAAAACTCAATTGGGAAGCCATCTGGGCCTGGAGATTTACCAGTGCTCATTCCAAAGACCACAATTTTCAATTCATCTTTATCAATGGGATTGAGGAGGGCCTGATTTTCATCCTCCGAAATAACAGCAGGTATGACAAAAATAACTTCATTTTGGGCCTCTACATCTTGTACCACACTTTCCTTAAAAAGCTTAGAAAAATAATCCATAGCATGGGAATGTATACCTGGAAGTGTATCAAAGGAATGACCATTCTCATCTTGAAGGGCCTCCATCTTATTCATCTATCTTCGAGCACAAGTAGTCCGATGAAAGAATTTTGTATTTTTGTCCCCTTCTAATAACTAGGTGGTTCTTGCTCTCTACTTCCAATAGATCTCCTCCTAGTTGTCAATGTCCTCAACCGCTATATGCAAGGCATCATCCTCAACTTTGAGCTGGTCTGTAATTACTCCTTCTCTGAACTATTTTTGGACCTCATCCCATCTGGCCACCAATGGAGCTCTTTGGGCCTGGAATTCTGTTTTATTAGCATGCCTCCAATACTTCAACTGAGTTTTGACATATTGTAGTTGTTTGTGGATTCTAAACATTGATCTCCCATAAGTTGGACGGCCTTCTTCCCACCACTGTGGAATTTTCTCCCAAATTTCTTTCTGAATCCAAATGGGACAGTGATTAGAAACAGGGCCTTCTAAAATCTGAAACAGGGCCTTCCAACATAATGGGATAGTGATCAGAAATAGGGCCTTCTAAAATCTAAAATTTTATATTCCATTTTACAAATGCCTCCTCAGAAACCAAAAAACAAACTAGCCTAACCTTCCTGCTATGTGTCTCTCGCCTTTTATTAGTCCAAGTGAAGTTAATTCTAGGACATTTAATGTCCACTAAGTGCAAAGCTTGGACTTGGGCAATCATGAAACTGTCCCCTGGATCCAAAAATGGTGTTCCCCCTTCCTAGTCTTTAGAAGATAATTTAGTGTTGAAGTCCCCCACTATAATCCAATCTAGATCTTCCCTTGAGGTTCGCATTTTGTGCATAGCCTTCCATTGCCGCCTTTGACCATCTAGGTTTTGAGACCCATAAAAGTTTGTGATTATAACGTGTTTCGCAGTGACATTATTCCTAAAAAGAGAAGTGAGAACACCCCTCCAGGAAAGATGTTCTATTGCAGACCATTCAAGAGAGTTCCACAGTGTAACAATCCCCCCTGAGTCACCTTGGGTAGCCACATCCATATGACCAGCACCCCTCCAAATTTTGTTGACTATTTTGGACATAAGATCCAAAGACATCTTAGTCTCCTATAAAAGAAAAAAATCAGTATTACGATTCTCTACAAGTCTTCGAATAGCAGATTGATGGGTTTTGTTGTTTAAACCCCTCACATTCCATGATTGTATAATCATTGGTTACCCTGGGAGCAATAAGAGTCTATTTTCCTCACCGATCCTCTCGTGATCAATTTGTCTCCTTGGGCTGCTAGCAACTCCTTATTGGATCTCCTACCTACTCCCTAAGAATTGCTATTTTTTTATCTTTTTTCTACCTGGGTTATCCCCAAAGATGGCCTTTCCCTGTTCTTCTCTGCTATTCCCATGCTGACATCCTGAGATACTGTCTGCTCCTAGTTATGCACTACTAAGGCCCCTAAACACACTGGCTGTGATACCTCATAGAGATCAACTACCTGCTGTATGACGGGAGGAGATGAGAGGGGAATTTGCCTGGGAATATTAGAAGTTTCCTTAATACCCTCCATGCCCTCCATAAATTGTTCCTCTTTGTCAACCAATGACTTAAATATCTCATACCTATTGGCAAGTCTGAGATGGGATTGCTCCTTTCCCTCTTTTTTCTTTGTCCGTCTTTTTCTTCTAGGTTGTTCAAAACCCTCTCTCTAAGCTTCCTGGCCCTGAACGGTGCTATTAGAATCTTTATTAAGTGTTGTCTTATCCTCTTTATGTAGCTTTGGAATTCCTAAATGGGCCTCCATTTTAGCATTCATATTATTAGGGCAAAAACGGGCCAAATGTCCATGTTTGTGACAAACCCTACATTTGAAGGGTAGGGCCTCATAGTCCAGTTGTTGAATCCAGGAGAGTCCTGCCAATTCAATTTCTATCTCTGTCGACATAGGCTGGCTGAGATCCATCTCCACACATATTCTTGCATACACCGCCATGCTCCCTTCAATTGTGTCTTTGGCAACACCCAGATGTCTTCCAATAGAATTGCCAATCCTTTCCAACACCTGCTCGTCCCAAAATTCCATTGGAAGAGCATATAGTCGGATCCATACTAGGACAGCAGTAGGTTCAACACGGGGATCGAATCCCACTCTCCATGGTTGAACAAATAGCCCTGCCAGGCCATGATTTTTCTTCTCTGACTTGAAAGCCTTATTTCTATCGACCAAAGTCAAAAAGCTAACAATAAAATATCCATTGCTAATAAACCACAATGAATACTCACCGTGAGGCTCCCAGTTTTGGCGGATCCAAGAGTGCAAAAAATTCAGGGAAGGACGTATACCCATGAACTTGTAGATTAGATCATGATTAGCCCTATAGATGATTGATTCTTCAACCATACTTGGCTCAATGACAATTTTTGTCTTGGTTTCGGGTTGTGGCAAACAACCATTCACACGATGTGCAGTCGACCTATTCCCAGTAGCCATGAAGAGCTTTCTATATGCCATTTTATGAGCTTCGTCATTATTTGGAGGAGAATTTTCTTTAAACAAATTTGTGTAAGAGCTGCTACTCCTTGGAAAAGGAGCCGGAGAAGTCCCCATTGGACCCTCCTAGGGCACCGATCTAGCCTTCATATCCACCGTACCCCAAAGACACTTCTGCTATCCAGCTGATGCCCTACATTTTTTGGAGTTCCAAAAACCCTAATTCAGAGGAAAAAATCGCTAGAGCTCATTTTCCTGCCAATTTCCACCTCCAAGACACACCAAGATATTAAACACTAGAAATCTTACTAAAAAAATAAAATGTAAAATATTTATAAAGGCCTTAATGCAGGTTTAAAACCCTAACATTAAAAATTTAATAAAAATGAATTAATGTAATAATAAAAATAATTATAACAATAATAATGAAAAATATTAGTTTCAATAATTTTTTGACATTAGAGTTGGATTTAATACATTGGCATTAAAATTAAAATTTAACTTTAGTGTCAAAGATTAATAATTTGAACATAAAAATTAAAAGCTAAAACCTTAACAAATAATATAAAATTAAAAATTAAAATGAGATATAATGTCAAACCTTAGAAAATTAATTCATTAAATTTAATAATCACCAACTTTAACAATAATAATATTAATAATAGTAATAATATGATTTTTTTTCGCTAAAGTTCTACATTGAATTTTGAACTTATATGAACCAGTCTATAAAAGATACCAAAATCAGAAGCTTTGGGGCTACATTCATTGAACCTGGATAGAATTTTGGAAACTCTCTAGTGCTTGATAGATAGATTAGCTCAATAATTGAAGATTGACAACTTGGCCAAACAAATAATTGTAGAAATAAATGGATAAAATTGAAGATCTAGACCGGAACCACAAATTGACACATCATCTAGGAGATAGCTCATTAGTCCAACTGTAAACCACTGAAGTCCAACTATAAACCACCAGATTATAATTGTAAAGCATAAAAAAAATTAAATTGTAAGGCTATAAATAGCCATTGAGACCCCATTCCAAAGGATCGGATGTCATTTTAGCGATAGACTTTTAGGAATTTTTCTTTCTTTGATAGTTGATGAGCATTTGTGCCCTTGTCATTATAATTGAAGAATTTTATGCCTTGCAATCATCTGATGCAAGTAATTTTGGAGAATTGTAATCATTGAATACCTTCATTAATACAAATTCTAGAGTTTCTTGGTGTATTTTGTGCATGTTGATGGTGTTTACATCTAAGATAATTCTAGTATTTGTCTTTCTTCTTTGAAGATAACACCATCTTAGTTCCAAATTGTGTGATAGTTGATCAAGCTAAGGCCAATTTACTTTAGATTTGTTGCTTCAACAGATTCAACATAAGTCTTCAGGATACAATGACTTATTATATTTCTTCCTTTAACCCTTTTATTTTGAATTTTATTTGAAGCTTGTTTATATTAGGAGTAGATTAGTTGAATTCCATCTTATTAAACTCATTTTATATGCTATTTTTTATAAGTTTGAAAGTAATATTTGTTATGTGCTTGGAATATTATGATTATGATGTAATGAATGTTATATGTTTGATGAATTTCAAGGTAGCAAGCCTAGAACCTTTTTTCGTTCTATTTTGTTGATGTAATCCATGATACTAAATATTGTATTTTGATAATTAGTTGAATGTTAAACTAGATTTATGCTTTACAAGTTTAAAAAATGAATTGACACTCTCCCTTTTTAACAATTATAAGTTCCTCTAAGTTATCCATTTGATTCATGCTTTGGTTAGAATATAACCAGGTTAGAACAACCTTATCAAAACCTTGGGGAGATTAATTATTTCCTTTTAAGAGAGGACATCATGAATGAGTCCTACCTGTGCATATATTTTTGCAATTGGGAAGATATATCACTTAATAGGAAATGACACTTGAAGGAGGGCAGGAACTATTTGTTTCATTGTTACTTTAGAATATTGAATTATATGTTATTGTTTTAGGGAAATTAATTATTGGCAGTGAATTGCTAATTGTGAATTATTAATTTTTCTAAGTCATATAAGCCCTCAACGCTCTCAATAGGAAATGGTCCTAGAAGGAGGTTCATATTGTTTGTTTCACTATTACTAGAGTTTAATTGCTAATTTCTATAAATCTTTGGCTTCTTTAATGCACAATAGGAAAAATGGAAATGATCTCCATTTTTATTTTTACTTTAGGGCCTAAAAAAGTTTGAAATTTTTATAGATTGTTTAATTTTGAGCTTAAAATTATTTTATTCTCACTATTATCATTCATCATATTCCATACATACTTCTTCATAATCCATTACATCATTTTGTTTACATATATTCATTACTCCATTAAGTACACCAATGGCAATATTTATACCTTGGTTAGGTGGTAGTAGTCCACTGAATATCCCCAGACTAGCCCATGACATGCCTAAGAATGCAAAAAGATACTTGCCTAAATACAGATATGATGGAGTTAGGATAGCTAAGAAACACATTCAAGCTTACAAGTATGCATTAATTCAGTTACAAGTTCAACATGAAGATGTGGCTTGTAGAATATTTTATTTTACCTTATATGAACAAGCATATGATTGGTATATTAGTTTACTTACAAATTCTATCACATCTTGGGTTAAACTGGAAATAACTTTTTAAATCAGTTTAGGCTACCCATAGATCCTGCCATTATATACCATCAATTTGCAGCAACCATAAGAGAGCCCAATGAGCCTTTAAGGCTATTGAATACTAGATTTCACAAGATTTATAATAGGCTAACTCCACCCTATACTCTCAATGCTAATGTAACCATAGAAATGTACTTTAGAGCTTTATATCCTTTTACATCCATATTTGTAAGGAGAGCACCTTAGATCACCACTTTACCCATGGCATATAGTGAAGCCTTAATCGTAGAACAATTGTTAATGCCTTAAGGTCTTTAAATTAGTCAATTACCTTCACTAAGATAGCCAAGTGCATTCAATCAAGTGTCAATGATTAATCAAGCCCTTTCACAATACCTACCAATGTTTAACATGAAATGGTGATCTGAGGTAATTAATTGTTAGCAGTAAATTGTTAATTGTGAATTATTGATTTTTCTAAGTCATCTAAGCCCTCAATGCTCAATAGGAAATGGTGCTATAAGGAGGGCCAGATTTTTTTTTTCACTATTACTAGATTTTAATTTCTTATTTCTATAAATATTTGACTTCTTAATGCACAACAGGAGAAATGGAAATTATCTCCATTTTAACTTTTACTTTAGGGCCTAAAACAGTCTAAAATTTTTGCAGAATTTTGAGCTTAAAATTATTTTATTTTCACTATTATAATTCATCATATTCTATACAGTGAATTAATTTTTAGTTGTGAATTGTTCAATTTTGATCTTAAAATTGTTTTAGGGTAATTAATTGTTAGCAGTGAATTGTTAATTGTAAATTGTTGGTTTTTCTTAGTCATCTAAGCCCTCAACGCTCAATAGGAAATGGTGCTAGAAAGAGGGCCAGAATATTTGTTCAACTATTTCTAGATTTTAATTACTGATTTCTATAAATATTTGACTTCTTTAACGCTCAACAAGAAAATGAAAATTATCTCCATTTTACTTTTACTTTAGGGCCTAAAACAGTTTGAATTTTTTACAGATTGTTTAATTTTGAGCTTAAAATATTTTTATTCTCACTATTATCATTCATCATATTCCATACATACTTCTTCATAATCCATTACACCATTTTTTTTATATATTCATTACTCCATTAAGTACACCAATGGCAACATTTATACCTTGGTTCGGTGGTAGTAGTCCACTGAATATCCCTGGACCATCCCATGACATGTCTAAGAATGTAAAAAGATACTTACCTAAATACAGACATGATGGAGCTAGGATAGTTGAAGAACACATTCAAGCTTACAAGGATGCTTTAATTCGGTTACAAGTTCAACATGAATATGTGGCTAGTAGAATGTTTTCTTTTACCTTAGATGAACAAGCATATGATTGGTATATTAGTGTACTTACAAATTCTATCACATCTTGGGCTAAACTGGAAATAACTTTTTAAATCAGTTTAGGCTACTCATAGATCCTACCATTATATACCATCAATTTATAGCAACCAAAAGGGATCCCAATGAGCCTTTAAGGCTATTCAATTTCAAATTTCACAAGATTTATAATAGGTTGACTCCACCCTATACTCTTAATGCTAATGTAACCATACAAATGTACTTTAGAGATTTAGATCCTCTTACATCCATGTTTGTAAGGAGAGCACCTCAGATCACCACTTTACCCATGGCATATAGTGAAGCCTTAATCGTAGAACAATAGTTAATGCCTTAGGGTCTTGGAATTGGTCAATTACCTTCACTAAGATAGCCACGTGCATTCAATCAAGTACCAATGATTAATCAAGCCCTTTAACAATAGCTACTAATGTTTAACATGAAATGGTGATCTAAAGTAATTAATTGTTAGTAGTAAATTATTAATTATGAATTTTTTATTTTTCTAAGTCATCTAAGCCCTCAATGCTCAATAGGAAATGGTTCTAGAAGGAGGGCCATATTGTTTGTTTCATTATTACTATATTTTAATTTCTTATTTCTATAAATATTTGGCTTATTTAACGCACAACAAGAGAAATGGAAATGATCTCCATTTTTACTTTTACTTTAGGGCCTAAAACAGTCTAAATTTTTTGCAGATTGTTTAATTTTGAGCTTAAAATTGTTTTATTCTCATTATTATCATTCATCATATTCTATACACTGAATTAATTGTTAGTAGTGAATTGTTTAATTTTGAGCTTAAAATTTTTTTAGGGTAATTAATTATTAGCAATGAATTGTTAATTGTAAATTGTTGGTTTTTCTAAGTCATCTAAGCCCTCAACGCTCAATAGAAAATTGTGCTAGAAGGAGGTCCACATTATTTTTTTCACTATTACTAAATTTTAATTATTGATTTCTATAAATATTTGGCTTATTTAATGCACAACAGGAGAAATAGAAATTATCTCCATTTTTATTTTTACTTTAGGGCCTAAAATAGTCAAAAGTTTTGCAAATTGTTTAATTTTGAGCTTAAAATTTTTTTATTCTCACTATTATCATTCATCATATTCCATATATACTTCTTCACAATCCATTACACCATTTTTTATATATATTCATTACTCCATTAAGTACACCAATGACAACATTTATACCTTGGTTAGGTGGTAGGATTCCACTGAATATCCCTCGACCATCCCATTACATGCCTAATAATGTAAAAAATATACTTGTATAAATATAGACATGATGGAGCTAGGATAGCTGAGGAACACGTTCAAGCTTACAAGGATGCTTTAATTCGGTTACAAGTTCAACATAAATATGTGGCTTGTAGAATATTTTCTTTTACCTTAGATGAAAAAGCATATGATTGGTATATTAGTTTACTTACAAATTCTATCACATCTTGGGCTAAACTAGAAATAACTTTTTAAATCAGTTTAGGCTACCCATAGATCCTGCCATTATATACCATCAATTTGCAGCAATCGAAAGGGAGCCCAATGAACCTTTAAGGCTATTCAATACCAAATTTCACAAGATTTATAATAGGCTGACTCCACCCTATACTCTTAATGCTAATGTAACCATACAAATGTACTTTAGATATTTATATCCTCTTACATCCATATTTGTAAGGAGAGCACCTCAGATCACCACTTTACCCATGGCATATAGTGAAGCCTTAATTGTAGAACAATAGTTAATACCTTAGGGTTTTGGAATTGGTCAATTACCTTCACTAGGATAGCCAAGTGCATTCAATCAAGTTCCAATGATTAATCAAGCCCTTTCACAATAGCTACCAATATTTAACATGAAATATTGATCTGAGGTAATTAATTGTTAGCAGTGAATTACTAATTGTGAATTATTGATTTTTCTAAGTCATTTAAGCCCTCAACGCTCAATAGGAAATGGTTCTAGAAGGAGGGCCAAATTGTTTGTTTCACTATTACTAGAGTTTAATTTCTTATTTCTATAAATCTTTGGCTTCTTTAATGCACAACAGGAGAAATAGAAATGATCTCCATTTTTACTTTTACTTTAGGGCCTAAAACAGTCTAAAAAATTTGCATATTATTTAATTTTGAGCTTAAAATTGTTTTATTCTCACTATTATCATTCATCATATTCTATACAGTGAATTAATTGTTAGCAATGAATTGTTAATTATAAATTGTTGGTTTTTCTAAGTCATCTAAGCCCTCAACGCTCAATAGGAAATGGTGCTAGAAGGAGGGACAGATTTTTTGTTTCACTATTACTAGATTTAAATTGCTTATTTCTATAAATATTTGGCTTCTTTAACGCACAACAGGAGAAATAGAAATAATCTCCATTTTTACTTTTACTTTAGGGCCCAAAACAATCTAATTTTTTTGCAGATTGTTTAATTTTGAGCTTAAAATTGTTTTATTCTAACTATTATAATTCATCATATTCCATACATACTTATTCACAATCCATTACATCATTTTTATATATATTCATTACTCCATTAAGTACACCAATGGCAACATTTATACCTTGGTTAGGTGGTAGTAGTCCACTGAATATCCCTATACCAGCCCATGACATGCCTAAGAATGTAAAAAGATACTTGCCTAAATACAGATATGATGGAGCTAGGATAGCTAAGGAACACATTCAAGCTTACAAGGATTCTTTAGTTTAGTTACAAGTTCACCATGAAGATGTGGCTTGTAAAATGTTTTCTTTTACCTTAGATGAACAAGCATATGATTGGTATATTAGGTCACTTACAAATTCTATCACATCTTGGGCTAAAATGGAAATAAATTTTTAAATCAGTTTAGGCTACCCATAGATCCTGCCATTATATACCATCAATTTGTAGCAACCAGAAGGGATCCTAATGAGCCTTTAAGGCTATTCAATACCATATTTCACAAGATTTATAATAGGTTGACTCCACCATATACTCTTAATGCTAATGTAACCATACAAATGTACTTTAGATATTTATATCCTCTTACATCCATGTTTGTAAGGAGAGCACCTCATATCACCACTTTACCCATGGTATATAGTGAAGCCTTAATTGTAGAACAATAGTTAATGCCTTAAGGTTTTGGAATTGGTCAATTACCTTAAATAAGATAGCAAATTGAATTCAATCAAGTTCTAATGATTATTCAAGCCCTTTCACAATAGCTACCAATATTTAACACTTTTGCATATACAATATTTAGAAAATAAATTCTCTACTCATAATATGTCAACATTCCCAAATTCTAATCAATCCTAGAATACTACAATATTTTTGAAGAATGCAATAAACCAAACCACTATAGCTCAGATTAATAATACTAATTCTTAGATACATAACTTGTAGAGATTAGTTTAGCAACTTAGTAGAGACATAGTTAAATTACATAAGCGAGTATCTCAAGACACACTTCCTAATAATTCTGGAAATAACATCTAGAACACAAATTTTAATGTCCAATAATATCCAATCCAATAATACCCAATGGGATACTCTCTTAGACAATGGAGTCCCAAATCTTAGCAATAATTAATAAAATGACAACTTAGGAGATTCCATAAGTTTGGTTAACCTTCACACTATACAACAAAATAAATTTGTTTATTCAAGTTTTGAAACTACTTCAGATCCTATCCAGAAAAAGATATAAATTTTGTTTTCAATATCCATCAATGATGACTATAGGAATTCAGTTAATCAAAATACAAGGACAAGCTTAGTTTCAAAAACACATGAATCCTCAATAGATGAATTGGAAGAAGAATTTGAAGAAGAATCTAAATTAGAGATACAAGTTCACCTACTATTTTAAGAAGATAATGATTATATTATTCAAATTAAACAAGAGGAATCACTGATTTCTTTGACACCTTCCAAAGAAACTTCATCCCACTTGAGGTGCTAGACACTGAAATCCTTGTCTTACTTAAAGATTCTACAATTCCTACAATGCCCATGCAGTCTAAAATCAATAATCTTAGATATGATATAATTGAAGATCTTAATAATGCCAAGGAAAATAATCTTTTGATTGAGATAGTTTAATCAGTTGATCGCAAATATTTATTATTTGAGAAAGAATAAACTATAAAGGCTATTCACGGTTTGGTGGCTATGAAAAAAGAAAAGATAGAATTTTCACCTTTATTGTTGACTGTTAGAATTCCTAGTAAAAGTTTACATAATTGTCTATTGGACTCAAATGTTGTTGGCAATGAAATGCCATATGTTGTTAATAAAAAATTAGAGTGAATCCTACTCACATCGGTAATAAGGTTGTTACATTGTACAATAAAAGGTATATGTTAGTAAGGTACTGAATCAAGTTTGTAAACAGTAGACTATTGAACCTAGGATACAAAATTACAATGATCCTCATGTGTTAGATATCCTAGATACCTATAAATTACTATGTAGTTATGATTGGTCTAAAATTATGAATAGTGATTTGGCAATCAAATTTTTAAAAATAGGATCAAGTTTGAAAGAACTCATCACTTATCACAAGAATACTAATGAGATTATATGTACTGAACTAAAAATAGGAATGTACACTGTGGTGGTAGAAACCATAACTAAAGATAATTATTCAGTACTAAACACCTCACAAAGTAAACAAAAGGTAATCCAAAACCAGTCATGGACATTTAAGTCTAATGAATCAAAACCTAAGTATGACAATGGGAATGAAATTAAATTGAACTTGTGGGGTGAGAAAGGTAAAACAAAGACCTTTGGAATTTTAGATCTGATATTTCTATGGGATAACACTCATAAAATCCAACATGCTTTTCATTACAATCATCTTCCAAATTACAGTAATCGTGTCTGGGATCCTGAAAAATTCAATCATTGTAACAACCATGTATTATACTTTTTGTTTTGTTTTAGAATTTCTTTTGTTTCTTATTTTAGATAAGTTTTTTATTTTATTCGGAGTTAATTTTATTTTAGGATTTTCAGCATTTCATGTTCTGTTATCATGTTTTTTGTTTTATTTTTTTTCTTCATTTTGGTTTACCCTTCTTCCTTTTTTGTTTGACTAAGTAGTTTTGATTGTGTGAATTTTCTTTTCATCTTATGGTTTTAGTTCCCATTTACACTTTTTCCTCTAATTGTGGTATTTTCATGTAATTGCAATCAACTCTTGGTTCCTCTAAAATAAAATTTTCCTTATCAATTGATGATGAATTATTTATTTTGAAAATAGGTGAAGTTAAGGATTAGTGAATCAAATCATTTGATTTTGTTCTTTGATTATGGAGCTGAAACAGATGAAATTAGAAAAGTGCAACATAATGCTAAAGCATCACACTTATCAATAATATTAAATTATTCTTAGATAATCAAGATGAAGTCATATTGCTTTGATGATTAGAAAAATATATATGAACTCTAATTTTAGCCTTATAGACCCCTAACCCAAAAGTATATTCAATATTTACAATTAATCAAAATACTTCTTAATCAAGAAGGAAAATCTTAATAATGCTATAAACTAAAAGTGCTTGGGTGATTCAAATAACCTCTACTAAGACTATAGATGCATTTCTAGTAGTAGAGCGATGCCTATAAGGTATCAAGGTCATCTCCACCAAAGCTATAAATGTTTGACTGGTAGTGGAGCAATGCAAAGGAAAATCATTTTTTTATGTGACATCTTTAAGTAGCCTAAATTCAAATTAAGAGATAAAATCCTGATGAATCTAAAGAATGGAAATAAATGCACCAACACACACTTTGATCTAAAGCATATTAAAGCATTAATTCTAACCAAAATTCATTGAACCCAATTTTCTCAGAATATTACCAAGGGATTTGCATTTCATTAGTTAAAATTTTTACTTATTTTAAGCTAAGTTTTTTATCCAAAATGCTTAGGAGTATTTTTCAACAGAGTCACCATTTGTTGTTTCCATTGCACAACTCACCCCAATTGGGATTTGTATTATATCAAGAATTGCAAATCACTTACATTAATATTTTGAATGTTGCTTATGTCAAGATTACTTGCATTGCATATTGTGGAAGACTTATATTTTGGCTACATTGATTTAAATTGATTTTTTTTAATTATTGCATGCCAATGGTATTATTTCAAATCAAATATTTTAGAAAATTTAAATTTCAATGGTTTTTCAAAGGTTAAAAAAAATTCATTTTAGGGTTATTCAAATTTTCTATTTTTTGCCCTACAATTTGATGTAAAATTAAAATGGCCATTACTTTTTCCACAAAAAATTATTTGAGTTGATTCAAAACTTAGTGGAAATATCTTGAGACCATCTATATAATAATACCAAATTTTTAAAATTTTAGACATGATTTCTTTTCTAGAAATAGCAGATTCTTGAAACAGCTTGTGAATTTTTAATTAAATTATATCATGATCCACAATGAATTTTTGTATTTTCTCAATGTATTGGGATACCCACTTGACCCATTTATAAATATAGGAAGTTTTGTTAAAATATGGATACTTTGAATTTTGACCTAATTTTGGCACTACGAGAAATAAGGCACCAATTTCATATTTTGAATTCAGATTGTTAGATCCCAAAATAAAACCAAGGCCAATTAAATATAAATGGATAATTCTCTGGTTAATTCATGGTTTCTATATTTCGTGCTTTAATATTATTAAATCTTATTATATAAGTCTTAAAACTTTAGTTTCGAGCAATAATAAATCCATGCGCCTGTTACACCACCACAGTAAAAATAATTCAAAGGTATACCTAAGGATTATTATGCCCCTAAAATATACCTAAAATATATATCAAAAATCATGTTGAAGGTTGTGTTCTCATTGGTCCAGTTGAGTGAACTGATCAAACCTGATTGGCGCAGATGAGCTAGATGATTACGTCCCATTGGTTACCAAAAATTTAATATTTGCTAAGGTCCTAGCTTCATGTGCATACAAAATTTTCCCCCTTTTATCACTCGGTATAATAAGGTTAGTTCTAGGTCCACATGTATCATCTTCATTTCTTTCAAAAGTACCCTTGAAATAAATTTTTCACCATAAAAGCCTTAAATTCCATAATGCATCATGGGAATATTAAGGTCCATCTACTTAAAATCTTCATAATTCATAAAAAATCAAAAATATACCTAAGGACCATAGCAAAATAATATTGTTGTGTTCTTATTGGCACGACCTAATGAAGCGATGCACTCGATTGGTCGAAAAGGATGAGAGCTTTCATTGGAATGAATTTCTTAAGCGCTCACATCCAATTGGAGCGGGTGACTTGGGCGATGAAATTTGATTGGTTGGAATGAAGGATCTAAATTTAAACCTTTTAAATAAGGTTAATACCTAAGTCCATTATCGATCTCCTTTTAAGGTAAAGTTTGAGCATATCTTTAGAAATTCAAGGAATTACATGCCTTGAAGTTTTTTTGATATCAATTTAAAACCTAAGAGGTCCAAATTAAGGAAGCCTCGTATTTAAGACAAAAATAAAATATTAGCTACCCAATACCTATTAGCCTGGTTGTGTCAAGCGATCACACCCGATTGGCACGACTAGGTTAAATGCACATGTCTGATTGGATATCAAAATATTACACTTCCTTTCTAAATTTATTTTTAAAGGTCCTTAGTGCATATTTTCCTCTTTCACCTTATAGAATAAGATTTAATGTGCCATGGTTCCCTGAAGGAAATTATCCTCGCCTAAAAATTTAAAAAGTTCCCCTAACCAAGACCAAAGTGAGTGCTGAATTCTCATTGGTGCAGGTGAAATATTCAATCATATCTGATTGGTGTGAGTAAAATGAGTGCTCATTTTCCATTGGCCACCTACAAAAATTAAAAACCTTGCTAAGGTTTTTAACTAGAAATTGAGATTTAATCGAAAGTAAAAAGGTTTGACCAATCGAAAACCATCAGCTATCTCAATCGAGAGTAGCTTGAGAAAATATGAGAGTAGCCCAGGCTAAGCCGAGAGCAACTGAGCGGAGTTAGGAGAGTCTATTTTGAAGCCAAAAATATTATCAAAAATCATTTATTCAAGTTAGGAGAGTTTAAGTGGAGTCAAAGCATTGATAAACCCATGCTTAGAGGAGCAAACAATAAAATTAAACCATGAAAATCTTAGGTGAAGGGGAATAATTTCATTAAAGGATTTATTGAAAGCCTTAAGTTGATGATTAAATAAGGTTAAATCATGGAATTATAAAGTCTCGCGAAGGTGATTTTTTAATAATAAAATAGCCGAATATTTAGACTATGAAGACACACCAAGATATTAAACACTAGAAACATTATTGCAAAAATAAAATATAAAATCTTTATAAAGGTCTTAATGCAGGTTTAAAACCCTAACATTAAAATTTTAATAAAAAAGAATTAATGTCATAATAAAAATAATAATAACAATAATAATGATAAAGATGAATTAATCTCAATAATTTTTTTACATTAGAGTTGGATTTAATACATTGGCATTAAAATTAAAATTTAACTTTAGTGTCAAATATTAATAATTTGAACATAAAAATTAAAAGCTAAAACCTTAACAAATAATGTAAAATTAAAAATTAAAATGAGATATAATGTCAAACCTTAGAAAATTAATTCATTAAATTTAATAATCACCAACTTTAGCAATAATAATATTAATAATAGTAATAATATGATTTGTTTTTGCCACTAAAGATCTAAATTGAATTTTGAATTCCCTTTTACACGTGACTGAACCAGTCTGTGAAAGATACTGGAATCCAAAGTGTTGGGACTACATTCATTGAGCCTGGATAGAATTTTGGAAACTCTCTAGTGCTTGATAGATAAATTAGCTCAATAATTAAATATTGACAGCTTGGCCAAACAAATAATTATAGAAATCAATGGAAGAAATTGAAGATCTAGACCAAGCAAAACCACAAATTGATACATCATCCAAGAGATAACTCATTAGTCCAACTGTAAAACACTAAATTATAACTATAAACCACCAGATGACAACTATAAAGCATTAAAATTTTCAAATTTTAAGGCTATAAATAGCCATTGAGACCCCATTCCAAAGGGTCAAATGCCATTTTAGTGATAGAATTTTAGGAATTTTTCTTTCTTTAATAGTTGATGAGCATTTGTGCCCCTGTCATTGTAATTGAAGAATTTTATACCTTGTGATCATCTTATGCAAGTAATTATTGAGAATTGTAATCATTGAATACCTTCATTAATACAAATTCTAGAGTTTCTTGGTGTATTCTATGCATGTTGATGGTGTTTACATATGAGATAATTCTAGTATTTGTCTTTTTCCTTTGAAGATAGCACCATCGTAGTTCCAGATAGTGTGATATTTTATCAGGCTAAGGTAGGTTTACTTTAGATTTATTGCTTCAATAGATTCAACATAAGTATTTAGGATACAATGACTTATTTCATTTCTTCCTTTAACCCTTTTCTTTTGAATTTTCTATGAAGCTTGTTTAGACTAGAAGTAGATTAGTTGAATTCCATATTCTGAAACTCATTTTATATGTTATGTTTTATAAATTTCAAAGTAATATTTGCTATGTGCTTGGAAGATTATGATTATGAGGTAATGAATGTTATATGTTTGATTAATTTCAAGGGAGCAAGTCTAGAACCTTACTTCGTTCTATTTTATTAATGTAATTCATGATATTAAACATTGTATTTTGATAATTAGATGAATGTTAAGCCAGATTTATTATTTACAAGTTTAAACAGAGAATTGACACTCACCCTTCTTAACAGTTATATTTTCCTTTGAGTTATCCATCTAATTCATGCTTTGATTAAAATATAACCAAGTTATACCAACCTTACCAGAAACTTAGGAAGATTAATTATTTTCTTTCAAGAGAGGACATCTCGAATGAGTCCTAGTTGTGGGTATATGTTTGCAATTGGGTAGATGTATCACTCATAAGTGGAAATAATTTTTTTTGAAAGCATGGTAAATGAAGCTCCTTTCCTAGAATTTGATGGGCCTTAATGATCACTCAAAACAGAGATTAGTGGCTTATCCTAAATTTAAGCATAAATCAGATATTATTTTCAAGAAACCAAGGTGTAAGGTAGTAGAGTAGATTTTTTTAGAGCAACTATTTGGAAGAATGCAGGTTTTTGTTTTAGCCTAACTCATGGGGCATCAGGGAGTTTGTTGTGTTTGTGGTATTCAAACAAATTGGCGGGTTTGGTGTTGTCAACTTTTGATAGAATAACAAATGTTCTATTTTTTTGTAAAGATGTTAATAGGAGATGTATCTTGACCAATTATACACCCTAAATTCATATGTTGATAGAGGTCTTCTATGGGAATCTTTGAGCACTCTCAGATAAATCCTACTAGGTGAAGCTTAGATCCTAGCTAGATATTTTAATTCTTCAGTGTATCATGCTCATAAAAGAGGAGGAATTTCTAGCACTTCAAGAGGAATGGAATATTTTACCTCTTTTGTCAATGCAAATAAACTTATGGACTTAGACCTTAAAGACAACAAGTTTACATGGAGTAATAGAAGGATTGGTACCCTACTCATCCAGATAAGGTTATATAGAATCCTTATGTTGAAAAAGCATGGTTTTTGTTTGGAGATGCATCTTTATTATCCCTCATAAAAGTGGTTTTATACCATAACCCTCTATTTTTTTAATCTTCTCAAGGCATTTTCAAATTTTCTAAACCCTTTAGATTTGAAGCAATGTGGCTGAAAACCCAGGGTTGGAAGCTAATATTAGTGAGTGGTGGTCTCAAAAATTATTTGGATCATTAATCTCTCAAGTGGATGAGAAATTAAGGTGGGTTAAATCTAATTTAAATATCTACAATAGATATGTTTTTAGCCATGTGAATGTGAAAAATAATCCTTCAAGGCTCAGCTTAAAATTTTGGAAGTTGAGATTGAAACTGGAGAGTTTTTGATGGAAGCCAGATTGAAAGAGAAGACTCTATTAGTGGATCTACACAACACTTTGGCATGTGATAAAATGCTTTGGAAACAAATATCTCAAGCCTTATGGTTAAAAAAAAGAGATAGGAATACAAATATTTTCCTTGTGTCCACTCTGAAGTGTAGGAATATTAACAAAATTAATGAAATTTTAAAAGCATGTGGCCAAAAATTTATTGATATTCATGATATTAGAGCAAAAGTGATAAACTACTTTGAATACCTATTGGGAGATAAATAAAATAGGGATGAACATGCAGAAAGAAAATTATTATCTTGCATTCCACAACTCGTTATAGAAGAGATAAAAGTTATTTTAATCAACCCTTTTGAAGATGAGGAAATTAAAAAGACCAACATTTTCTATGGGAGGGTTGAAAGCTTCGATGCCAAATGAATTCTCTTCTATTTTATTCCAGATATATTATCACATTGTGAGGAGAGATATTGGAAATTCTTTGAAAGAGGTTTAGAGAATAGGGTGTGTTTTGAGGGATGTAAATTTCACATTTTTGACACTTATTCCTAAGTCTCACATGATAAAGGATTTTAATGATTTTAGATCTATTAGTCTATGCAAGACTGTCTACAAAATTTTCTCCAATGTTTTGGCTAATAGATTAAAAATTTTCCTCCTAGAGATCATTGATCCAGCTCAATTAGATTTTATGGCTAAAATATAGATATTGGATGGGATTATTACTATGCACAAGATCATTCATTATGTGGATAAAAGTGGAAGATTGGGTTTTTTCTCAAATTAGATATGAAAAAAGCTTATGGCCGTGTCTCCTAGGAATTTTTGATAAAATTCATGCATAGATTTGGGTTCCACCAACAGTGGCCCAATCTAATCAAAGAATGTATTTTTACATCTTGGTTTTCAATCTTAGTGAAGGGGTCTATAGCTAGGTACTTTAAAAGCCAAAGGAGGATTTTCTAGGGGATCCTATCTTTCTATTTCTATTCATGCTTCTTGTTGAGGTGCTTGGTAGAGCCATAAAAACTAAACCATGTATCGAGGGTATTAGTCTGACTTTACACTCTGATTGCATCTCTCATAACCAATTCATGGAGATACTTTTCTGTACACTATGGAAACCATCTCCCAAGTCATAAAGGTTAAATATATTTTGACCTTTTATGAAAAAGTAGTGGGTCAAATGATTAGTTTTCACAAGAGTAAACTTTTTTTCTTGAATACCCCCCTCGATAGGCAAAGGAAGATTACCAAAATTTTGGGTTGTGATATTGTGGCTTTGTCATATTATGAGGGATATCCCTATTCAATGGTAGAATCAAAGATAATATTTGGGACCTAGTATTAGATAGGATTCAAAAAATCTTGTTGGCTAGAAAGGAGCTCTTCTTAGCTAGTCTAGAAAGGAGCTCTTATTAGTTATTCAAGGAAAATATGCAAAGCATACCACTCTATTTCCTTTCTATTTTCAAATCCCCGATGAAAGTAGTTCAAAATATTGAGCAACTTTAGAAGTGTTTCTTATGGTTTGATTCAAAGAGTAAAAAAAATATTATATCTTGTCTCATGATAACAAGTTTGTAAAGAAATCAAAGCTGGGCGTCTAGGTTTCAAAAGGTTCATGTGGATGAATGAATCTTTAATTCCAAAGTAGGCTTGTAAGTTGTTTAAGAAAGAAAATATCGGTTGGATTAATATTGTGTTAGCTAAAAATATTTCTACCAGCTTTAATTTCTTGAATGATCATTCACCGGCATTAGTATCGGCCTTTTGGCTTAGAATTTTGAAAACTAAAAGCATCATATAAAGAGAGGATAGATGTATTATGGGTAGTGGTAATGCTATTGATTTTTATAAGGATCCTTGGATCGAGGATCAACCTCTAATATCCTCCCAATAATTGGCTAAAGCTAAACCTATAGCCACTACTATGTTTGGTACTAAGGTGGCTAATTATATGCAGATTCAACAAGTAAAAAGTTGGAAACCTCTTAGAATGCAAAAACTAAATATGTTAGAATAGAGAAGTTTCAGCCTCATTGAAGACTTATTAAGGTTGCAAGTTATAAATAATACATAAGAGGAATACAATTTAATTTGGAAGAATGAAACTGATGGGTTATTTTTTGTTAAATCAACATATAAGATTGCTTCTGATGCAGTGAAGGAAGTCCTTATTTTCAAGAAAATCTAGGTTAAAGACCTTATGCCAAAAGTGAATTTTTTCCTTTTGTTGGCATCTCAAGATAAAATTATCATGATGGAAAATTTACAAATAAGAGATATGATAATTCAAAATTGGTGTTCCCTTTGTAAAAGTTCTAATGAATCCACTAGTCACTTGTTTTTCCAATGCCCTTTTTGAGGGAAGTGTTTTCTCTCCTAATTTATTTTTTGGGAGTTTCATGGGTGTCTCCTAGATTGTTACAAGATGTTATTTATTAGTGGACCTCTCCATTTTTAAAACTCTATCGTATGCTCCTTTTGGTCCTTCTATCTCCCACATCTCCTTTGGGGTTAGAATTAAAGAAATGGAAGATTTTTCAAAAGCATGGAGAGAAATGCTAAATCAATATGGGTTAGAGTGTTAATGGTAATTGTTTAAAACGTGAGGAATCCAACTTCAGTTTTAATTCAAGGAGGGGTAGCATAGATTGCTCTTTTGAAAAAAATAGCTTTTCAATCAGTGCCAAAATGACATATATTCCAAATATTAGAACCTCTATTAAATGGCAACCTCCACCTCAGGATTGGATTAAATTTAATTTTGATAAAGCATCGAAATGGAATTCGAGGTCGATGAGGGTAGGTGGCCTCTTTAGGAATCACAATGGGGAGATTCTTATTACCTTTGTGGAAAACCTAGGTCCATAAAATTTTCATGTTGCTGAAGCTAGGGTGTTGTATCAATGTACTATGTTAATGGAATATTTGAATTGTAAAAGAATTATTATTGAAGGGGACTCCTTAAATGTGGTTAAGGCTTTTTTCGATGATAAAAATCCTAGTTGGAACATCTTCAATCTAATTAAGGAATCCCAAATATTCTATTAAAATTTGGAGGAAATTCAAGTCAGACACACCTTTAGAGAAGGTAACAAGAGTGCAGACTTATTGGCCAATCTAGGGTTAAGACAAGATAATCTCTCTATTTGGAGGGATAATTTTCCCATCGAATTTGAATAGTTTATTTGATGAGTTTTATTGATAATTGTGAGCCTTTTTCTATGGGATATCTACACATTATTATGAATATATCTATGTTTTGTTGGACTTTGAATCCTATTATAGTTATTCATTGGGATATCCATGATCCTAGGTCTTCTGAAGAGCGGACTTAGTTATGGTTTCGTATAGTCAGGTTGTGGGGGGTCTTTTGTCCCTATCTCTTTGACCCTTTATTTATGTTTATTTTATTTTGAGGATGCATGTTATCTTTTTTATTTAGGTTGTCAAGGGATATGTTAGTTTGGGTTCTCTTCTTATTTTTGAGTTGTTCATGTTGTGCCCTGGTGGGTTGGCTAGTTTTAAGTCCCTGCGTGGACTACTCTCTATTTGTGCCCCTTTTGATAATATTGTAGGCTTGGATTTCTTCTTGTTATAAAATATTTGGGGACATTTCAACACCCTTTCTATAATTATAATATATATAAACTTTAGATACAATTGATATTATATAAAATATTATATAAAAAAATTGTGAAATAAGTAATAAATGGAGCAAGTTGAAATCTTTATATTGCGATGACCATTCTTATAATAATGCAATTAATAATATGGCCTATTAATAAGTTTTTACATTACTATTGACTCAATAGAAGAATTTTGGGATCAACACAAGAGTCTATCGGATTAAGAAGTTTACCACTATGTTTTTTAGAGATGATACCTTGTAATAACATCATTCATTTCTAGCATATTGACCAAGATAAATTTTTTACTAACCAAATAATTTGGGTAGAGAATAAAATAATAGAGGTAAAAATATTGGTTCATGGGAGTTTTTTTATTTACTAGTGCAAATCATATTAGATATAAGTGAAGAGACCAATAGCAGATAGAGAGTGGGCTTTCTTTGACAAAGTGCAGGTAATTTTTTTTGTGTTTAACTTTTTTATTTTGGAACAGATTAGATTTTTAGATGCCCCTATAGCTTTTTCATGGTGATGGTGGAAGGATCTCTCCCCCCTAAACCTTTTTTGTTATATAGTATATTTTTGGAGGTGGAGAGCACTTGGATAATGTTGCAACCAAGTTTTCTCATAGATCTTTGAGAATGCCATGCATATACCCCAAGAAGAATGTCAATGGATTCATGAAAGTGACATATGGATCCTTGATAGTTTATCTAAAAAATAAATATCTTCAAATAGGCATAGATGATATGAATAGGAAAGATTATATTTATAGATTCATGGGTTTTAGACCACAACTATCAGTTTTTATGGACTTGCATCTAGAAACTGGTAAACAAAGGGAGAATTTCATATTATACTATATCCCAATCATTATTTCCTAGTACTCTTTGTGTTTGAAGAGGAAAGAGATCATGTTTTCTAGGGAAGACTATGGTTTCTTGGAAGAGAAAAAAATTTATGAAACCCTAGCATACAAAGTTTTGAGTGAAGGAAAAAATACCTTCCTATATGGGTTAGGTTATTTGGGTTACCAGATGAATACTAGAACCCCATATCTTTTATAGTTATTGGAAACACTCTTGGAACCTTCACGGTGGTGGTTGATAGTACTTATAGTTTTGACCAAATGATATATTCCAAAATATGTTTTCTAATGGACCTCAATAAACTTCTTCCAAAAAGATCACACTACAAACAAAGGATGAAGTTTGGGAGTAGAAAGTTGATTATGATAACATCTCATTCAAATATTGGATATGCCATGAGTATGGGCACTTGGCTAGAGACTATTCACATAAGTTTTTGGAGAAAATTCATGCAAAATAAAAGGCTACAAACTTTCAAGAACCTAAAAAGAAAGCACATCCAAAGAAAAAATCAAATGATGAAAGCAGTATGACACCAAACAATAAATTTGCTTTTTTGACTGATGAAGAGCCAAGTGTGGGAGAAGATCATAAAATGGAGTCATAATTGATAATGGAGTCAATTCTTCAAGAAATTTTCCAGCCCAACCTAGGGGAACAAATAATACCAAAAATGGATGATTACAAAAGCAATATGCAAATTGATACACACATTAGAAAAAAAAATTGATAAACAAAAAATAAGCTAAAAAATAAAAGAATTATACTATTTGATCTAAAGCAGAAGGAGATACCTCAACCCCTCTTAATAATGTGTTTGTGGTATGTACAAAGAATCATGTAGAAGGACTTGTCCAAGCTTTGTTTGGTATTCAACAAGAAAAACTCAATAAAATGAAGATTGATACCAATCAAAAAGTGGGATGTAAGACCAATCAACACCACTTAGCAAAAGAAGGGTAAATTTTTATTTCTAAGGTTAAGGTGACTCCTATCACCAAATTTTTAACCCACTCATCTGCATGAGACTCCTTTCATTGAATGTAAGGGGGATAAAAGGTAGCCCCCTTAAACACAATGAAATTAGAAGGTTGATTAAAAAATAAGCCAAACCTAGTCTTTCTTCAGGAGGCTAAGTTACCAATAGAGGAGATGGAGATAGTGGCTAAGAAAGTATGGGCCAAAGGTATGGTAGAATCTCTCAACTCTCAAGGATCATTGGGTGGGATCTCATATCTATGGTATCAAAAGGAATTTGTGGTGCAAGCGACTATGGGAAGATAGGGTATTTAGATACTTCAAGGCTAATGGAGGCAAAAGGACCAACAACTACTATGTATTAATATATATTCAAGAACTGCCATAGAGGAAAAATAGAGGTAGTTGGATTATATTCGACATATTAGGCTTTAATTTTCCAATGATAATATGGTCCTAGGAGGGGATTTTAATACCATTATTTCCTTAGATGAAAATATGGGAGGGATGAGAACACTAAATACTGCAACTTATTTAATGCAAGAGCATTTGAGGCATATCCACTTGATTGATATCAAGCCTAAAAATGGATTAATGACATGGAAAAATAAATGACAAGGACCTACATGCATCCTAGAGTGTTTGGATAGGTTTTTCATTTTGGATGACCTTCTCTCTCTAGAAGTAATTTTAAAATATCTTATCCTTAATAATGTAGGATCATACCACTGGCCTATTTTACTAGATCTCTGGCAATATACTAGGAATTACTCACCCTTTAAATTCTAGCTTATGTGGTTCAGAGATACTTCCTTTAAGTCATTATTTGTTTAGTGGTGGAGGGACAAAAATCTAAGATATGGCACTCAAATGTATTGCTTTGCTAAGAGATTACAATTCATCAAAACAAGAATTAAGGAATGGAACTGGCATGAGTTTGGGGATGTGAGGGCTAAAAAAGAAGGTTTGGTTTCTCAACTTGAGGAAGTGAATGCTTAAGTATGTTCCTTGGGACTTATAGAGGAGCTTAGAAAATAGGAAATCCAAGTCTCTTATGAGTTAGAAAAATGGGAAAGGAGGGAGGAGCTCTTATGGAAACAAAAATCTAGGATCCAATGGCTAAAGGAAGGGGATAGAAACTCTTATTTCTTCCATAAATCTCTTTTGGCCAAAAGAGTTTCAAACTTTGTATCTTGCTTGAAAAACAACATAGTACTCCAGTTTACTCTTAGGATGGGATGAAAAAAATTGCCAGTGATTATTTTGAGGAGCTTTTCACTACAATCCCTCTGGAATTTAAAGTTCAATAGGAAATTCTACAAGAAATCCCTTCCCTTATTAAGGAAGAGGATAATGAGGTATTGACAACACTAATTTTTAATGCAGAAGTAAAGAAAGTAATTTTTAAAATGAAGAAAGGAAAAACTCCTAGTCTAGATGGTTTTGCCATCGAGTTCTTCCAAGAATTATGGCACCTTCTTAAGTATGATATTCTTGTAGTGGTAGAAGAAGCGTGAGTGGCAAAGTCAGTTTTGAAATAAATCAATAATACTTACGTTATGCTTATAACTAAGTCCCAAGAGTTTGATCAAATATCTAGGTTTAGAATGATATCTTTGTGCAATATTCTCCTCAAAATAATTATGATGGTGATAGCTCAAAGGTTCAAACCCTTCCTCCTCATGATAATTTAATGAGAGAAAGGAATATTTTTGGGAAGGAGACAAATTCTAGAAGAAATAGTCCTTGCCCAGAAGGCTCTTCACTCCATGAGGCATAAATACCCCCCTCCATGTTTATCTGTTTGGACCTCTCAAAGTCTTATGATAGGGTAGGCTAGGATTTTCTTTTACAAGTCTTAAGTAAGTTTGGCTTCTCCTAGAATTTGGTTGGACTGGATTAGAGGTATTATTTCCTCAATATCTTATGTTGTAATGATAAATGGTAGTCTATCTCCTTTGTTTACTACTTCCAAAAGACTACTCTAAGTATTTATTATTTTGGTAGTGTCTAGGTCTTCTCTCTAAGTAAATGAATAACAATCCATTCAAGGAATTAGATGTGCATTGACAACCCCTTCTCTCTCTCATTTATAGTTTGTAGATGACTCAAATTTTATGGTCATGCTACTACACTAGAAACATCTAGATTAAAAAAAATATTAAATCAATTTTTGATAGCCACAAAATAATTCATTAACAAGAAATTTTCTAAGATCATATTCTTTCATTATATTGCTAGAGTGGAGACCATGATTCTAAATATTTTGAATTTCAGGTGAGCATCTCTTCCGATATCTTATCTAGGATTTCCCTTAAAGGTGGCCAAGCAATAAAAGAATAGATTGAGAATGGTTGATAGAGAAGATATAGAATAGACTGAATAATTGGACAAATCAGTGGCTTTCCATAGTTGGTAGGTTCACTTTGGTTAAATATATTTTAAATTCTATTCCCATTTATATCTCCTCAATTTTAAGTATTCCTAAGGATGTTATGAGATATTTTGACAAGATTAACCAAATGTTCTTATGGAGGTGGGAAAAAGCAGAGTGTAAGTGGGCCCTAGTGAAGTGGGATCGGTTTTGTCTTCAAAAAAAAGAGACGCTTGGGCCTCTAGTTAGCCCTTAAAAGTAATTTAGCCTTGGTAGAAAAATTTTATTGGTGGTTAATTACTTTTCCTAATGATTTATGGGCACAAATCCTAAGAGCCAAGTTTACAAAAATCAAGCTCCAAAATTTTTTACTAGATATCAATTTCCTTGATGAGGATCTCTAGTTCTTGAGGTACTAAGGATAAAGGAGACAATTATCAAACCACAACTATTCTGGATAATTGGGAATGGTCATCATAAAAATGTTTGGATAGACACTTGGGATGGTTTGTTTCTAGTTTCCAAAATGGTAAGACATCATGAAATAACTCCATAGTCGAGGTTGGATAAAGATATCACATTGTTATAGAAACTATGGAAAACAAAATTTTGAGGATAGAGTATGGATTCAAATAAGGAATTGTCCAATATTTTCAATGAAGGATTTCAAAGAGGCTATCCAAGAAAAAAATATAGAATGGGGGTGGTTGATAGAGAAGATACATAGTGGGTTGAACAACTGGATGAATTGATGGTTTTCCATTACCAATAGGTTCACTTTGGTTAAATATGTTTTACAATATATTCAGATTTATATCTCCTCAAATTTAAGTATTCCTAAGAATGTTCTAAAATAGTTGGACAAGATTAATCAAAGGTTATTATGGAGCAGGGAAAAATCAAAGCATAAGTGTACCCTAGTGAAGTGGGATTGATTTTATCTTCCAAAAATGGAGGGAGGCTTGGACCTCCAGTTAACAGTTAAAAATAACTTAGCCTTGGAAGTAAAATTATATTGGCAATTAATTGTTATTCTTAATTTAGAGGATAGAACATGGATTCCAATAAGGGATTAGCCAATCTTAGAAATGGAGGATGTCAAAGAGGCCATCCAAGCAAAAAAATATAGAACTTGGGTGGTTGATAGAGAAGATACAAAGTAGGTTGAACAATTGAACGAATCAATGGCTTTCCATTGCCAATAGGTTCACTTTGGTTAAATATGTTTTATATTTTATTCCCATTTATATCTCCTTGGTTTTAAGTGTTTCTAATGATATTCTCAAAAATTTGGACAAGATTAATCAAAGGCTCTTATGAAGTGAGGTAAAAGCATAGTGTAAGTGGGCCCTAGTGAAGTGGAATTGGTTTTGTCTTCCAATAAAGGAGGGAGGCTTGGGCCTTCAATCAACAATTAAAAATAGCATAGCCTTAGAAGAAAAATTATATTGGTGACTAATTACTTCCCCTAATGAGTTAGGGGTACAGATCCTAAGATCCAAGTATGCAAAAAAATGATCTTCAAAAGTTTTTACTACATATCAACTTTTTTGAAAAGGATCTCTAATTCTTGAGGTACTAATTATCAAACCACATTTGTATGCGATCTCCAGAATGTTTTACTACATATCAAATTTCTTGAAAAGGATCTCTAATTCTTGAGGTACTAATTATCAAACAAAAATTATTATGGATAGTGGGGAATGACCATCATGTAAATTTTTGTATAGACTCTTGATATGGTTTGTGTCCATTATCTCAATAGTTTCCAAAATGAAAATACATCATGGAACAACTCCATAGTCGAGGTTGTACACATTTGCACTCTTACATATAATACAATTGTGCACATAGACTCATATTACACTTACACACTAACCCACATGACACTTTTTTATTTCCTACACATTCACACTTATATAAAAGGAAAATATAACTCACACTTTAAATTTATGACTCAACCCTAATCTATTATTTACAATTGTACCATGAAGGTACCATGGGGGTACATTAGCATGTACCAAATAATGTAATATACTCCAACACACCCTGTTTACATTATTTGGTTATTGAAGACTTTAGTCTTCAATAAAGGTATTTATCTTCATCTTCAATATTCAAGTGATCCTAGGACCAATGCTTGTTTTCTTCTCTTTTTGTTTTCTTCTAAATTTTTCTGATCTTCTTCTTCATCTTTTTCATTGTGTTCTTTTATGTCTTGGTCTTATCATGTTGCCTTCTTGTATCCTAATCAATTTTATGCATAGTGGTGAAAATTCACAAATTGGGTGAATATTAGGATTTCCATAATTGAAAATTGGCAAATATGAGGACCATCATGTCGGCCCATTCGCCTAAAATTTTTTAGATCAATTTTTTCTTAGGGTTAATTTGCCACAATATATATCTAAACATAGGCATATGTGTACTCATTGGAAAGAGCTTTTCGAGCCTGATATAATGGTGGTATTTTTATGAAGTTTTAAGATGATTTAATGGGTGAAAATATGCCCCAAATATGACCTTACATTTTAGGGCTTCAAATGCTTGAAATTTTGGTGTGAAGATGATTGATTTTATTTGCTTAGGATTTGCCATGATTTACCTTGATTTTTATTAGGATTCACCATTTTTTTACAAGTATATTTTGAGTCCGACCCCTTATGCATAACCCTAATCCCGATCAACTATAAAGTTAGTACCTTTCAAACTCTTTGATAAAATTACATCTTTATTGATTATCAATTTCGTTGAGAGAGCTTTGAATTCATTTTCTTCAGTAGTTTCTACTAAAGCTTGAAATTCATGAATTTATTGAGCTAGATGTCATTTTTTATTGTAACTAAGGTTGAAGAAGAAAAATCCATAACAAGAGGGTAACATTTCTCTAAGAATCGTATATGTGTCTTTTCAATAAATGTTGGAATACATTACATTATTTGGTACTGTAAACAAAAAATAGAGAACACCATGTGTTAAAATAAAAATATTTTATTATTTCATAAGATGGATCCTTTGATTACAATAAGTCTCTTTACAAATGTTGTTTTACAATGCAAACGCCTGAGATTTTGGATCTATAAGCCTCCATGCTACATGAATGCCAAGAATTTATTTAATCAAGATGTTTGCTTTTGCCCTAGCAAATAGGGAAGTGTATGATAGATTTTGGTAATGATTTGTAAGTGAATGCTACTTGCATGATTGAGTGTTTGATTATTAATTTGATTATGAATTGTGTGATGTATGACTACCCCCTCAAGTGATGATTCGATGAGAAAATCATAAATAATGATGAAAGCAATGAGTCACTTGACCAATATGACTTGATGCAGGTATTTTGGGATCGTTACAAAAGTTTAAAGGGTGCATGTCCCATTACAACCTTAATTTTATCCATTTATAAATATTTTTGGTGAGTGACCTTATGGTAATTCACTCATCCTACCAAATTGCATGGACAACTAGTTGCTACAACCTCCAAGTTTATAGAGTAAATTACTAGATACAAGATTCACTCAAATTTTTTAGATTTTATGTTACCAAAGGGGTTAGGTGTCTTTGGAGCCTTTTTACTATGACCAAAAGAATGTGAGTACCTTTGGAGCTTTTTGATGTTGACCAAAGGGCTTAAGTGCCTTTGGGATGTTTTGGATGAATTTTGGCCAAAGGAATATGGGTACCTTTGGAACCTTTTGATGTTGACCAAAGGGCATAAGGGTACCTCTAGAGCCTTTTTTATTGCGACCAAAGAAATTATGGATACTTTGGAGCTTTTTGATCATGACCAAAGGAATGTGAGTACCTTTGGGGATTTTGATTGGTGTGACCAAAGGGCTTAAATACCTTTGGGGCTTTTAGATGGTGATTTGACCAAAGGGCTTAAGTGCCTTTGGGACTTTTTTTTTTATGTGATGCATGAATGCACTTGATGGATGCAATTGTGGATGATGAATGTATGCCTAGACATTGTAAGATGCAAAAGAACCTAAATGTAAGCACCATAGGATGTATAAAAGTCATCAATCAAAATTTTAACCTTTTCAACAAAGTCATACATTTGAAATCCAACCATGTGTAAGGTGATGAAAAATATAGATGATGAATGGATGACTAGCAAAGTGTTATAAGGGAAAAATATGGTTTTCATGAGCATCAAACACCCTAGTTAACTAGTAAAGAGATGCATACTGACTATATAATATTTTTAAAGATACAATTCTGCTAGGAAGACCAAGATATTCTGCATGTGATGTTTATTAATATGATGCATAAGACAACCCCATTGACAGGCAGGTTTCATTCAACCCACTATTGTAATGAGGATCACATTGTAGTCATCATGATCCTGATGTTGTACTTAGTTGGAATTGACTACTAAGAAATTCAAGCCACCAAAATCTAGCTCATCCACAAGCTAACATTGGTCTGTATAGAAGGTCTCTAATATGACAGACATATCACCACGTGTTAGAGTACTCCATTGCCAGGTGGGTTTCATTCAACCCATTTCTGTAATGGAGATCATTCCACGATTTTTGAATAATTAAGGATTTCAGGTATTCAAGCTCATTACCCCATTTTTTTATTTTGATTCCTTTGATTAGGGATTCTTGCTCATTTTTTGGTGAGGAGCAAGGGGATTTATTTGCCTTAGTGGTGAAAACCACTTTTTGCTTTTTTTTTCTTGTTTTTTTTTATGGGATACTTTCTCATTTTTGTGGAGCAAGGGATTTTATTGCTATGGGTAAGGGGAACTTTTCCTTTTGTCAATTCTCAACATCCTATACCATGCGTATAATAGGATGAGAAAGGAAAAATTTTTGCTTAATGTGGAAAGGACTACTTTGTAGATTCATCCTTCCTTGTTCAAAATTAGATTTTAATGTGTTATTTTGTGTTGGGATTTTTAAATATGTAATGTGTGAACAAAGTAAGACCCTAACTTGAAAAATCAAGACAACTTTCTACACAATCTAAAAGGAAAACTAGGAATGGTTGAATGACCGAAAACCCTAGTGAATACCCTATAGCAACTTATTGGTTTGTGTTGAAAAACACAATTACTCACAAAGGGCAATGTGGATGGTATGATATGTGGAATGTGGGGCTTTCCCTATGATTGTTTGAAAAGTAAAAGGCATGTGTAAAATAGTCAGTGGTCGTCTAAACATTATTGCTAGTGTTCATCCGGTATCTATTATATCTTACAAATATCTTTTAACAAGCAAAATATCATAAGAAAATTTGGAAATGATGATGGTGGATAAGGCTAATTAAGATTTAGGATAATCATACAAGCATGGTGCTTATTTTTGGAGATGCAAGAACGATGTATCCTAATGGAAAAGTAATGAATATTCCTAATGTGACTAGTAGATCAATATAATGATAAGAAATGCATGATGAAATGCAATGCGATGGATGATGCAATGTTTTTATCTTTATTTTTCAATTTTTTTGATGTTTTTGGTTGTTTTTGATTGATTTTTTATTTTTATTTTGTTTTTGTGATTTTCTTAGTTGACCAAAGGGCTTAAGTGCCTTTGGATATTTTTGAGTTGGGTCTTACGCATGAAATGCTCACAGGTGAAGTATGTTGAGAGGTTCAGGCTCTGCAACACCCTTAAGAGACGCTAATCGATACATCCCAGACCCTATCTTCTATGTGATGATAAATGGGCCTAACTAGTTTACTATAAATTTATCTTGTATGTGCAGTGGCAATTTGGAGTTTTGCTAATTTTCTTAAAGTACAAGATCTCCAATTTTAAAGTCCCTAAGATGGACTTTCATTTCATAAGCTTGCTTGATGTGATCTTGATAAATGTGAAGGTGCTTGAGAGCATTAACGAGACACTCATCAAGAAGATTCAACTAATCAAGGTGAGCTTATTGCACAAATCATTATCGATGAACTCTTGGAGTGATATGTGCAATGAAGGAATTTCTAAATCCAAGGGTATAATGGCCTCTACACCATACACCAGTGAAAAAGGAGTTGTCCCAGTGGGCATCTTGGTGCTAGTTCTGTAAGCCCATAATGCGAGAGGCAATTGAAGATGCCAATTTTTATGATTATCTTTGATCATTTTCTTAAGGATGGTAATGATGATTTTTTTTGAAGCCTCTACTTTTCCATTGGTCTATAGATAGTAGGGCATAGAAAAATTATACTGAATGTTTTTATGGTCAAAGCTGTCATATATTTATTCTTTAATGAGGGCCCATTATCCAAAATAATATCGGATAGAATGCCAAAATGACATGATATTATGGAGTATGAACTCCACAATTCTTGGCTGAATCGTAGTGGTAAGAGGTATTTCTTTCACCCATTTGGTAAAATACTCTATGGCCATTAAGATAAATGTGTGATGTCTAGAATATGGGGTGAGATTTTCCTAATTAAATTAAAATCCCACTATGAAAAAGGCCACACTAAATGGATTGGTTGCAAGGCTTGAGAAGGTATGTGTAAAATATTGGCATGATGTTGACATTTCATGCACTTCTTGACATAGGTGCAACAATCCTTCTCCATAGTAGACCAATAATATACCATTTGAAAGATGCACTTGGTAATAGCCATGCCTTTGAAATGGCCATCGCTAGTACCATCTTGAGCTTGTGAAACTGTCCAAGTAGATTCACTATGTAATGAAGAAGAAGATCATCATAACCTCAACTATACAAAATATCTCCCAATAAGATATACTTTGTTACTTTTTCTTGAATTTTCATTTTGTGTTGTGATAATCCCAAAGGGATAGTACTAAGCTTCAAGAAATCTTTGATTTGGGTGAGCCAATATTGATATTGCTAAGTCTCAACTAAATGAACTGCTTGCTTATTTTTAGGGTCATCCCGCATGAATGTTGATTGGGAAACAACCTTAATATGAATCGTTGTGTTGTTCTCAAAAGGATTATTGGGGATCAAGGACCCCCAAGAAGTATGTGTCAAAAATTCTTGTATGTGAGAGAACAGGTCATGGTGCAGTTCAATCTGAATCATGTGGACAACTTCATAATCTTTGGAAGCTTCACAAAAAATTAATGATTGTGAAAGTATTTTGACATGCTTGGTTGCAAGGTCATCTAAAGTATTCTACAGAATTAAAGAGCCCAAAGAGGCCATGGTATCCGTAAAATTATTAGACGTATGAGGAACTACCTCAATGTTATACCATTCAAGTTTAGCTAAGAGCTTATCCACAAGGGCTTTATAAGATTGCAATATTGGACACCTACATTGATAGATCTCTTTTAATTGGTTGACAATGACCAAGGAATCACCAAAGATATTTAGCTTCTTTGTTTTCATGGTGATAGTTGCTTGAAGTCCCAAAAGGAGAGCCTTGTATTCAGCATTCTTATTGGTACATGGGAAATCAAGTTTAAATGATAGGGACATAGGAGCCCCTTATGGTGTGAAGAACATGATTCCTACACCATCCCCTTGCTCACATTTAGAACCATAGAAGAACAGCATCATATCAACATAATTTTCTAGTTCTTCTAGGTCAGATGAGTTGGATAGTGCAAACACTTCATCATCAAGTAACTCAATGGTAAGAGGTTGATTGTCTTGAAGAGGAGTGTATATTAACTTATCAGTAATTACTTGATATTTGATATATTTTTAACTTATGAATTCAATGTCAAATTCTATCAATAGCATGATCCACTTTGCAGTACGACTATTTTGATATGTCCAATTCATCATGTATCGCAAAGGGTTTTCTTTAGATATGACATACATGGTTTTATTGAGAATGTAATGGCGTAGCTTCTTAGTGGTAAATACCATAACTAGGAAAAGCTTCTCAACGTATGCATACTTAAGCTCATAGCTCACCAGGGTGGGACTGATGTAATAAATAGGTTTTTCCTTATGTGCTTCATTCTTTTGGGCTAGCATGGTCCTTAAAGCAAAATTGGTAGCTGCTATATATAGTAAGAATGGCACAACAGAGTGAAATGGAGCTAAAACTGGTAGAGATGCTAGGTATTGCTTAATTTTTTCAAAGGCCTTTTGACACTCTTCATCCAATTTGAATGGGACCCCCTTGTGTAAGAGTCGATTCATGGGCTGATATTTTTTCAATAATTATGCTATGAAGCATTTGATGGATGCGACCTTTCCTTGCAAGCTATGAAGCTCCTTAATGTTTATAGGGGAAGAATTTCGAGTATCATATTTACTTTGGTGGGATCGACCTCAATGCCTCATTTTGATACTATGAAACCCAATATTTTTCCAAATGTAACTCCAAAAACACATTTCTTGGGGTTAATTCTAACATTATGTTCGATGAGGCAATCGAAGACCTTTCGAAGAAATCTACGTTCTTGTAATGCAATAGAGATTTAGTAATTAAATTGTCTATGTAATTCTTCATGATTTTATGTATGTGGTTGTGTAATATGTATGTCATGGCCCACTGATATGTGGTACCAGTATTTTTGAGACCAACAGATATGACTTTAATATAATATCACCCAAGGTGTGGTAAAGGTTGTATTGGATTGATCTAGATTGACCCAAATCTTATTGTATCCTAAAAACCATCCATGAGGGATAACATTTCATGTCCTGCAGTTGCATCGCCTAGAGCATCAATTTTAGGAAGTGGGAATTAATCCTTAGGAGTCACTTTATTGAGATCTGAAAAAAATTTGCATATGCAAATATTTCCATCGGGTTTCTTCATGGGTACCATGTTTGAGACTCAAGGAAGATAATCGATGGGTTGGATGAAATTGGCATTCAACAATTTTTGAAGTTCATATTTTACCATTAATGTAATTATTGGATGCATCTTTCTAAGTTTTTGCTTGAACGGTTTAACTTCTGGATCGAGCATCAGATTGTGCATGACCAAACTTGGGTTAAGACCCAGCATGTCCCCATATGATCAAGAAAAGGCTTTTCTTCTTTCTTTCAAGAAAGCGGTGATATCAACTTGCTCCTCTAGGGACAAACTAAGTCCCAACTTGAATTTTTTAGGAATAGTGGGATCGATACCGATATCAACATCAATTGTTTCCTTAATTGATATGTGGAATCCCTCTTTGATATGATGAGGTGTAGGGATCAAATGGATGTCATCAACTAGATTTGGAGAATTGATCTCTTCATAAGGTTGGACCTCAGCTTGACACACATATTTGAACGATCCTTGGAAGAAATGAAATAGTTGTAACATCTATTTGCAAGGGAATACCTCTGTAGGTGATGGGGGAATTATGGCGTGGTCAAAATCAATAAACTCATGGTTGAGGTACAATGGTTTTGAAATGTCACTAGGATTATGGAGTGGCATGGTTAGATCAATAAAAATCATATTTATGGATCATGGATGACTTCCATTTACAGGTGGATGAAGCCTATCAAAAATAGGTGGCCTCAAATGCATTGAATGTGGCTAAGGTAGAATTGAAATGATTGGATGAGGCCTTGGAGGAGCTAAGATAATCAAATCTTGTATTGGTAGTAGCTACTACAAAATGGGTATCTCCATAGGGAACATACAGAGGTAGAATTCCTCAAGATCATCAATAGGTGCAATAATAGTTATTGCATCCTCTGAGCTATCTAAAGTAATGGACATTGCATCAGACTCATGGTAGGAGGAATAAATAGATATCTCATCTTGATCTTTATTGGATCCACTACCCTCTTCAAGCCAATTGATATTTTGTTTTAGGGATCCAAAAACTGATGTATTCTCAATTAGATGACAAATGATAATTCGTGTGAATTTGCTTGCCAATATATCGTATGTGGACATGGCCTAAATAGGCTAATTTTATCGCATCCTTAGATTCTTTGGATACCTCACTAATAGAATTAGGTGGTTGTTGACTGTGGTATGGATTGAGGTACACAAGTTCTATCTCATCCTCATAATATTTTTGTGTATCATTGAGGGAATCAAGAAGCTGGATAGAAACTATTGTAACGAGGATATGGTCTTTTAACAGATGAAAATAGCCTAGGTCAGTGTAATCATTCTCATTGATCTCATCCTCAAAACCTAAGGTTAGGTGCTATAGGGAATACTCAAGGAGTTAGTCTAGCATACGAATGGAGTACCCTAAGCTAAATTTATCTATAAGAAGTTGGCACTATGGCTAGTAATGCGTTCGAAGATCCTGTTTGAATCGACCAAGAACATTCCCATGCCAATGGCAATGATGAAATTATCATAGGAAAAAATCTTTAGAAGATAAGTGACATTCCCTGAAAATGGCTTAGCATTATCTGTCACCATAGGTGATAGACTTGTGGATTCAGAAAGGCCCCCATAGATAAATTTTATCTAATTAAGGGAGGCCCCAAGGGTACAATGGTACCAATGGGTAACAATGGCAAGTGAGGCCTACACATGTCTTACATGGACTCAATGAGTGGAGTGAATATAACATTTTATACCAAATACTCAGTGAGTCTAGTATATGCCAAATGAACCATGACCTACGATGGGATGGATGATGATGATGGATGTATGGTTTGATCTAACTCATAAATAGTGGCAAGTGATTTATCTGCATCCACAGGATTAGGATCATCTTCTTCTAGGATGGTGGAAATAGAGGAAGGAATATCCTCAATCGGTCCTTTCAACTTTTTCTTTCTCAAATGATTCGAGGAGGAAGAAGGGATATCAAGAGGAACTGATGGCAATGGAAAGTATTGGGAAGTTTTAATGGTGGAATGTGGAACAAAATCTAGACTCTTGATGGGATCATTTGGTTTGATATCCTAATGTATGGATGTAAATATAGACTCTTGCAGCTGGTGCACCACATTACAATACTTGAAGGGCTCAATATCGGAATGAACCACATGGAATTGCCCCTCATGTATGTATTTTAGACATTGATGCAAAATGGATGGGACACATTTCATATCTTGCATCCAAGGCATTTCCAGCAATATATTATACTATATTACACCCTCGAAGACATGGCACAATGTTAGAATAGTCTTTAGTTCAACTTGAATAGGAAGGACTATTGTGCCAATGGTGGAGCATAAAGCATCATTAAATTCTCAAAGGGTGAATGTAGATGCTACGATATGTAAATTTATGAGGTTAATGTATTCTACTACATCATTTTTTATGATATTTATTGAGGATCCTGTGTCAATCAACACCTACTTGTAGGGAATCTGATTCAAACTAGCAATGATGTGCAATGGGGGATTAAACCCATTAGTGGGAGTTGCGTTGATATCATGATCATGAAATGTAATAGCAGGCTCTCTACAATGTTGAATATGCCCCAAAAAATTAATAAATGAGTTTGAGTCCTAGGTTTACAATTCAATAGACTTTAAAATCTCCATTAGAGCTTCATAGTGTGCTTGCAACTACTGTATTAGCTCATACATGGAAATTCTAGTTGATGTGATTCATAGGCTCTGAGTAAGCCTACTTATGATAGTTACCATTGGATGAGGTGGTGGGCCTGGGATAGGATTTTTGGATGGCATAGATTGTGATGTGGAAGGGATGTTTATCAGAGTTGCATGTGGTGCAGCCTGATTTGGATACCTTCTATTCCATGTCACAATATTGATCATCCCTACAAACCCATGCATGGACAAGGTTGTATGGATTTCATTTACCTATGGTATTTGACCTTTGAGCACCTCATGTGTAGGCAATGCATCCTTAAATATGTCCATATATTGATTGTTGTGGGCAAGAGGGTTGTGATTTAGATTTCATCCTTGTCAAGCATATATTGTACTTTGTTCTTGAATGTGATACATGATTGAATGTCATGACCATTTACTTGGTGATAAGTACAGTATTGGTCCTCTCAATACCACTTTGGTTTGGGCTTGTTAGGATCTAAGGGATGTATATATGGTAAGGTGATAGTCTTGGCCTCGCATAATCAATTAAAGAGTGATGCCAAAGATTTAGGTAATGGCATATAATTGTGAGGTTGATGGCATTGTTGCCTTTGCCCCTAATTTTGTTGGGGTTGATTGTATTGTACAGGAGGATGTTGGGCTTGATAATTATCTTGTTGCGGTGGATTATGTAATGTCCCATTTTTAAGACTATGTGGACCCCACACATTGTAATGTTTTATTTTTGTCATTTATGGAAAAGGAACTGGGGCATCCCCTTTTTGTTAGGCTAATAGGTGTTTTATGTAATAAAAATTAATTTTTGGGGATTGATGAGGGCATATTTCTACCTAGGTTAATTTTTATGCTAATAATTCGTGTATTTTATCACATTTACATTATATAGCATATTTTAGTTGTTAGCATTTCCGTTAGCATCTATTTGGTTTTATGCCTCCCTATTTCTCCTCCTATGAGAATGGGGCATGTAGTTTGGTTTACCTCCCTATTCCTCCTCCTACGAGATTTGGGAGCATTTTGTATTTTAGGCACTAAGGGCCTATGTAAACCTTAGCATTGTGAATATATGATTAGGTTGAGTTTTATCTAAAATTGGCCTCAACATTTGGTATCAGAGTCGATCGATCGATCGAGATCCTTAGCATTTAGAATTTTCTCTCAAAATTACATTGCTTCATTTGATGCCTCTCAAGGTTCGATTTGGTAATTTTTATCTGTAATTTTTGTCAACAAGGTTGTTGGTAGCAATTCTCCAAAAAATATTTTTAATAAGTTTTTGACCAGCGAATAGCTAGCTGCCCTCCTCTACTCAGGTGGAAAAATTGATAGAACTAGTCAGTAAATCTGGTTGGATAGTTCTTTGGAAAAATTGGGCTGAGGACAATGTCTAAGCAGACTGCATGGCAATCAAAGGTAGCATGGAAAGACAAATCGTAGGACTAGTCAGCAAGTGATATGGTAGATGATCAAAGGTGATGTGGACACACAAATCGAAGGATGAACGTATAGCAAACTTCTACGTAGGTCTAATAGGGAGGCATACATAGTGAGAAGTGTTTGGGTGGACAACCAAGGCTAGAGAAGGGTGGACCATTGCTTGGTGGTCATTTCAAATAGTGAGAGGTTTGATTTTTAAACTACAACTATTTTGTTTTCCCCCATGTGTGGGATAATTATTTCCCACAACCTTGGCTTCATGTTACGTTGATGGATTTTAATTTATGCATCTGGTAGTTTCCAGTAAAATCGGTGTTGTGCAATGCCATAGTTTTTATGATACATCATTTGAGAAATAGGATGGATTGCATAGTTGTTTCATTGTTGCAGATGATGACTAGGTGGAGTTTTCATGAATGATCCACTACCACCATGGTTCCTAGTTTGATCTCTGTGGATGCCACTTGACACTGGGTTTCAGATAAGGAAACAAAAAATAAGGTTTTATGACCTTTTCATTCAGCTAGAAGGTCTTGTTGCAACCATTCTTGCAGTTCCTATTGGTGGAGATGCAAGGAGTTGAACCCCAGCCTTTCTTGCTATAGCGATGGATTTCGTTTCTATCTAGTTTTCTTAAATGAAGACACGTACCACGCCAGCTCAAGGTAGATGAAATTTCCACTTGGTGTATAGATTGTGCGTCACCCACGTGATCCAATTGGATAATACATTCCAAAAAGGGCTAGTTATCCCTAAATAACTATTTTACTAAAAGGTATTATTTTATTTAAATTAAAATTAAATTAATTAATTTCTATTTTATTTAAATTAAGTTACATTAATTTAATTTAAATAACGTTAATTTAATTAAGTTTAATTAAATTTATTATTCATTTTAATTACTTTACAAACCTTTAGCACACTTTCAAAAGCATTGTAAAATCCTATAAGGCTTAAATTTTGTAAATATTTTACAATACTTCATATTGGAGAAACGTGTTTTTGTAATTGCCTAAGATGCAACAAAATTGTAAGTCTATTTGTGGCTTATTGTGCTTGGAACTCATAGCACTCTTGTAATTGACATGCAAGGCAAATTTTAAGAAGAATTCTTGTAGCCTTTTTGGATTACTCCAGAGGTCATATGGCTACTAATTTGGCAAAACAGGTGGTCGTCATAGCTAAAGTAGTCAGCCTCTTGGCTGACAAGGTTCAAAACATGACTGGGCCTAGTCCACCTAGTCCAAATCATGAACCTCAACCTCAAATAAAATGTGAGGTTAATATTTATAATGGATCTCGAGATACAAATATTCTTAATATCTGGATTCTTGACATGGATACATGGTTTGACTACAAAAAAATTAAAAAATATGACCAAGTTGCTTTTGCAAAACTAAAAATTTTTGGCATTGCTAAAGTTTTGGTATAGGATCGTCAAAGCACCCAAGATCCCATAGACACTTGGGATGATTTGGTCCAAGCATTGAAGGATAAATTCTATCCTTCCAATTTTGTTAGGGATTTGGATTTCCAATGGCTTCATGAGGTAAGGATACAACATGAGTGTTCAGGATTACATTGAAAAGTTCAAAAAATTGAGGATTCTCAATAGAATCCTTGATCCCACTCCTAAGTTTATAAATAAGTTTAATAGTGGTTTACAATATCAACTCTTTAGAGAGTTGAAATATACACCTTGTGCCACTTTGAATGAGGTATATAATAAGGCACAACTAGAGGAAGAGAAAATTGCTATGAAATAAGGGGCCTCATCCAAGGCACCCAAACCAAGACCACCACAGCAGTAGTAGTTTGACAAAGCTTCAACAAATTCTTCTTCTACTACTACTACTTCTCCTTCTTCTTCTTCCTCTTCTTATAATGGAAAAAAAAAATTATAATCATTGTAAGAAATGAGGACACAACAAAGTTGAGTGCTTTAAAAATAAGATAAATTTTCTTGGACAACCTCAATAGGATGCACCACAATATGAGTCCATTGCTTGTGTAAGAGAAGATTCGATGTATCCAAAACTTCAGGGGAAACTAAACCAAGTGACCCTCCTGCATCAATAAAAATATAGAGTCTGTTCCTCACACAAGCACATCTTCTCTCCAACTTTTTTGTGAGTTGCATCTTCGATAATGGCTCCACGGGCAACCTCATTTTTCATGATGTGGTTGATCACCTCAAATTGCTAGTCGAACCCCATCCTTATCCCTATTACCTTGGTTGGAAGGATGAGGGAACTACCTCTGCAATCACAAAATGTTGTACTTTGTCATTTGCCTTTTTTTTTGCACTATGTGGATCGATTCACCTCTACGTGACTCCCATGGACTTGTGTGGAATGATTCTTAGCTAGCCTTATCAATATGATAAGCGAGCTTCATATGATGCTTATCATAAAATCTATTCTTTGCATCATCAGAGTAAGAGTTTTCTTATACACAATCTTCCACATACAAAATTTTTGGAGTCTTCCCCAAGGATTTCTTTAGTCTCATGGCCAAAGGACCTTCGTCCTTCTATTTCTAAGGAGGTCATTCCTCCTCCAACATCAGTGCCTCCTCCTGTTGCTCATACTACTCCTCTTGTTGTTCCATATCAAAAATTGCAGTGGCCTCCTTCGTTGTCATTTTCTCAAGTTTCAAATATTCAGCAGCCTTCACAAGTCTAGTAGCAAGTCCTTACTCCTTGTCATCACGTTTCATTTGGCAAGGGAGTCCTCTCAATGTTGTATCTCTACATCGACATCCCATGGCTTCCAAGATGTTCTTCCATTTGTTTATGAGACCTCTTTGCAGTGATTGGTGACTCACCCTTCCACTCTTACTGTGTACGTATTGGAGTCCAATGCTACTTGAGTGGGGAGGTATGATGAGGGCATATTTCTACCTAGGTTAGTTTTCTACCTAGGTTTATTTTTATGCTAATAATTTGTGAGTCTTTTCTCATGTTTCCATTAGATAGCATATTTTAGTTTTTAGAATTTTTGTTAGCATCTATTTGGTTTTATGACTCCCTATTTCTCCTCCTATGATAATAGGGCATGTAGTTTGGTTTACCTCCCTATTCCTCCTCTTGAAATATTTGGGGGTATGTTGTTTGTATTTCGGGCACTAAGGGCCTATTTAAACCTTAGTGTTATGAATATATTATTAGGTTGATTTTTATCTAAAATTAGCCTCAATGTTGATGTAACCCTCAATGAATAATTAGAAGCCTCTAGTGGGGCAACTAGGTATATAGGCTTGGAAAGTCACTTTTAGGGTTTCATTATGTCATGTTCATCTTGTGAATTGTAAGAGAGAGGGATGAACCCTTCCTCACCTTCTGCTACTTAGGTGGTGTTCCCTAAGTCTTCAAAAATAGCCAATATTTTAGACAAGGTGATGTGCCCTTGTTCTTGATTGGATATTGGGTGGATCTATCTCAGGATTCATAATTGTGTTGCATATTTTGGTGTGTTGGAGTCTGGGAGTGGGTCATCCAGATTTGGGAGGCCATTTGTGCATGTTTTGTGACTTTTTTTACCCTCATAGGAGGATCACCTAGCTTTGGAGATTTTTCTAGCCAGTTTTGAGGGTTGATTTGTGTTGTTGGATAGTTGTTTGGCCTGTTTGCACTTTCAAAAAATTAATAAAAAATCTGTATGGCTGGAACGTCCATTTTTTAGGGTTTTTGGAGTAATTTTTGAGTAGTAATTGCAGATCTAATCTATTTTGCAAAAATCTAATTTTTATTTTTTTAAACCCTAGTTTGCTAAATTAGGGTTAGTATAGTGGTATCAGAGCTAGTTTCCTACTAGCCTGTGAGAGCTCTTTATGCAACCAAATAGGTACTATCTGAGGAGAAATAAGTCAAACCCTAACCTCAACTAGGGGAAAGAAATTCTAGAACCAAAAGTTGAACAAAGGGAGCTGGTGGAGATGGTAGATGAGCAAAGGGATCCTATTCAATAAAAAATTTGACACCATGCTTGAGTTACTAACTTGTTTGGTGACCAATATGGATCAGGGTGGAGTTCAACCACCACCAAACCAAGGAGAAAATCCTAACCCCCAACTTCCACCATATCAGAGCAAGTCATCAAATAAGGTAGCCAATCAAGACCAATGGAGTTAGAGGTATTTGAGATACAATCATTCTCCTTTGCCTAGGCCAACAAAACCCATGTTTTTTCCCAAGAAATAACCTAATGTAGACTAGGATACTAATGAACTGGATGCCCTATTTGTAGAATATCAATGTAGGGTTGAATAATTTAGAAATACAATCACTTTATAGAGTTACCTAGATATCATTGGGAAGAATGCTGGGAGAGGTAATAAGTATAGAGAAAGAAAGAAATTATAGTAGAAAATACAAGTACCAGTGTTCAATGGAGATGATAGCATGTATGCTAGGGCATGGCTATAGAAATTGCAGACTTACTTTACTCTCATCCCTATGGATGAAGAGGATGCAATACAATTTGCTACCCTACATCTTGAGGGGGTTGCATACGACTGGTGGTATCATGGTCTCAACACACAAGGCCATGGAGAGATCACCTCATTTGATGAGTTTAGTTAGAGGGTCCTAGATCATTTTGAGATGAGGGATGAGGAGGAATATTTTAAGGAGCTGGCCACCCTTAAGCAAAAAACTATAGTGGAGGCATACATTGAGGAGTTCCAAAATATTTTAGTCATGGTGCCTAACATTTCAGAGAAGAGAGTTACCTTTCTTTTCATTGAGGGTTTGGTGGATTCCTTGAGAGGCTTGGTAAAATCCTTTGAGCTTGCTTCATTGTAGATTGCAATGAGAAGGGCTTTGACCCTTGATTCTATAGCATCATCAAAACCTAGGGTTTCAGCACCACCACCACCTAGGTTTAGCCAAGTAGGACCATTAGGATCATTCTAGAGAGGGAATTTCTTCCAGAAGAGAGAGATGCCCCCTCCAGGGAAGAATCAAGCTTTTGGGAAGCCAAAACCCCCTCCATAGAGGGATTCAACACCTATGCCACCAGGAAGGAGGGTAAATGAGGAGCGTGATGAGCTTAGGAGGAAAAAATTATGCTTCACATGCAAAAGCCCTTGGGTACCAAGCCATCATTACCAGGAAAAGGGGTAGATTCACTATATTGAGGTCGTTTCAGATGAGGAGGCATCAAAAAGTGAATATGAGTCTTTAGAGGAGCGTGATCTTGAGGAGCCATCCCTTGAGTCTCATGAGAGCTCAAATGTTGGCATGTTGGCCACATTGAGCAATGTGAACAGGTATCTCACAATCAAGGTGCTAGGAGAGGTATTGGGAAATAAGGTGATAGTATTGATAGATGGTGGGGCAACCCACAATTTTGTGGATGAGGGTTTTGTAGCCAAGAAAGGGCTAAAACCAGAAATATTTGTTGGGTTTAATGTTGCTACTAGAAATGGGAGCATTGTGCCTTGCAACATATTTGTGAGGCAAATGAAGGTAAATTTTGAGAATCATTCCATAGTAGATGACTTCTATGTGTTTCCATTGGGAGGAATTCCTCATTTCATACTAGGAGTTCAATGGTTGTATTCATTGGGAGACTACACCACAAATCACCAAACATTGCAGCTAAAATTTAAAGCTAAAGGGTGTGAGGTAGTTTTGCAAGGGATCAAGGAAAATGTGGTCCAAGAGGTGACATCCAAGAGGATGGAGAGGATTCTCAAGAAAGAGGAGATAGTTTGGGTTGCTAGTATATTTATGACAAAAGGTGTTGGAGTAGGGGTTGTCCTAATGCAAAAGGGATGGCCAATTGCCTTTGAGAGCAGGAAACTTAGTCCAATGGAGAGAAATTTTAGCATATATGACAAGGAGATGCTTTCCATTATGCACGCTTTGACCAAGTTCAAGCAATACCTTGTTTGTGGTAAATTTTTGGTAAGGACTGATCATAATAGCCTTAAATATTTCCTTGGACAGTGAGATTTAAATGATAGGTAGCAAAAATGGGTCACTAAAGTGCAGGCATATGATTTTGAGATTGATTTTATAAATGGGAAAAAGAATTCATCTACTGATGCACTATCTAGAATGCCCACATTTCACTCTATTTCCATTATAGAAGTTGATTGGAAGGCTACAATTATGGATGAGTATGTGAAGAACACTTTTGCATCTAACATTCTTGATGGCCACTTGAAATATGATAGGTACAGCATGAAGGAAGGTCTGATTTTTTACAAAAATAGAATTTTTATTGTGCCAAATTCCAAGCTTAAAGATAAATTGATTGCCACTATGCATGACACATCCATGGTTGGTCATCTAGGGTTTTTTAAGACCTATAGACAGCTACGTGAAAGGTTTTCATGGAAGGGGCTAAAATATGATGTATTGAAGCATGTGAGGGAGTGCACCACTTGTCAGGAAAATAAAATTGGAAACACATTGCTTGTTGGTCTTCTTCAATCCTTACCCATTCCCAATCAAAAATGGGAAAGTATATCAATGGACTTCATCACAAGGCTGCCAAAAGTGCATGGTAAGGATTGTATATATGTTGTGGTGGATAGGTTAACTAAATTTGCACACTTTTATGCTATTTCAGCTTCATATACAACAATACAAGTTGCTGATTTATTCTTTAGAGAAGTGTTTAAATTGCATGGCATGCCAAAGAATATTGTGAGTGACAGGGATAACAGATTCATGAGTATGTTTTGGCAAGATTTGTTCAAGCTTTGTGGCACATTTTTGACTCCAAGTACAAGCTATCACCCCCAAACAGATGGCCAAATAGATATTGTGAATAAATGGGTTGAAGGCTACTTGAGAAACTATGTTTCAGGGTAGCAGAATGCATGGATTAAATGGCTACACTTGGGAGAATTCTGTTATAATTCTTCCTATCATATGTCTATTAAAATGATCCCATTTATGGCTTTATATGGATATGATGCTCCTAACTTCACTGATTTGTTGTTGAGTGATAGTAGGGTGCCAAAAGCCAAGGATTATATGTAGGAAAATCAGGATATTATGAAGACATTGAAGGATAATATTCATCTTGCACAAAATCAATAGAAAAAGTATGTTGATCAACAACGTATTGAGCATCATTTTGAGGTTGGAGACATGGTTTATTTGAGGTTGTAGCCCTATAGACAATCCACCATGAAGAGAAGTGGAGTAGAGAAGCTCAAGCCACATTTTTATGGCCCTTACAAGGTCATACATAGGATTGGGGAGGTTGCATATGAGCTTGAGCTACCAAAAAATAGTAAATATACAATGTATTCCATATTTCATGCCTAAAAAAGGCACTTGGATAGCACATTGTTCCTTCCATTGAGTTGCCCCCATTTTATGATGAGGGAAAGCTGATTTTGGAACCTAAAATGATCATGGAGACTAGAGAGAGGAAGTTGAGAAACAGGGTCATCAAAGAGTACTTGGTGAAATGGAGGAGCTTACCCATTGAAGATGCTACTTGGGAGGGAAAATAGATTCTTGCACATCAAGCCTTCAATTGCTTGAGGACAAGCAATTTGGGAAGGGAGGACTTGTAATATCCCATTTTGAAGACTATGTGGACCCCACACATTGTAATATTTTATTTTTATCATTTGTGGACAAGGAAGTGGGACGTCCCCTTTTTTCTAGGCTAATAGGTATTTTATGTAATAAAAATTAAGTGTTGGGGATTAATGTTGATGTAACCCTCACTTAATGAATAATTAGAAGCCTCTAGTGGGGTGACTAGGTATATAGGCTTGGAAAGTCACTTTTAGGGTTTCATTATGTCATGTTCATCTTATGAATTATAAGAGAGAGGGTTGAACCCTTCCTCACCTTCTGCTACTTAGGTGGTGTGCCCTAAGTCTTCAAAAATAGCCAATCTTGTAGACAAGGTGATGTGCCCTTGTTCTTGATTGGATATTGGGTGGATCTATCTCAAGATTCATAATTATGTTGTATATTTTGGTGTGTTGGAGTCTAGGAGTGGGTCGTCCAACTTTGGGAGGCCATTTGTGCATGTTTTATGACCTTTTTGTCCTCATAGGAGGATTGCCCATCTTTTGGGATTTTTCTAGCCAATTTTGAGGGTTGATTTGTGTTGTTGGATAGTTTTTTGGCCTATTTGCACTTTCAGAAAATTAATAAAAAATTGTATGGTTGGAACGTCCATTTTTTAGGGTTTTTGGAGTAATTTCTAAGTAGTAATTGCAGATCTAATCTATTTTGCAAAAATCATTTTTATATTTGTTTAAACCCTAGTTTGTTGAGTTACGATTATTACAAATTAGGCTTTATGGACCCTAAAACATTTAAGATAACTTGATTAACCATTGTGGGTTTTTGTTGAACTTGGTTACCTTTTGGATTTTTGTTCCATTCTTTCTTTCTAATTTTGAGTTCCCCTTCCTAAATATTGATATCCACTATGACCTTAGCATAAGTTAAATCTTCCTTGAAGGTTTGATATTGTAGGATTTGTAATAGTAATGAGATCTATTTTGAATAATTATTTGTGAATAACTGAGTGAGTTGGGTTATAGACAAGGAAAATGGTAATTTGGACATGATCACTCACCACCTGTTTCCATAGTTCAATACTTTTTCATCATTAAATTATCAAAGATAGTATAAATCTAGTTAAGGTAGCTTTCTTCTTAACACTGAATGTAAAGCGTTCTAGGAATACATTGGTAAGATATTCAAATATATGAATTTTGTGCCTCGAAAGATGATTAAAATACTCCAGGGATGGTCCTGAGAGCATTATTAATAAGGTTCTTAGCAACAAGGCATCGTTATCCTGAATTTGAAAGCATAGTTTCATGAAACTAGTGATATGCTCCCATGCATCATCATCCCCTTTGACCTTTTCTAACTTGGGTATTTCAAAATGCTCTAGATATGGGGGATATAGTATAGAAGGATGTAGTGGTTTTTTGCATAGTTGGCTCAGTGTGGATTTCTTGTAACCCATTCCCAAAGCTTGTTCTTTCAGTGATTGAATACGCTCATTGATCACCTTGTAAGATATGAATAAAAAGAACTCATCTTCGCACCTTTGCTCTCATAGAGGGGGAGGTGGAATATGCCTAGTGGAGCAAGGTAGGTGATCATTATCATCAATCATATCTTCATAATGCATCGAGGTACCCTTGATCTTGGTAATCTGACCCTAAGTCCTTATAGGCTATGTGCTTCGATGGTGCATTATTGATTTGACACTGTAGAGGCATATGTTGTTGATGGGGGGCAAGGGGAGGATGGTTTTAATTAGGTATAGGTGGCATTTTTTGCTTATGAACCATGCATTGTTGTTGTATCTACTGCCTATGTGTACGTGGTGTAGTAACCACCTCTTGCATGGATTTTTGTAATTTTTCTTGGTACATTGCTTCTTAGTACACCCTATTCTCCTATAGTCTTTGTTGGCTTACTTGATATTATTCATCCAAGTATTTCTTATCCAACCATAGTTGGTTCAATGTTGTTTGTTTGTCAACATTATTTCTAAGGGCTTATTCTAGTTGATCAGCAAAATGGGATCGATTTTCTTTCATGTTAATACGAAGGATATTGGCTTGCTCTATAGCTCTAGAATGTTTGGCTATCTATTTCCCATGATCTACAGATGCCACATTAACTTGGTGCTCAATATTATAGGTAAGTGAGACACACTCAAGGGATGCAAAGGCACACCATGCTTGCATGGAATAGTCTTCTTGAGGAGTTGGGGGATGATAAAAATCCTTTTTTGCCTTATTTACTAAGACTGTGTGAGTTGACACGGGTGTTCAAGCAAGATGGCGAGTGTCATACCTGTCTAGAAAGGTATATTTTTTACTCATCCATGGTTGGTCAAAATGAGTGGTATGATCATCTAATCTCATCCATGGTGTATATTCTTGATCATTCTCTACTTGGTATATAGGGCGAGTCAGAATATGAACTTGTGGCACTACCCTACTAGGACCTCCATCATGCTATAAGGACAGAATGTCCCTATTGAGGTCTTGTTCCATTTAAAGCTTTGTACTATTTTTGTAATAGGTTTTGGGTCAACCTGTAAAACCCGGTTGTAATGAATTTGTTCCTTAATTACCAAAAAAAAAAAAAAAATTCTAAGGGTAGGGCCTAGAAGTGAAAATAGGGTCTAAGGGTTGATTGCACATTTCCTTGTAGTTGTAGGTGAAGCTTGGAGGTTGAATCATATCCACTCTTGAAGTCAATTATTTTACCATACTTGTCAAACTTTACATATTGGTATTATTGTTGTGCAATACCCCTAGATTCCCTAGGGGCGGGTTATAGGTAGGTTGTTGAAAGGGAACTTGGCCAATGTTGGAGGCATTGACATTGTTGTGGTATGGGTTATGATATTTGGTATCTTGTTGTGGAAGATAACTGATATTTGGTATAACAAAAGCATGAATGTTGATATGAGCAAAATGAGAAGGAAATTGAGCATAATTTTGGGATGCACTACCATTTGGAGGAGCTTATGGAATTCCCCCAATGTTGGTGGTCACGGTAGTAGCATATGTTGGTTTATGTACTGAATTAGCATGATGTGAAGATTCAAATAAAGGGTTGTTATGAACATTCCTAGGATAAATGGTTCGAATATGAGATTTTCTACCTCTTTTGAGTTAGGCTTGTATATATGGGGTATGAATTTGGTTCAAAGGTACTTTTCAGGTTCCAAAATTCCAAAAATGCAATGCAAAATAGCAAAAAATAGAGCTAATGACTAATAATAAAAATAAAGAGCCTAGTTATCTAATGGAGAAATTAAGGACCAATCAGAAGATGAATAAAGCACTCTAGAATTGTAGAATTATCCAACTATCAAGACTCCTCCATTTGATCCCTGAGGGCAACCAACACCACAGTAGGAAAATAATAAAAAGAGTAGATCACAATAGAAGAGTACTTGTTAGTGAACAATGAGTGAGTTAAGATCTAGAATTCTCTAAAATAATGATTGGATGAAAATAGGAAGTCCAATACTATATTTATAAGAGGTTTAGAGTGCTAAAAGGGTGGGAGATTAAAATTTCATCATGGGAAAGGACCGACACCAAAATGTGCCAACAAGGGGTAGGTTTTTTGAGAAAAAAACCCCTAGAATACCAAATTCGTACCACTAATTATAGGGCATGAATTTGGAAAGATAAATTCACAATGCAATGGTTCGGGTATGAATTTGGTAAGGCTAGGGAAAAATGTCAAAGGAAGAGGGGAACATGCCTCAATTTTACATTTAACAAGCTTGGGTGGATTCCTAGGGATCTAAGGAAAGATTGACTCATTTTGATAGGTCAATTTTCTATGTCTACACTATATAAGGATATTCATATATTGTAACCATCCAAATTTACCTCAAATAGACCTACTTATCTTGTTTATGGACTTAAGAATTCCCTATATGGACTTAGGTAGGTGTTTTATGCTTTATATAAGAAGATTAATTTATTATTTCTTAACTATAAATTTTAGTGATATGAGATAGAGCATGACGTTTACATTAATTGCTATGATGGATAGATTTGAAGAACACAAGCTTATACTGAGAGGGGGGTGAACAGTATAAGGGTACTTTTTACTTTTCTTTCCAAATCAATATTATGCAGTGTATAGATAGCAGTATCAATAGCAGTAATCAAAGCAATGCACAAAACACCATACACAATAGAGACACCACAATTTACGTGGTTCACCCAATGTGGGCTACTCCACGGAGAAAATATTTCACTAAAATTTTCTCAATCAATCTCTTGGGAATCCTTCCCAATTACAATGTTTATGGACCTCTGTCCAAAGGAGATGTTGATCCCCTAAATCTGGTTTGTGGATCTCTATCCATAGGAGAACTCCTTCTCCTTTGCTCTGGTTGGTGATCCTCTAGAAGACTACTACCTCCACTACGTTGGCTTGTGGATCTCTCTCCATTGAAGACTCTTGTCCCCACTCAGAAGACCTATCCTCACTACCCTGGTTGATGGATCTCTATCCACTGGAGACTACTATCCTCTCTGCTCTATCACCTCCAAAGCTCTATCTCAAATCTACACTAAACATAGTCCAGTCGGTCTAGCACAAGTCTTCTCAACACGCTCACTCAAATCTGCACTAAACATAGTCTAGTCGGTCTAGCACAAATCTGCTCAACTCTGCACTAAACACAGTCTAGTCAGTCTAGCACAAGTCTTCTCAACAAGCTCACTCAAATCTATACTAAACATAGTCTAGTCGGTCTAGCACAAATCTGCTCAATAGGTCCACTCAAAACCTGCTCAAATATGCTCAATAGGTCCACTTAGAACCTACTCAAATCTACTCAATAGGTCCACTCAAAACCTGTCCAAATCTGCTCAATATGTCCACTCAGAACCTGTCCAAATCTGCTCAATAGGTCCACTCAAAACTTGTCCAAATCTGCTCAACAAGCTCACATAGAACTTGTCCAAATATGCTCAACAAGTCCTCTCTAGAACTTGCTCAAATCTTCTCAACAAGTCCTCTCTAGAACTTGCTCAAATCTGCTCAATAAGTCCTCTCTAGAACTTAACCAAATCTGTATTGTAAGCTTCCAAAAATCTCACACAAAATCAGTCCACAAGTCTCCTCAAAGACTTGCCTCAAATCTGTTTAACAAGTCCACACATAGAACTTGTCCAATCTCATAGAAGCATAAAGAGAATTGTTAGAGACTCAATATGTTCTACTCTCAATGCACAATCACTTTCACAATTTTCTCAATCTCATAGAAGCATAAAGAGAATTGTTAGAGACTCAATATGTTCTACTCTCAATGCACAATCACTTTCACAATTCAAATCAGAATATAGAATAGTTTGTTTTATGGAACTTGAACAATCACTTTATACAACCACTTGACTAGGCTCAACCAACTCAACTCAACCAATTACTTAATGAAACTCCCCTTTCTCATAAACCCTAGTCCAAGCATATATCAATCAACTCAAAATGTTTCCAACAATTGCTCAACAACAAATCTCACATAACAATGATACTCATGTTCTTTTCAAACCCTAGTTCAAGTTCTTTGCCCAAAAACTCACTTCAACAACAATGCTTATAACTCAATCTTCACATAACAATGATACTCATGTTCTTTTCAAAACCCTAACTCAAGTTCTTCACACAATCCAATGGCTTCAACAACAATGCTTATAAAACAAGGTTTTAATCACAACTCTTAATTCCAGAAAACCTTGAAGCATTAAGTCAAACACTTTTGAAAAGGAAACCCTAATCAAATCCTTTTCACTCCAAAATTTATTTTCTAGTAATCCAATCAATCAACTCAACCAAGAAAGAATTTGCCCATACCTTTTTGCTTGACAAGGAGTTGATCTCACAAATCTGCCACACTCACAATTACTTCTTTGCCAATCTCAATAAGGGTTAGAAGATAATAATTTCCTCAACAAAACACAATGCAAAATGATATCAAAATTACACCTTATCAACTCCACAATCTCTAAAATAATTTTAACACCCACAATTAATTTTGACCTTATAGATTTTAAGGCAAATTAATTTTCACCTTATTACTCCACAAAATAATATCTTCCCCTTTTAAAATTTCAATCCAACATATAGTAATTTTCTAACACTCCTTATTCCTCCTTATCACTTATTTCATTTTCCTAACAAAACTTCTTAATACTCCTTATAACTCCTAACAAATATTAAATTTGAACTTTAGGCAATTGAAAAATAATAATAAAATTATTACCTTGCACTCCATGGGTTTCGAACCCCTCACCAATGCCTCTACGAATGCCCTAGCCATGGGCTCCTCAACCACGTGCACCCAATGCACGTTTAGAACCAAAAGGGCCTTTGCACCCTTTATACCTTCCTTTGGCACCTTTTGAATTACGAAGAACTCAAAAACTTCTTCCTCTGCACATGCCTCAATGGGATTCGAACACGGGTTCGTCTCCCCATAAGCGCCTTAAAAATAACGTGCACTACCACTGGACCACCACATCCACCTTTGATTGGGGCTCCCACTTTACTCACTTTTCTTCTTCTGCATGAGATGAAAAATACTTGTTTCATCTTCTTCCTCACAAACCTTTCGAATTCACAATTAATGTTTTTGATGGCGCTTTCAATAATTCGATCGAGGATTAATATTGCAAAGGTCTTTGTGGCCTCCTTTTATATACGAAGTCACTATTGACTTCAAATGTCGGTGCTTCGATTCTTTCAATGACGTCGATGCCTTTATAAACACTTTATAATTTATACAAGGTGCCTTATTAAATTGGATGACGTCAGCATTAATTATAATTTATAAATATTTTAAATTCTAAAGAATTTAAATTTTATAAATTATAATTATAAGATTTAATTTTTAAACCCTTCCTTTACATTGCATTCCATGGTGTAAATAATATTTATTTATAAAATTTAAATTCTTATTGAATTTAAATAATTTATAAAAAATATTATATCTCCTTTTTAACTTTGCATTGAATCCTTTGGGCTTCTTCCTGGATATCAAATAACAACTTTGACAACTTTGTTCCTTGACGAAAAACCTTGATATTAATGTTGACTTCATTTCTTGACATCAATGACAATTTTAACTTTTAGGACTCAAAATGTCCAACAATCTCCCCCTTTGTCATTGATGGCAACCCAAAAACTTTTTACCAAAAACTTGACTTCTTCTTCTGTGTTGCTCCCCCTGGGACACTGCTCCCCCTGGCTCAATGCTCTCTCAAATATCAAATCTCTCCCCAATACTCAAATCTCTCTCCCCCTTTGACATCAATGGCAAAGGGTCACCTTTGGGGCTCGGGGCTAAGAATGAGCCTCTTAGCTTAGCCCCTCCCCCACCTTTTGTTAAGGTGGTTAATTCTGGGGTGGGAGTATTTCTACTCCCAGAAAGCATTGTTCTTTACCTTTATCCTCTTCTCTTCTTTTCTGAATTTTTTGAATCCTCTGACTATTTCTATCCGTGTCTATGTTCCTGTCCATGTCATCATTCTTGTTCTGTTCCTATTCCTATTCTGTTCACATCCATGTTCCTGTTCTTGTTCTTGTTCTTGTTCACATTCATGTTCTTGTTCCTATTCCTATCCATGTTCTTGTTCCTGTTCCTATTCCTATTCTTGTTCCTATTCATATCCATATTCTTGTTCCTGTTCCTATTTATGTTCAAGTTCCTATTCATACTTATCTCTGGAATGTCTGCTCTACACCACTTTGTTGTATGACCATCATTATTGCACTTATAACACTTAATGTTATTATTCCTTGGAGGTGCAAATGTCTTAGGATTTCTCCTAGTGAAGCCATATCCTCTTCTATCATGAACCCTGCAATTCATTGCCTTGTGACCAAACTGATTACATGAGTAGCAATACCCATGGAAAGGTTGTCCATTCCCATATTCCTATATTTTATGTGTCCTGCACTGTGAAGCCATGTGCCCAAACTTGTGACATGAAAAACATCTTCCATTGAAGCTTCCTTGTCTTGACCTTATTGGTCTCCTATTCTGATTGTTGTTCCATCTGTATCTTCTTTGTGCACTATTCCTATTTTTGTTGAATTCACTATTGTCCAACCCATCCTCTAATATCTCAATGTCTTTTACACTATCTTCTTCTGAAGTATCTTCTCCAGAACTTGAAGTTGACTCTCCTTCCTATTTCTTTTGAACCTGTTCAAAACCAAGACCTATTTTACTTGATGTAGGCTTTTGTGTCTTGATGAACTTATCCAAGTTCTTTGAGCTATTTTTAAATCCCTTCATCTTGATTTTGGAGTCCTCTAAATCTTCTTTTAGTAGTGCCACTTCTTGTGCTAACTTCTCACATTCTAAGATCTTTGCTTCTAACTTATCCTTGAACCTCTTTGCCTTAGCCTTTGATTTTTCTAAATCCTCTATGAGCAATCTTCTCTCTTCATCACATTCTTGAAACTGAATTTCAAGTTTAGAGTGTTGCTTTCTTACCTTCTTTACCATGTCAAGGGCATAGATGAGTTCTCCCTTGAGATCATAACCATTCTCTTTTGAATAATCCTCTATTTGTTTGCCTTTGTCCACATCATTACTCTCTTTAGGCTTGTCTTCTATAGGATCACTTTCATCTTCTTCTAATAATGCCATTAGAAGATTTTCATCTGGTCCTTCAAGTGCATTCTCATACTCATCATCACTAAAACTATAACCATCCCTTGTACAATCATCTTCAAGATGTCCAAAGTTACCACATCTAAAACACTTGAGAATAACTGGAGTTTTCTTAATTGGTTCTTTTTCTTTAATCATAAACAGAACTTCATCTCTATCATTGTCTAAAATACTAGCATCACTATCACTTGAGTACTTACTTGCATTATCCGCATAGTAGCTCCTCTTTTGTCTTTGAAAGAACTTCTTTCCTTGTCTGCTTTGTCCATCCTTGCTTTTCTTTTGGTGCCTATATCTTTCTGATTCCCTGTACCTATGATCCTATTTTTCTTCACCATTGTTGTTCTTTGGTTCTTTACAATCTGTTGCAAAATATCCAAACTTTCCACAATTGAAACACTTAATAGATCTTAGATCTATGGGTCTTCTGGAACCTTTATTTCTTCTACCATAATTAGCTTCTTCATCACTGGATGACTCACTGCTTGATTCTGACTTCTTACCCTTTGTTTTCTTGATTGCTTTGAATGTTGCTTCCTTCTGGGGAGTAGGATCTTTTGTTCTTATCTCAAAAGTTGTTAGCATACCAAGCAACTTATCTCTTGTCAAAGTATCACCATCCAATGATATTTCTATAGCAGAAACCTGTTCACTGAATCTATTTGGAAGAGATCTTAAGACTTTATCACAAACATCTGATTCATCAATCTTCATTCCAAGTCCTTGCATATCATTAACAACCTCATCAATTCAAATTAGATAAGCACTGATATTTTCTTCTTCATTCATTCTCAATGTTTCAAATTGTCCTTTGAGATTTTGTATCTTTGCTTTCTTGACACTTTTATCTCCTTCATATATACCTTGCAATTTATCCCACATTTCTTTTGCAGTTCTACAATGCATAACTTTCATAGACTCTATTCTATGCAAACCTCTCACAAGTGCATTCATTGCTTTTGAATTATAATGTTGTAGAAGCTTACCTTCCTTATCTGTAGGAGGATTGACTACTGGATCATATCCAAATTCCACTACATCCCAAACTTCATTGCCAAGTGCCATTAGGTAGATCCTCATCATCATACTCCAATACATGTAGTCATTTCCATCAAATACTGGTGTTGAGTTAGTCGAGGACACCTCCTTAGGATCCATTGTGTTCTTGTTAGCTTTTCCTTCAAGTTGTTAAACTCTTATGAAGGCACCCACTCTAATACCAATTGAAGAACACAAGCTTATACTGAGAGGGGGGTGAACAGTATAAGGGTACTTTTTACTTTTCTTTCCAAATCAATATTATGTAGTGTATAGATAGCAGTATCAATAGTAGTAATCAAAGCAATGCACAAAACACCATACACAATAGAGACACCATAATTTACGTGGTTCACCCAATGTGGGCTACTCCACGGAGAAAATATTTCACTAAAATTTTCTCAATCAATCTCTTGGGAATCCTTCCCAATTACAATGTTTATGGACCTCTGTCCAAAGGAGATGTTGATCCCCTAAATCTAGTTTGTGGATCTCTATCCATAGGAGAACTCCTTCTCCTTTGCTCTAGTTGGTGATCCTCTAGAAGACTACTACCTCCAATGTTTTGGCTTGTGGATCTCTCTCCACTGAAGACTCTTGTCCCCACTCAGAAGACCTATCCTCACTACCCTAGTTGATGGATCTCTATCCACTAGAGACTACTATCCTCTCTGCTCTATCACCTCCAAAGCTCTATCTCAAATCTACACTAAACATAGTCCAATCGATCTAGCACAAGTCTTCTCAACACACTCACTCAAATCTATACTAAACATAGTCTAATTGGTCTAGCACAAATCTGCTCAACTCTACACTAAACATAGTCTAGTCGGTCTAGCACAAGTCTGCTCAACAAGCTCACTCAAATATATACTAAACATAGTCCAATCGATCTAGCACAAATCTGCTCAATAGGTCCACTTAGAACCTACTCAAATCTGCTCAACAGGTCCACTCAGAACTTGCTCAAATCTGCTCAATAGGTCCACTCAGAACCTATCCAAATTTGCTCAATAGGTCCACTTAGAACCTGCTCAAATCTGCTCAATAGGTCCACTTAGAACCTATCCAAATCTGCTCAATAAGCTCACACAAAACTTGTCCAAATCTGCTCAACAAGTCCTCTCTAGAACTTGCTCAAATATGCTCAACAAGTCCTCTCTAGAACTTGCTCAAATATTCTCAATAAGTCCTCTCTAGAACTTAACCAAATATGTATTGTAAGCTTCCATAAAAGCTCACATAAAATTAGTCCACAAGTCTCCTCAAAGACTTACCTCAAATTTGCTTAACAAGTCCACACATAGAACTTGTCCCAATCTCATAGAAGCATAAAGAGAATTGTTAGAGACTCAATATGTTCTACTCTCAATGCACAATCACTTTCACAATTTTCTCAATCTCATAGAAGCATAAAGAGAATTGTTAGAGACTCAATATGTTCTACTCTCAATGCTCAATCACTTTCACAATTCAAATCAGAATGTAGAATAGTTTGTTTTATGGAACTTGAACAATCACTTTATACAACCACTTGACTAGGCTCAACCAACTCAACTCAACCAATTACTTAATGAAACTCCCCTTTCTCATAAACCCTAGTCCAAGCATATATCAATCAACTCAAAATGTTTCCAACAATTGCTCAACAACAAATCTCACATAACAATGATACTCATGTTCTTTTCAAACCCTAGTTCAAGTTCTTTGCCCAACAACTCACTTCAACAACAATGCTTATAACTCAATATTCACATAACAATGATACTCATGTTCTTTTCAAAACCCTAACTCAAGTTCTTCACACAATCCAATGGCTTCAACAACAATGCTTATAAAACAAGGTTTTAATCACAACTCTTAATTCTAGAAAACCTTGAAGCATTAAGTCAAACACTTTCAAAAAGGAAACCCTAATCAAATCCTTTTCACTCCAAACTTTATTTTCTAGTAAGCCAATCAATCAACTCAACCAAGAAAGAATTTGCCCATACCTTTTTGCTTGACAAGGAGTTGATCTCACAAATCTGCCACACTCACAATTACTTCTTTGCCAATCTCAATAAGGGTTAGAAGATAATAATTTCCTCAACAAAACACAATGCAAAATGATATCAAAATTACACCTTATCAACTCCACAATCTCTAAAATAATTTTAACACCCACAATTAATTTTGACCTTCTAGATTTTAAGGCAAATTAATTTTCACCTTATTACTCCACAAAATAATATCTTCCCCTTTTAAAATTTCAATCCAACATATAGTAATTTTCTAACACTCCTTATTCCTCCTTATCACTTATTTCATTTGCCTAACAAAACTTCTTAATACTCCTTATAACTCCTAACAAATATTAAATTTGAACTTTAGGCAATTGAAAAATAATAATAAAATTATTACCTTGCACTCCGTGGGTTTCGAACCCCTCACCAACGCCTCTGCGAACGCCCTAGCCATGGGCTCCTCAACCACGTGCGCCCAATGCACGTTTAGAACCAAAAGGGCCTTTGCACCCTTTATACCTTCCTTTGGCACCTTTTGAATTATGAAGAACTCAAAAACTTCTTCCTCCGCACATGCCTCAACGGGATTCGAACGCGGGTTCGTCTCCCCACAAGCGCCTTAAAAATAACGTGCACTGCCACTGGACCACCACGTCCACCTTTGATTGGGGCTCCCACTTTACTCACTTTTCTTCTTCTGCATGAGATGAAAAACACTTGTTTCGTCTTCTTCCTCACAAACCTTTCGAATTCGCAATTAATGTTTTTGATGGCGCTTTCAATAATTCGATCGAGGATTAATATTGCAAAGGTCTTTGTGGCCTCCTTTTATATACGAAGTCACTATTGACTTCAAACGTCGATGCTTCGATTCTTTCAACGACGTCGACGCCTTTATAAACACTTTATAATTTATACAAGGTGCCTTATTAAATTGGATGACGTCAACATTAATTATAATTTATAAATATTTTAAATTCTAAAGAATTTAAATTTTATAAATTATAATTATAAGATTTAATTTTTAAACCCTTCCTTTACATTGCATTCCATGGTGTAAATAATATTTATTTATAAAATTTAAATTCTTATTGAATTTAAATAATTTATAAAAAATATTATATCTCCTTTTTAACTTTGCACTGAATCCTTTGGGCTTCTTCCTGGATATCAAATAACAACTTTGACAACTTTGTTCCTTGATGAAAAACCTTGATATTAATGTTGACTTCATTTCTTGACATCAATGACAATTTTAACTTTTAGGACTCAAAATGTCCAACAATATTCTTGTTAATCTATTGAATATAATTGGCCTTTTCATCATGGACAACTCATCATCATTGATCCAAGAGATGGAGCTATGTATTTAATATAACTTTGAGATGATATATTTTGGTCTCACTAGGGATTCAAATTGATTAACCACCTTTCAAGATCACTATTTCATAGTCTAAGTATGCATTGGATATTCTATAACTATTTAAGATGAGGAATGTAAGCCCATTTGTACTCCATGTGCTTTATATTTGAAGCTCTTGCATATTATTCTACTCCTTTGGTTTATGTTACCTCAAGACTAGATATTATCCTTGTTATCATGTATTGTTCCTGATATATGCAGGTATATTGTGAGAGTTATTGGATACTAGATAAGTGGATCTTACAATATATCAAAGGTTCCTATTAATAGGAATTATTTATTTTATTGAGGGTCTTCTTATTTCATAGGGATACTCTAATGCAAATGTTGACCAATTATTATCTAGTATTGGCTTTGTGTGCTATGTTGCTTCTAGGCTAATCTCTAAGTTGTTTAAAATTTAATCTAACTCATGGCTAAGATTGACATTATGTGATGTATTGGATAGGCCTAAGGGAATTTCACTATAAAATATATTAATTATTTTGTAATATTTTATTATGTAATCCCTATGGGCCATATTAAGCTTGTCATGGTTAAACCCTATTTATGACTTGTACTTAACCTAAAACTCTCTATTTATATTGTCTTAGGTTAAATTTTATGATGTAATTGGGGTTTTTCTATGGCTATAAATACCCCCCTCACAATCTTCATTTCATTATCAAAGTATTGTGTAATATTATCTTTGGATATAGTGATTATTTATGGTGCCTACTGGTGCCCATCAGATTCATTCTATGTATAATATTTTAGTGCATGGTCTACTTCAGTTCGTTTTTTAAAAATATTATGAATACCAACATGGTATCAAAGTGGGAATGGAGATGCCTCACTTGGTCATGGAAGAACAATTTTCAAAGCCTTTGATTTTACTTTCAAACTTTAGGACAAGTTTAATATCTTTTTTTATGCATTTTCAAAATCTCTTGACTCTAAAAATATATCCATTATCCTAAAAAAAATTCAAGAAATTAAAATTTGGTTGTATTACTACATAATAAATTTACGGATTTTGTGACCCAACAAGGAATAGGTGTTTCATGATCCAACAAGATCATGCTCCTCTTTTTGAATTCAAGAAGGCCCTATTTTATTAGAGATATTACATTATATGGTAAGATTAAAGTACCTTGGAGTGTTATAATAAATATTACATTAGGGAGTGTATTTTATATTTTTCTAATGTATTTTCCAATGTGTGGATATTCTTTATGTGTTATGTAATAAAGTGTGCAAAGTGTTAAGAGTGTAAGTGTACAAGTGTAAGGTGTGCAAGTGCTAGTTGTAAGAGTGCAAGGTGTCAATAAAACAAGGGAAGAGTCATAGCTGTTAAGTATCAAGTATGAAATTGAAATGAAGACTCATGTAATCATGAGAGTTTTGTCATGATTTTAGGTATGTTAAAGGTTGCATCTCTCAAATTTTTAAAAGATCAAAAGTTATGTAAAGTTATATATTGGAGACAAAGTTATTGTCATGATCACATGGACCCCACCCCCCCTAGGGTGGATTAAGTTAAATTTTGATGGGGCATCTAGGGGCAACCCAGGTGAAGCTGGGGCTGGTGGCTTACTTAGAGACCACAAGGGTGAGGTGCTTGTAGCTTTTGCTGAACATCTTGGAGCTCAAACTAACAATGTGGCTGAAGCGAGGGCAGTTTGGAGGAGCCTCAAGGTGGCAGAGAATTATCCAGGGAAACTATTGGTGGAAGGTGATTCTCTTATTATTATAAATATTCTAAAGAACACTAAGAGATCTCCTTGGAGATTTTATGACTACATCCACGAAGCAAGGGCTCTAATTCATGATCGACCTGAGGCCATAATTTTGCATACCTTCCGGGAAGCAAACATGGCAGCTGATAGACTGGCAAATGAAGGCATTGTAGCGGCAAATTTGATCACGTGGACTGAAAATATTCCTCATGCAGTCTCAATGGTGATAGATAATGAAAAATTTTAGATTGGAAGGTTCAAAGTGGATTTTGTCTTTGTTAGTTCTATTTTGCGTCTTTCTTTTCTGATGGCCATAATATTAGGCTTCCATAGTTTAGTTTGGCTGTATTCTGTTGGAAGAGTAGGTCTTGGCCCTTTTTGTTGTCAGTTTAAACTTTTAGGGCTTGGCCTTTGTCCAGTTGGTCAGTGGACCCTATTTTGTAAAATGGTTTTGGGTCAACCAGTTAAAACCCGGTGTTAATTATAAATATTCTCTTACTTACCAAAAAAAAAATATATTGGAGACAAAGCTCCATGCTATGTAATCAAATATTTTAAATGAATGAATTTTTATGTATTTCTTTTAATTATCACTAAAGCTTTACTTTATGAGATATTAATGTTATAATGTGAATGTGATTTATGTGATTGATACTTGATCTTGGATAAATTTGCATGTGATGTAATTTGGTAAAAATACCAACTATGGTATCAAATCCACCTTGGCTATTATTTTGAAGTTCAAGAAGAGGTTGAAATAGGATATTGTAAATAATAATAAAGAGAGATTATTGAAGAAGAAAAATAGGAGTATTATATTATAAGGATTAAAATAATTAAATATGAGTAAAGAATAATTTTGAAGAAGGAGATAATTTGAAAAGTTCAAGAAGAGGGTGAAAGAGGATATTGTAAATAATAAGAAAGAGATATTATTGAAGAAGAAAAATAGGAGTATTATATTATAAGGATTAAAATAATTAAATATGACTAAAGAATAATTTTGAATAAAAAGGAGATAATTTGAAAAGTGTGGAATTGAAAAGAAAATATTTCTGAAGAAGTTGAAGAAATGGAGAAGAGAAGCAAAAAAAGTTTAAGGAGGAAAGTGATTATTTTTAAGGAATGTGAAAGCTCAAATATGCTAGGAGGAGATTTTAGCAGTGAAAATGAATATTATAGTGAGGATGAATAGAGAAAGAGATTGTTTGTGGAGATATTTTGCTAAGCTAAGTCACAAAGAAGAAAAATGAGCATGAAGATGTTGCACAAAGTTTGAAGAGTGTGAGGATTTAAGCAACAAATGAGGCAACTAAGGATGAGATTCATAAAAAATAATACTTGAAGATGCAAAATAGAGAAGCTATAATGACATAAGAAAAGTAGAGGAGCTATTCACATAAGTTTCAAAGAGCAATTTGCATAGCAAAGAGGGAAGGAGACATTTGACACAACAAAAAGAGATGGGCATTGAAGGAGTTTCATGTAACATATGTTTCTAAAATGGATGGTTGATAGAATCATCCTAATTTTACCTTGACATGTCATAAATATAAGCACCATTAAGGTAAGAATGTATTTTAGGCAACTTTGATTAATTTCGAGCAAATATTTAATTTTAGGAGTTATAATTTTAGGAGTTATAAGGTGTAAGAAATTAAAGTGGTGTTTGATTTATGCTTTGGGAGATATAAGGAACAATTGAATTAATAAATGGATGAAATGCATGGTGGAAAAAATAATTTATTAAAACCTTTAATTAATTGAAGGGAAATTAAAATATAAGGAGATATAAGAAGTTTAAAAATTGATTGATGGATGTGAGTTGAAATTGGTCTTTGAAAGTTTAAATTTTGAAGTTCAAAGAAGGAATTAATTAATGATTAGGATATGTAAGTAAACTAAAAGTGTAAAATTTGAATTGAAGTTTGTATTAATTGCAGTGTGGATTAAATTCAAGTTCAAAAGTAAAATTATGAAATTGTGAAAGAAATCTAAATTGGGAGATATAAGAATTGAATTTTATTAATGAAATAAATATGGAATGAAATGAATGAATGATGAATTAAATTTAAATATTGACTAATTAATATTGAAAGAATATTATTTATGAAAAACTAAATTTAGGAGATAAAAAGAGAATAAAAATTTGATGAATGATTTGAATATTTAAATTTGAATTTGAATAATTGAGTGAATAATTTGAAAGTTATTTTGAAGAATTTATTGATTTATTAAGAAGAAGAAATCTAAGAGAGTCACATCATGGCTAGAAAACAAGAAAAAAAAATAGAATCATGGAACACAAGAACTAATGGAACATATACAATTTATTCAAAGTGAAGCAGAAAGTACAATTCTTATGATTCTTAAATAATGAATAAATGATTGTTTTAAAGAAGTAAATTCATATTGCAAGACATCAAGGAAAGTTACAAAATTAAGAAACAAGTTTTATGTTCCTATCAAAGTCTATCCAAAAAATAGAAAATCAAATTACACTCAAAGGTGTAAATGGTGCAATAAGTATAGATATAAAGCTCAAGTTTATTTGAATCATGTTCATTATCAAAATTGTGGGAGTCATAATCATACCCACAAAATATTTTGGTACAAAGGAAATGGTGTTCATGAATGGAGCACTATAAAAGGAATCTTAATGATGGCATTAGATGAAATACTTAAACAAATTATTGCAAAAGCAACTTTTGAAATAATTTGGATCACAACAACAATACAACTAAAGGCAGAATCAAAGAATGAAAATAGGATGAAGACGAAAGACAAATATTGAAGACTATAAATCTTCACGCTAAATAATGTAATATAGAGAGGTGTTGGAGATATTATATTATTTGGTAATACTAAAATAAATTAGAGTACTATTGTAAATATTATATTAGGGAGTGTGTTTTATATTTATTTAATGTATGTTTCAAAATGTGCATAGTGTTTATGTGTTATGTTATAAAGTGTGCAAAGTGTCAAGAGTGTAAGTGTGCAAGTGTGAGTTGTTAGGGTGCAAGGTGTTAAGAGAGCAAGCGAAGAGTCATCGATGTTAGGTGTTAAGTATGGAAGTGAAATGAAGAATCATGTAATCATGAGAGTTTTTTTATAATGTGAAGTATGTGAAAGGTTGCATCTCCTAAGAATTTTAGGACAATAAAATTCATGTAAAGTTATATATTGGAGATAAAGCTCCATGCTATGTAATCAGATCTTTTGAATGAATGAAGTTTTATGTTTTCTTTGATTATCAATAATACTTTACTTTGTGATATATTGATGTTATTATGTGAATGTGATTTATGTGTTGATATTTGATCCTAGATAAATTTACCTATGAGATAATTTGGTTGAATTGCCAACATATTTCACTGTTTGGTCTTGGTTCTCTTCATAATAGAGGAGCATAATATATTTTTCTATGGGGAAGGGACATGTCAAATCATACCTATTGATGGCATCATAGTGGTAATAGGAGGGTGTATTAGAGAATTCATGCCCCCATGTTTTAAGTTTGATCCATGCATAGTTAACTATTTTGGAGAAAAGATAAACCTCATCCTACTTGGAAATCATTCAGAAACAATATTTCTTGGTCACTCTATTCCTATCCTAAAGTTATGAATAACATGTCAATTTACATTGGGGACAACATGGCGTGGGTTAAATTAGTGCCTCTGGTTTTTTGTTATCAAATCCAAGCTCACTTTATTCTATGAAAGGCACTAGCTCACTGCCACCTAAATCTATATAGGTAGACTAATCAATGGAACCAATTTTGGGAAGGAAGGTCACATGTTCAACCCATGTACCTTCATATATTACAATTCCATGGTAATAACATGGTAAATCTAAGAGTGGTGACTTCCCCCTCTTCACACATAAATAATTATGGTATTTTGGTTAGCATATGGGACTTTCTACAAAGGAGACTTTGGTTCGAGTCTCATCAAAGTCATTTGGCAATTTTTTGCTCATAAGGTGGATTTTCAACCAACTCCTCGACCTATGTGACCATTTTTAGAATCACAAGGATATTTTATATTTATTTATATATCTCTCTCCAATAAAAAATAATGTGTCATAGATAGAGTATTTTAAAAAGGCTAAGGCAACAAAAAATTAGTGGATAACTTTAGCAAATCTTGGATCACCAAGTGGAATCAAGCGGTTGGTTTCCTATTTTCTAAGATTTGATATTTAATTATTAGTTTTTAGGGTATTATTAGGGAAAACATTTTGAAAGCCATACTTTTGCATACAAGTGTTTTGATCTTGTTTTTTAAGTTACACATTTTGTCTAGCTTTACACATTGGTGACAGTAGTTTATAGACCTACTCCTATGGTTGGGACTAAATTGTGTGAAATAATCCTCATGTTTATAATATGTCTTATCCAATCTATTTTCCTTCAACAATATGCAAATATCTTAGCGAAGGTTACACTAAAGGTGATTTTTGTATGGTTATAATATGTTTTTGGTATAGGAGACCATCCACTAAGAGGAAATAATTAAAAATGAGTTTTCTTTGTGATCCTTATTTAGCTCACAAGGATGTTAAAATAAGCCATGTTAATCTTGATTAAGGCCACAACTGACCTTGTATTGTAATCATTTATATATTTCCCTATAGGCCCATGAGTAACTTAGAAGGTAACGTTTTTGTATTATTATATTATTTTAGGTAGATTCTATGACCTTGACATTGGATAACTTGTATTATGGGTATTTCTATATCATCTTGTCTAATGATTTTCTCAATAGTTAAAGAGAAGTCTATTAGTTGGTGAGATTTATTAGTGTCTAAGGGAATTTTTCATATTTATGTTATGTTTATATATAACTTAATTTGGCTTTGCCAAGTAATGTATTGATTACATTTGTTCATGAATATATTACAAATTTTAACTACAAAGAGGTTTAGAGGCATGGCGATGAAGATGAGGATAATGAATAGAAATGTCTTAATTTATAGTAATCAATAATTAATTTATAAATAATAAATAATTTATATTATACAATAACTAATTAGATATTTTCGTATGGCATATAATCAATAAATTATCACTTGAGATTTAATGACACGATAATTAGTTATATAAACCAATATATATAATTCCAACCTAACCTACCATCCATATAACATCAGTATTTAATAAACTCACTTTGATACTAGGCCAGTGTTATAATTATACCATTTTTAGTGATGTTTACATGCTAAGGGGTATTGCACTAATGTTATATCAATGCTATGTTGACACAAAAATGCATAGTAGCACCATGATAACACCAAAATCACATGAGTTTTGGTGCTATGTTGACATTGTTACAGCACTATAGTTCACACTATGATGCAAGATGTAGTAATAACAAGCCATTTATTTTAGTTTGATCAATTCTACAATATTAAGTATTGTATTTCAGTGTTTTAAAACATGTAGAGATCTTGTAATTAATTGCCCAATCACAAGTTAAGTGAGGAGCCAAGAATTTTTTTAACTCGTGCCAAGAAACATGTTGACTCTTTGAGATTTTATCAATAGTTTATTGTTGATTTCTCATGCAAACTTGCAAGAGTAGAGAGAAAGGGTAGAATTTGGTTTTAAAAGCTCATTTCTAGGTTGTATCATTTTTTCCACTCTCCAGCATAGGGAATGAAATTGTATAATTCAAACCACTCCAAAAAATGAACCCAAACCACTTTTCAAGATCAAGTCGAATATTGGTACAAGGATATTTCATGTTGTTTTTATAAAAAAATTTGAGGTATTTTTGAATCCCCTAATTGAAAACTATGGTTTTGTTAGGGTTTTTTCAATTTCTTTTTTTTAAGTTCTTTTCAAATTAAAATCATATGCCAAGGCTGCAAGGTTATATTTTTTTATTTGTTTTGTTCCCTTACCCCTAAAAATATATAGGATTTTATTAGGTTATTTTCAATATTTTTTATCTCTTTTAAAGCATGTAGCTACGTAGTTAAAAATGTGTTTTTTAAAGCATGTCGGCTAGGTAATTTGATTCATAAGTTTTTATTTTTTATTTTCTCTCCTATTAGGAAATAGAAATGGCTTCTTCAGTTGAGGTCCCTAGAACCATCATGGGAAGCAATTATCCTCCTACAAGTGGAACCTAAAAAACTCCTTTATTTCCAACCCCATCTCAAAATCTAAAAAAAGAGACCCAATGTAGAAGCATGGGATTAGAAAAAACTTGTCAAATCAAGTTTTCTATAAATTTTATGGAAAGGACATGTGAGGAGGTATTCATTGCCTCAAATTTTATTTTATTGGGTACCAAAAAAAAATTGGACCCTTGTCCAAAAGTAGATGATACAACTAAATTTGAGGTGAAAGCTTTTATGTGCAACAAAGAGGCCAAGAAAGTTGAGCATAAAATGATAAGAATTGCAAAGGGAAATGAGTGGTGCCATGGGGATCCTTTTATGGGGATGAGATCAAACTATAGGATTTCCATGCCATGGTTGAAAAATCCATTCTTAGCCCTCATATTTAGTGAGGTAGTGCTAGTGGGAGTGGTAGAAGTGTGAGATGAGGCTCCAACACTAAACAAACCACCATATATAATACTACATTAGGGAGGGACAAAGAGAAGGAGGCTAGGATAGCCATAGCAAGTTTTTCGTATTAGTTCACAATTCTCTTCCATTATATGAACAACCCCTATTTGGAATCCATAGTGAGAGCATTGAGTGAGTCTAGAAAAGTAATATGATACAATGATAGGAAGGTGATGGTAAACCTACACTGTTAGGATAACAACAGTTTTATATGTACCTTATGTACCTTACTTCAAACTATGTTGTACATGCACACTTATTTGTGTTCCTTGATTGTTTTTACTTGTAAAAATCATTTACAACATGCAATATGATTTCCTTAACATGAACAATAATTTCACATAACAATATAAATACTAAAGAAAATAAATAATTGTTATTCAGCATTGGCACACATGATTGCATCATTACAATAACATGTTTGCAAAACATTAGAGCATTTACACAAGGAAGTCTCTCCCTTCTCTTCTCCCTTTTCTTGTTGGAATATGTAATGCAACATTGTGTAAATTATTCTTAGACTAAAATATAAATTCTAAAGAATAATATTTGAATTATAAAATAATTCTATTTTATGTAAAAATATTTCCACCCAATTAATAAATAAAATAAGGGTGCTAGGAATATTTAATTTGTGGGAAAAAGTTATTTCTCCTTTTTTAGCAAACATTAAAAAGTAACCAATCACTTTCTAATATTTGATAGATGCCACTTGTCACACATCTCAAGATAATATTGTGATAATATTAGACCAATTTTAGGGTTGTAGTAGAAAATTTTCTCTTTAAATAGGGATGTTGTCCACTACACCTTGTCATATCATGTTGATGCATATTATTGCATAATATTGAAGAATTCTTGTATTGTTGAATCATTGAGTAATATAGTGAGCTTCATAGTGAATGTTTCCCTTCTTCATTTGAAGTAGGGTTTTACCACTTAATATTGGTGTTGTGGGTTTTTCTCTTTTGTGTATGATTGATCTTGTGGAGCATTCTTTGATCTTGGGGAGACTTTGCTTGTCTCACATTTGGTATTAGAGCAGTTGGGATCTCCATCAAGTGTCTTCAATTCTTTGAGGTGAAAAACCTATTAAGGTATATATATATATAATTTTTTTGTTTTAATGCATGCATTTGATATTTGGGTATTTTATGCATTTGATATTTGAGAAAACTTATTTTACAAATCTGCCATTAGGGTTTATAGATTTATTGTGTTTTTTTTATCTAGTTATTAGATCTTTTGCAAATGGTGTTTTCATTTTAAATCTATAAATTTTTGGCATTGAGCTTTTGTTGGAAGGTTTTTGGAGCCAAACGAACCCCATGGTTGCGTCTGAAAGGCCCAAAAACCCCATTTCCATATATTATTTACCCTATTTTGGTGAAAAATAAATCTGAGGCAAATTTTTTATTTGGGGGCCAAATGGCCCCCCACCCATTTTGTTGTACAGTCTGAATTTTTTTTTATTATTATGTTTTTAATAAAAAAAACAGTCATTTAATAAAAAATAGTCATTTTTTATTATTATGTTTTTTAATAAAAAAAATAGTCATTTTATAAAAAAAACAATCATTTTTTCTATTATTTTGTTTTTTTAATAAAAAAATAGTTATTTAATAAAAAAAGAGTCATTTTTTATTTTTATTTTTTAATAAAAAACAATCAGTTAATAAAAAAAAGTCATTTATTATTCTATTTTTAATAAAAAAAATAGTCATTTATTTTATTTTAAGACCTAATAGTCATTTTTTTTGCATAAATTGAAATGCAATTTTTATTATTGTATAATGCAACTAGAATCCTTTTATGCAATTTTTGACAAATTTTTAGTCATTTTTTTCTCACATTAACAATGGTTGCTTGTGAGTTTGTTTGTTTTGCAAGGTTATCCAAGTATGTTTTGGAGTATACAAGGTAATTTTCGATCAACTTTTCACTCTCTTCCCCCTATTTTTATTAATCTCTTCTAATCTCTCTCCAGCATTTGTTTGAAGCATAATGTAAATTAATGTAACTTGTATCTCTCATAATGAAAGTAAAAGAGAATGAGATAGAGAGAGAGAGAGTATGTGTGTGTGTATTTGTGTTTTGCTTATTTTGCATCTCAACTAATCTAACTACTAACTTACTAACTTGCTACTAAAAAATATACTAACCAACTAACTTACAATTTACTAATTTTCATATTAATCAAGAAGGTTAAAAATGAATCAACTTACTAACCACAACTTTAGTATTTGATTAAAATTTACTTAATCTTGGAACACAGTTTATATTTTCTAAACACCTATTAATCCAAAAGAACTCGCTCTATCGATAGCAAGTCTTTTTCGGGTCCTCATACCCATACCCTTTTGGGTAGCTTGGTTGACCTTGGGTTATATGAATTGGCAACTCATTAGGCTATAGCAAAATCTTAAAATGAACACTAAATTACTAACTTATTGACTATCTAACATTTAACACATGTTTTATGGTTCAATTCAAGTTAGTTTATTTTGTTGCAAGATGATTGTTATGGTTAGTTACCTTCTTATTGTAAGTTAATTTATTGCAAGTTGATCTTGGTTTATTTCTTTTATTCAATTGCAATATGGTTAAATTTTTTTATAACAAGATGGTTATAATAGTTCATGATGATGTTGATTATCTTTCATGATGTTTATCTTTCATGATGATTATCTTTGATGATTGAAATGTAGATTACTTGAAAGTTATGTTTTTTTTATATGCAAGTATATTTATCTACTTTCTTATTGCATCATTTATTTCCTTTGTCAATGCATATTATGTTTTAATTATGTTTACTTTCTAGAATGGTTGATCATGGAATCTCCTTCACACCTAAGCACATCCTTGATGGATCAAATTTTGAAATATGCGAACCAAGGATGAGGGCTGAATTTCAAGCAAGAAATTTATGGCCCATTGTGAATGGAGATGAAGCAATCCCAACCTAGGCAAGGGCACTTGAGACATACAACAACAAGAGTCACCTTGCACTTTCCATGATTATCAATAGTGTGAGTGATGAGATATTTCTCACTATAAGCCATTATGAGCATGCTAAAGATGCATGGGATTTGCTAAAATAAGTCCATCTAGGGTCCAACACATCAAGGAAATTCATTTTATTGTCCAAAATTCTTAGCACTACGCAAGGTGAAGAAGAAAGTGCCTTGATCTTCCTCTCAAAGATAAAAGACATAAGAACTCAACTATTGGCTTGTAATTGTGATTGGATAAGTGAGAAGATCTTAAGCTTTATCATTTTGAGGAACTTGTCAAACAAATTCAAGAATTTTATCACAATTATTGATACTAGGCTAGAGCAAGAAGAGGATGGCATTCATCTCAACACTCTTTCACAATTATTGATTCAACATGAAGAGTCTCTTAATAGAGACAAAGTGAATGGTCAAGTTGTCAAGGAGAATAATGTTGTCTTGAGTACCACTAAGGCTTCCTTCAAGAAGAAATACAAGGGAAGGAAAAATCAAAATTTCCAACCTAACAAGCCTAGAGTTGATTTCACTTGCAATTTTTGTGGCAAGAAAGGCCACAAGGAATAAAATTGTTTCAAGAAGAAGAAGATTGCAGAAAAGGAAGAGCAAGAAAATGCTAAGGTACAAGGACCTAAGAAATGGTTTGGAAAAGGAAAGACAAAGAACAACAATGTAAAGCAAAATTCTAATAAAAATGCCTTTGTTTGTGCCCTCTACTCCATTGAATCATCTACTTCTAATTAATGGGTGTTAGATTCTGGATGCACTAACCATATGTGTTTTGAAAAGGATAAGTTTATGGACTTTCATAAGCACTCTTCATATTCAGTTGTCATTGATGATAATACTAGACTTCAAGTAGAAGGTGTTGGCAATATTGTAATTGAAGTGAAATTACTTGATAATGTCCTATATGTGCCTAACCTTAGGAGAAATTTAATTTTAATTTTGCAAGTTGCTATAAGTGGTCATACTATTGAGTTCAATGCAACTTCATGGAACATTAGGAAAGGTATGCTACCAATCATTATAGGTTATGTGAAGAATAATCTTTATGTGTTAGGTTATGCTCCTCCTAAAGTGTGTTTAGCAACTAATTTTTCTCCTAGTAGAAATCTTTGGCACTTAAGGTTAGGCCATAAAAACTATCAAAATATTCAAATGATGAAGTCCAAAAATTTGGCTAAAGGCTTCCCTAACATTTCACCTATTCGTGGTTTGTGTGAAACATGCATCTTAGGCAAGATGAGCAAACAAAAGTTTACAAAGGACAAGTCAACAAGGGCCACACAAATTCTTCAACTCATTCATACAGATATTATGGGTTCATTACATGTTAGATCACTTGGTGGTGCATCCTATATTCTCACCTTTATAGATGATTATTCAAGAATGATCTTTGGGTATCTACTTACGAATAAATCATATTGTTTTGAGACATTCAAGGAGTTCAAAGCTTTGGTAGAAAACCAAAAGGGAGTAAATATCAAAATGATTAGAAGTGACAATGGAGGGGAGTACAATAGAAATGATTTCAATGAGTTTTATTCTTCTCATGGGATCAAAATGCAGTTTACTTACCCATACACTCCTCAACAAAATGGTGTTGCAAAGAGGAAAAATAGGACAATCATGGAGATGGTAAGATGCATGCTTGGTGACCACTTACCTCAATTCCTTTGGGGTGAAGCAGCCAGTACAACAATCTACATTCTTAACAGGTGTCCTTTAAAATAAGTTGAGGGGAAGACTCCTTATGAGGTTTGGAATGGTAAGAAGCCAAATTTATCACACTTAAGAGTGTTTGGATGTGATGCATTTTCATATATTCCTTCAGAAAAGAGGAAAAATTGGACAAAAAGTCTCAAAAATGCATCTTTGTTGGCTATGATGCATAACATAGGGGCTACAAGTTATACTCACCTTCTTCATGCATTGTATTTGTTTCAAGAGATGTCAAATTCAATGAATACCTTATTGAGTTAGAAAAGGGTGGGCCTTGTGTCAAAAGGACCAAGTGGTTGGATCATTCTAGGGGTCCTAAAGAGCAAAATTCAATTAGCCAAAGGATAACTAGAAGTATGACCCTTAACATGTCTCTTCTAGCTAAGATAGAGAATGATCATGAGCCTACTTCTTACCAAGAAGCTTCACAACACTCTTGTTGGGTTGATGTCATGAAGGTTGAGATGGATTCTCTTCTAAAGAATAAAACTTGGGATCTAGTGCCTTATCCTAATAAGAGAAATGTTATTGGGAACAAGTGGGTCTATAGAAGCAAGTACAATTCTAATGAAGAGATAGAAAAGTATAAGGCTAGATTGGTTGCTAAGGGTTATGCTCAAAAACATGGCATTGACTATGATGAAATATTTGCATCAGTTGCCAAAATGCCCACCATTTGGCTTCTCATTGCTATTACTGTTGCTCAAGGTTAGCAGATTTTTCAGCTTGATGTGAAAAGTGCCTTTCTAAATGGTGATTTTGATGTGGATATCGACATGAGTCAACCACAAGGATTTGTTGTACAAGGTAAGGAAACACTTGTGTGTAAACTAAAGAAGACCTTGTACGGTTTGAAGCAAGCACCTAGACCATGGTACATGAAGATTTCAGTTTACTTCTTGTCTCTTGGTTTTGATAAATGCTATTTAGATACAGATCTCTATGTGTTTAGGAAGGATAACTTGGTCATTTTAATTGCTCTATTTATTTATGACCTTGTTATGACTGGAAATGAGAATGAAGTCATTTTGATTTCATCTCCAAATTAAAATTAGAGTGTGAAATGACTGACCTTGGTCTTCTACACTACTATCTTAGCATGCAAGTTTATCAGCATGAGGATTGTACTTTTTTGAGTAAATCCAAGTATATTGAATATCTTCTTAAGAGGTTTGATTTGGAGGATGGAAATCCTACTTCCATTCCTATTTCCAAGTTGGAAGTAAATATAGAATCTCAGTTGGCTAATGCTACATTGTATAGGCAGCTCATTGGTAGTCTTCTTTATGTTACCATCACAAGGCTAGATATTGCTTTTGTAGTTGGTATGATGGCTAGGTTCATGCAAAAACCTTATATTGAGCACTTACAAGCTACCAAGAAGATTCTGAAGTACCTTTTAGGTACTAGAGATTTGGCACTCAAGTATTCTAGGCTTCCTTCCTTTGCTCTTTTTGGCTATGCTGATTCTGATTTTGGAGGGCATAGAATAGATAGAAATTCTACCACAGCATATGTTTTTAGTATTGGGTTTGTAGCTATCTCTTGGTCTTCCAAGAATCAATATACAATTTCTCTTTCTATAATGGAAGTGGAGTATAAGGCTATGACAGCAACTGCACAGAAGTGGTTTGGCTTCGTACCCTCATGAAGGAAATTGGCTTTGAGCAATTTGGTCCTTCATGTTTGCTCTCCGATAATCAATCAGCTATTGCCTTGGATAAAAATATTGTAATGCATCAAAGGACAAAGCATGTTGAAATCCAAGCCCACTTTATTAGATATAATGTACTGAATGGGACTATTCAGTTGGAGTATTGCCCATCATCTTATAATTTTGTTGATTTGTTCACCAAACCTCTTCCCAAGGAGCAGTTTTGTAAGCTGAGGGACTCATTTGGTTTGGTGAAGTTATCCTCAAGGGGGAATGAAATGTAGTTACACTTGTGTGATGACAACTTCATCCTTATGAGGTATTTTGTGCTATATATATGAGTTGATCTTTGGTGGTATAATTATTTTTTACATCTCTTTTGAACATGGTACTTTCTTGTTTGCCTTGTGCAACTTTTGTACATGTTACTTTGTAGATGGAATTGTGCAATTATGGTATATGATGCAATTGCTTTATGCGACTCTTTTACATGGTACTTTCTTGTTGCCTTGTGCAACTTTGTACATGTTTTTATGTAGTTGGCATTATGCAATTGGTTTATCATGGTACTTTATTGTTAGCATTTATGCTACTTTTGTACATGATATTTTATGGTAGGCTTTATGCAACCGGTGTGCACACTTTATTATTTTCATATACCTTATGCAACTCTTGTACATGGTAATTTTTTGTTAGTGTTGTGCTAATTTTGTACATGGTACTTTATATTTTGCATTATCATGGTACTCCTTGTTTGCTTTATGCAAATTTGTACATGATATTTTTAGATCAACTATATAGCATGTGACTATAAGTATGGCTTGGCATATTTTTGTGATGACTTATAGTTCACTATTTGTTATATCAATTTTATTATCATCTTTGGATATTCATATATGCTATGGTGAATATATTTATGATGATGTATCTAACTGATCTTATGTTGAGCTTCTTGTAGCTTGCAGGTACTTCCATTTGGGGTTTTGTAGGCTTACTAAAGACACCCTTGTGATGTTTTCTTCTTATCATTTGCAACCACTTGTGGTTTATGGATGGCTTTGTAAGTTGCTTATATCTGAAGCTACTCCGCTGGTGGCTTGTAGTCTCATTTTGGTCCATTTTGTATTGGTGCCTTATTGTAGACCATTCTTGGTCATAGAAGCTCATTGTAACTATATTACTCATTTGATTCTCATCCCCATTTGTATCTTTAGGGGGAGAATGTTTTTTTGTTTCATAATTCCTTTCCCTAATATTGCATTAAGAGGGAGTGTTGGAATATGTAATGCAACATTGTGTAAATTATTCTTAGACTAAAATATAAAGTCTAAAGAATAATATTTGAATTAGAAAATAATTCTATTTTATGTAAAAATATTCCCACCCAATTAATAAATAAAATAAGTGTGCTAGGAATATTTAATTTGTGGAAAAAAGTTATTTCCATTTTCTAGCAAATATTAAAAAGTAACCAATCACTTTTTAATATTTGATAGATTCCATTTGTCACACATCTCAATATAAGATTGTGATAAGATTTTTCACACATATCAAGATAATATTGTGATAAGATTAGGGTAATTTTAGGGTTGTAGTAGAAAAGCTTCTCTTTAAATAGGGGTGTTGTCTACTACATCTTGTCATATCATGTTGATGCATATTGTTACATAAAATTGAAGCATTCTTGTATTGTTGAATCATTGAGTAATATAGTGAGCTTCATAGTGGATGTTTCCCTTTTTCATTTGAAGTAGGGTTTTACCACTTAATATTGGTGTTGTGGGTTTTCCTCTTTTATGTGTGATTGATATTGTGGAGCATTCTTTGATCTTTGGGAGATTTTGCTTGTTTCACATTTCTCTCCCTCTATGTTTAGAATTTTTTTCTCTATTGGAGTATATTACATTATGTATTTCATGCTAATGTACCCCAATGTGACCTTCATGGTATAACTTGTAAATATTAGATTAGGGTTGTGTCCTATATTAGAGTGTAAGTAATATTTCATGTAATGAAATAATGTGTAGGAAATGCACAAGTGTTATGTAAATGTGTATGTACAGGAAATGCACAAGTGTCATTTGAGTAAGTGTGCAATTTTTATGTGTGTATATGTGCACAAGTGTCTTATATGTAAGTATGCACAACTATTCTTATATTATAGAGTGTTATGTGAAGAGTCATATCTAGGTGTGCATACAAGATAGAGTTATGTGTATGCAAGTTTTAAGTAAAGATGCCAAGAGTCATGAGACTTGGCATAAGGAAAGGAAGATTCAAGTAATCATAGAAACATTCTACAATGGCTATATATTACTCCATGGAGGATCATAGTGAAAATAGAAAACATAGCAAGCATAGTAAGCATAGAGAAGCAATCATCAATATTATTGTAAAGAGTCAATTACTACATTATGTAAGAGGAAAAAAGACTAATAAATTTTTCATACATTCGAGCAACTAATATTGTAATTTGTGCTACATGCTTTGTACATATATGATTCAGGCTATTTACACTCATAATTTTTGTTCATTAATGAATGTTAGTTGATATATTTTAAGCCTTAATATACATATTAGTTTGCTCATATTTTTTTTTTGCTTACATAGTTATTTGATCTTACTATATTGTGGTTATCATATAGTTTATCCTATGGAATTTATCCTTTGATTTTACATTAATATTAAGGTTTCAAATTCCATCGATGGTTTCAAAGCTATAATAAGTAATTGATTCACAAGTTGAATTTATTTAGATACATATTAAATCGATTTTCTTTGGTTTGATAAAATTTATTTAGAGCCCATATACTTTAAGGGAGATAGACCTAGACTCTATTGTAAGATCAAAGTAATAAAAATGTTAGAGTCTTTCCATAGTTGTAGAAATAAATAGTGAAGACTAGGACTCGACTATAGAGTCTTTCCACGATTGCAAAATAATCAGTGAATACAAGGACTCAACTATTTGGGTGAATCAACTTGAAGTCAGTTGATCATTATAGGGAATAGCCAACCCTTGATATCAAAATATTTTTTAGGAACATAAATAATTTTTGATAACTAATTTCTATCAACTCAGGAGGAAGTTGAATTATTTGATACAATCAAGTCATCTCAACTTTGGTATAAGCATCAAGGAAATTTGAGTCACCTTGAAATTGTTTGGGTTCTTAGGTGCGACCTAAGACATTTTTGTAGTAGAGATTGATCATCATAGGTGTGAGAATCATCCTGCAATAGATAGAAAAAACTTTCATATTCAAGTGCAAGAGAAAGTAGAAAATAAGGATATATCAAGGACTAAAAATATCCAGCTTTCATCAAGTGTAGGTTAATTGAAAGGTGCAAAATGATTCAATTCTTGAAGAGAAACCTTGATAGAGATAGATAGATAGATAAAAGTTACCTATTCTAAAACTCTATTTGGAATAGATTCAATCTATGAAGAGACTCAAGTCTAGAATATAGACCTTGATATATGAAGACTCAAGTCTAGAAGATAGACCTTAACATATGAAGACTCAAATCTAGAAGATAGACCTTGACATAAGATTTTGGTTATAAACCTTGACATTATGGTTTGATAAGAGTAGCCATTATATAGATGTTCTAAAGTGATCTAAAGAGATTGAACAAAAGAGAGTGAAAGAGATTGATGAAATATCATAGATTGTAGGAGAATTTACAATAAATCAGCAAGCGACCATTTTTGAAGTCAAAGCCACCCAAGGATAAAAGATTAAATTTTTAGGGTGCAGTGAGAAGGTCAAACTTTGGTGTAGCTAAAAGATTAATTTTTAGTGTGTAACTAAAAGGTTAATTTTTTTAGGGTTTAATTACAAGGTTAAAATCTCATGGTGCGGCTCAAGGTATAATGTCTTAAGGTGCAATAGGAGATATTCAAAGAGAGAGTAGTCATTCTGCCTACATCAATATGAAAGTGTAAGGTAGAAGTACAAAATCCATCACCAACATTGTTTGACCTAAAAACAAAGAACAACATTAGCTTGAGTACCTAAAAAAATGAATAATAAAGAAATTCAAGGAATACTTAGCTAAGCCATGCCATTTTTGGAAGCCACTATTACAAAAGAAGATTTCTAAACACCATTACAAGTTTCATTGTTGCAGAAGGTGAAGCATTGTTCCAAGTTCCATTATCATAAAATAATAATCCCAAGGACTAAGGAGAAGATTTTTGGTCATGGTAAACTCAAATATACATTGGAAAGATAAAATTCATAGCCAAAATCACAAAATAAAGAGGAAATGCTAGTGCATGGTAGAAAAACTCCAAGAGCCATTTGAACATATTTCATAATGGCAATATGTTGAGTGAATGTTTGTTGGTAGTAAAATTCTTTAAGGGAGGTGTAAACCCTTTTTATAACCACTTAGTGTAGTAATAACAACATATATTGAGATACTCAATGTTCTTTCTACCCAAAACCAAAACATCAGGAGCGTTGCACTTCAAGTGGATGTTGGAGCAATAAAACACTTCACTTACTCAAACCAAAATTTCCATTTGAAGGTGCAATACAATCAAGAGAATCAATTAAAGCATTTTTACATGCTTGAGGAAACAAAACAAAAGGAAGACAAGGCATTCACAGAGTTGAAGACATTCGAGGCATGTGTTCTATGAAGGTAATATTATTTTTAGAGTTTCCAAGTTAAATTAAGGAGAGATAAGGTTCGATAATTAATTTAATGTTTTATTAGGTTTAAAGAGTTTAATTTTATATTAGTTTTTAAGGAGAGATAAGGTTGAATAAATAAATTAATGCTTTATTAGGGTAAAGTTAATTTATGGAGTGATAAGTAGGAATTATCAAGTTTGCTTTATTAATCAGTTTTTTAGATTTACTTTATTAATTTTTGAATTAATAGATTATTTGCAAAATTAATTAAGTTGGGATTCAAAAGGTATTCAACATCAAATTTAGGTAAAACTGATTTTGTAAAATTCTTATTTTTCATTAGTTTCTAACATTTGGGAAACAAGTTTTTCTACATCATAGGTTTTATATTTTAGAAATTTTTGAATTTATTTAAAACTAGGGCGTTATAAGGTAGTCTACATCCAATATATTGTTAACATTGATTGCATATCATGGAAGAAATTATTAAAAATACACTCAATAATAGAGATATAGTAAACAAACTAAAATACTATTTTTAGAGTATGATAGATGGTTTTGATAATGAAAAGAAATCAACAAGATTATAGAATAGTAAAGGAAGTACACCATTAGTTCTTATTACTACAAAATCTTATTCTAGTAGTTCATATTAATCAATCTCAAAAATAGAATCTACTAAAAATATTGAAGATCTTCATCATCTACAATTTATCTACATGGAAAATAAATATAGAATAGCTTTGGTTGTACATAAGTGGTTATGCTATTTTATCAAGAAAATAGATGAACTTGAAATTCTAAGAAGGATGAATAAAGCAATAAAAATATCTTCAAGATGTGTTTATTGCAATAGAATTGGTCATGAAAAAGAAAATTGTTGGAATATTCATCCATGTAAATATTATGGAAGAAATTTTCATTTCTCTATTTATTGTTATTACAAGGAGAAGTATTATAGAAGATTTGAAAGGGAATTAATATTCATATTAGATTGTTTTTTCCAAATACTCATTTTTGAAGCATATTCTAACAATGAATTCAAGTGTGGAATTTTTGAAGTACATGAAAGAAGTCATCCAGAGAACAAGGAAAGATAAAATGGGTCAAACATAATGTAACTTTATCTTATGAGATAATTAGATCACATGTTTTACAAGGCTACTTGTAGATTTAATATTCATTGAAGAGAAGACTATGATTGAAGACTAAAGTTTTCAATAACAAAATAATGTAATATAAAGGGTGCTAGAGTATATTAAATTATTTCATACATACTAATGTACCACCATGGTACCTTCATGGTACAACTTGTAAATATTAGATTAGGGTTGTCTCCTAGATTAGAGTGTGAGTAATATTTCATGTAATGTAATAATGTGCAAGAAATGCACAAGTGTTATGTAAGTGTGTATGTGCAGGAAATGCACAAGTTTCATGTGAGTAAGTGTACAAGTGTTGTGTGTATATGTGCACAAGTATCTTATATGTAAGTGTGTACAAGTGTTCTTAGATTAGAGAGTGTTATGTGAAGAGTCATGTCTAGGAGTGCATACCAGATAGATTCATGTGTATACAAGTGTCAAGTAAATATGCCAAGAGTCATGAGACTTGGCATAAGAAAAGGAAGAGTCAAGTATCCAAAAAGATATTCTACAATGGCTATATATTACTCCATGGAGGATCATAGAGAATATATAAAATATAACAAGAATAGTGATCATAGATAAGCAGTCATCAATATCATTAAAAAGAGTCAAATGTTGTATTTTGTAAGAGGAAAAAGAAGTAATCAAGTTTACATACATTTGAGCAACTAATATTGTAAGTTGTACTATATGCTTTGTACATGTATGATGCAATCAAATAGATGACAAAAATGAAATGAATGAAATAATAATTTATTCAACATTAGATTTGGCTTAGAAATGTCTAAGCATTATATAGGTTACAATATAGAAAGTATAACCTATTTAGCACTATTAACGCTAACAGATGCGTTAAGAGAAGAGTGCGCTAACAACTAACCTAGGAAGAGAAGTGTGTGCTAACAACTAATCTAAAATATCTAACCTAGGATATTTTAGATATTAATCTAGGTTTACCAGTAGATATTTAGAACAATAAATATCTCCATGGTAAGTAGTAAAAAGTAAATGTAATAATCTATGTAGTATAATGCAATATACTACCTATTTTACCCTAACATCCCCCCTTTATTACATTACTTTGAAATACAAAGTTTACTTCGGAACAGTTCAAATTTGACACGTCCAAGTGCCTTTGTGAAGATATCTGCAACCTGTTCGTCAGTGGGAATGTGTTGGAGCTTGATTTTGTGTTTAGGAACCTCATCTCGAATGAAATGACAATCTGTGTCAATATGCTTTGTACGTTCATGGTGAACTGGATTCTTGACTAAGTTCAAAACACCCTGGTTGTCGCAAAACATATGAATAGGAAGTTTCTTTGGTAGACCCATAGTTGCCAAGATGCGACTTAACCATATCGCTTCACACACAGCTCCATGTGCAACACGATACTCTACCTCTATTGAGGATAAAGCAACCACTTGTTGCTTTTTACTATACCATGAGACATGACCAGATCCAAGATGAAATACATATCCTGATGTTGACTTTCTATCATCTATAGATCCAACATAGTTAGAGTCAGTGTAACTCTATAAGAAGAATGAGTTATTCTTCTTATACTCTAGACCATATTCTACACTACCTTGAATGTAGTGGAGAACACGTTTTGCTACTTTCTAGTGAGAAGTCTTTGGTTCTTGCATGAACTGAGAAAGATAGTTTACAACAAAAGTAATGTCTGGTCTAGTATTGGTTAGATAGATGAGGCTTCCAATCATCTATTGATATAGCATGCCATCTACCTGTGGTGAGTCATCATACCGTGATAACTGAAGCCCTGATTCCATCGGTGTTGCTTTGGGCTTACAATTAGTCATATGATATTTTTCTACTAAATTCTTGGCATACTTTTTTTGAGTCACCCTAAGATGATTCTTCTTCTTTTCTATCTCAAGGCCAAGATAGTAGTGGAGAAGTCCCATATCTGTCATATCAAATGACTCTTTAAAGTCATACTTCATGGAGTTAATCAATATCTCTGAATTTCCAGTAATGATCAGATCATCTACATATAATACAAGAATCACTATTTCAGAACCTGTGTTCTTAATATAGAGATTTGCATCAGATGGACTTCTCTTGAATCCATTCTATAGTAGGTGACTATCCATTTTGATGTACCATGCTCTTGGGGCTTGTTTCAGCCCGTATAATGATTTGACCAATTTGTAAACATGTTGCTCATGGCCTTAGTAAATCCTTGAGGTTGAGTCATGTATACCTCTTCTTTTAGGTCACCATTTAGAAAGGCACTTTTTACATCCATCTGATGTAATTTCCATCCAAACTATGTTGCCATAGCACAAAGAACTCGAATGGTGGTCATCCTTGTTGTGGGTGCAAAGGTTTCCTCATAATCAAGGCCTTCCTTTTGAGCATAGCCCTTTGCCACAAGACGGGCCTTATGCTTGTCTATGGTACCATCTACCTTATACTTGACTTTGTAAACCCATTTGCAGCCTATGGGCTTCTTTCCTTTAGGCAAATCGACCAACTTCCATGTTTTGTTTTTAATGAGGGATTTATGTTCAGCATCCATAGTTGCCTTCCACTGAGGCTGACTAAGTGCTTCATCAACTGTAGAAGGTTCATTTTCATCATATGATGACATATAAACCCTCTCCTCATCAACTTCCATATCTTCTCCACTTTCTAACTCTTTATTAATAGAAAGCTCTTGAAAATATTCACAAAGATCATCAACTGAAGTAGATGCTTTTGCATTTTTCTGTCGAGACATGCTTCGTGTCTTTGGATTATTGAGAGTGAGATCTGGTGGTGAAGTGAGTTTGGAATCTCTCATAGTACTAGTATACCATTTTGGAGGCTTTTTCTATTGTTGAGGAGTCTGTGGTTGTTGCTCCTCATCTTCCAGGTATACTGATGTGGTGTTAGGTGTGAAAGCTTCATCAAACACCACATCTCTACTAATGTGAATTTTCTTGGTGAATGGATCTATCAACCGATAGCCTTTTGAAAATTCATCATATCCAAGAAAAATGCACTGTAGTTTTTTCTCATCTAACTTATTTCTTTTCTCCTTAGGTATATGCATAAAATCCTTACACCCAAATATACATAGATGAGATATGGAGGGTTTCCTTCCACTCCATGCTTCCTGAGGAGTCATACCTTCAAGAGCCCATGTGGGAGCCCTATTCAAAATATATACTATAGTTGTCATAGCTTCAGCCCAGTAATTGTGCTCAAGATTTTCTCCTTTAAGCATACATCATACCATTTCCATAATGGAACGATTTCTTCTCTCAGCAACTCCATTTGACTGAGGAGAATAGGTTGTTGTTAACTATCTTTTTATCCCATGTGTTTGTAGAAATGAAGAAAATTATTTTGATGTGTATTCCCCCCCTCGATCTGAATGGAGGGTCTTTATGAAACATCCTGATTCTTTCTCAACAAGCTTCTTGAATTGTTGAAAATAGTCAAATGCTTCAGACTTCAACTGCAAGAAGAAGACCCACATTTTTCGTGAGTGATCATCCATAAACAATTGAAAATACTATTTTCCTCCACAACTGGTAGATATAGGACCACACAAATATGTGTGTACTAACTCCAAAGGTGCCTTAGCTCTAAAAGAGCTAGGCTCATAAGGTACTCTATGTTGCTTTCCTTCCAAGCAATCTAAGCACACTAGCAAAGTAGATGAAAGGTTAGGAAGTCCTTTCACCATTTGATATTTACTGAGTTCAAGTAAATACCCTGAACTTAGATGCCCAAATCTCTTATGCCATAGAGATGTGGCCTCTTTTGTTGTTACTGCCATGGCAACATGTGGTGAGGTAATTGCATCTAAAGTGAAAAAACCATGTTTGTAAGAACCCGTTGCTATGTGTTTGCCTCTTTGGGTGATGAAACAATGTTTCTTTCCTTGCTCAATTTTGAATTTGACATTCATGTTTTTGTCTAAAAATTTTGGAACTGACAAGAGATTATTTGCCAATCCTGGTACATAAAGAACATTTTGAATCTGACATTTTCCATCTAGAAGGGAAACAAAAACACTTCCTTCTCCCTAGACTTGATAGGTCTTATCATCAGCAATGGTTACTGGTCTGCCCTCTCGTGCCTCAAATGTCTCAAACCATGACTTATCATCAGTCATATGCTTTCTAGTACCTAAATCTATGTACCACACTGTATCCTTGTGAGGGGAATCAGTATGAGTCATGAGCACTTTGTGTGCTCGTTCAGATTCTGAACTAGAATCTTCAGTGGCAACAATATGTCCTTGTTGTTGCTTGTTCTTGTTCTTTGGTTTGCCTTTGCCCTTCTTTTGTCTTTGTTCATTGGGTGGTTTGTTCTTAAACCAACATCTCTTGGTTTCATGAGTGTCCTTATCACAAATTTTACAATATTGCTTCTTCTTCTGAGTCTCTTTGCCTTTGCCCTTGTCTTTGTTAGAAGAAGATCCCTTCTATTGATTCCAATTTTTCTTTCCACTTTGTTTGTGTGAGAAGAGTGCATTGTTTGATGCATCATCTCTTTGGAGTTGATTTGCTTCCTCAATTTGAAGCATGTTTACCAACTCTACAAAATTCACTGTCCTTCTAGAGACTTGAAGTGAAGTGATCAACATTCTGTAGGAGTCTGGAAGAGCCCTCAAAATGATTGAGGTCAGGACTTTGTCTTCCACTTTTTCTCCTAAGGCTTGCAGTTTTTTTTTTATATATGCCACTCTATAGAGGAATAGCTCTACTGTCTCTCCAGATTTCATATGAAGAGTATGAAGCTGTGTTTGAAGGTTAAGAATTGTTGATTGATTCTTTCCTTCAAATATGGTTGCTAAGGCATCCCATGCCTCATTACCATTTTTAGCTTCACTTATATGAGGTTGTATGTCATCAGTAATAGCTAGCAAGATCAAAAAGGGAAGTCTTTTGTCCTTTTTATCATATGTTGTCTGATCTGCTCCTGGTGATGTGGGTCTAGAATCAGTGCCATCCACTATACCCCACATCTCCTCTATAGTTAAAATAGCTTTCATCTTAGTTTTCCAGGTAGAATAATTTGAACCTTTAAGCAATTGGCTTTCATTGAGATATTTGTTTATCAGTGCCATGGTGAAGGTTTCAAATAAGTGACTAAGATGACTTTATCTTACAGTATACTCCCAAAATAGTATATGGAAGATCTTAATTTTCTCTTTAAGATATTTAATGGCCCCTGCCTTAACACCCTTCAAGAAGGATGAGAATTTTGAGGAATTTAAGCCAAACAAATAGAGCAAATTAAAGGGGAGGTTTTGAAAGACTTCTGATTTTACTCTTTAGGATATTTAATGGCTCCTGCCTAAACACCCTTCAAGAAGGATGAAAAGTTTGAGGAATTTAAGCCAAACAAAGAGAGTAAATCAAGGTGATTTGAATTATGACCTTTGATGGGGAGTACAAATAATTGACTTGTTTAACCTGTGCAAGGTGTAGCACGATTTAGTGAAGTTTAGGTTTTTGAAATGCTCTTTGATGTTTATGATTTGTAATTGCAAAAAAAATGATGGTTTAGTGCAATAATAAAAAAGAGCAACCCAAATTTTTATCACTCTAGGTGTCGGATGCAACCGAAAATGCACCTAGTATAGTCAATTTTTGAGAAAAGGTGTCGAGTACAATCGAGAATGCACCTTATTATTCTGAAATATCCCCCCTTTGTTCTACAATTTTGCAAAAAAAGAAACACAAATGTGTCCTTTATCCCCCCTTAATTTTTACAAAATTAGGAATCAAGCACTCCTTTCAAGACAAGTCGACACACGACCCACTTTTGAAAGGCTTCCAGACCAGTCGACACATGACTTGGTTTTTGTCTTCAATACTCGAAAATAGGTGGTGCATTAGGATCAAAAGGTTCACGAATCCTCATGGGACCATAGCTTTTGTCCAACCCCTTCCATGGATCAGTATAGATAATGGAGTGAGGAATGGATCTACGATATTCACGAAGCATACGATGAAAATGAGATCATGTAGTTTGTCTTCACAATTCGTTCCTCTTCCTTATGATTCTTTGTCGACGAAGAGCTTTCCTTACCCAAGATTTGATCTTCATGAAATGTTTGAAGTTTGGTTTCTTTCAAAAAAAAATTAAAGAGTGTCTTTGGTTTGCAACCAGATTTGTGGTTTCTTTGTTCTTTGATCCCCAAATGGTGAGAGAGAGAAAACACATGGATTTGCTAGTTGCAAAGAATTTGGCTTTTTAAAAAGTTTGAAAATTTTGAATGCTAAAAATAAATAAATTAAAAGACTCAATTTTAAATAATAACACATTTTTTTTAACAAAAATAATCAATTAAGAATACAAAAAATTGATTATTCTAGCAAAAATAAATGTAAATTATAAAAAATGATCTAAAAAAATATTAGATTTTAAGCAACAAAAATGAAAAAACAATAAGAAATAGCCAAATTATAAAAATCACCTTTTTCTTTTTAAAACAAATTGGCGCAGGGGGGGGGTTCGATCGTGCAACTTCTTGCGCATCAAATTTGAACTCAACTAGTGCATTGTGTCCCCATGTGCTTTCCTTTGAAGGCAACAACTAAGTTTTATTAAAAAAAGAACTTAGAAAAAAAAATTAGCAAAAATAATGCTATGTGCGTGGTGGGCATGGGGTTTGATCCCCCGATCTGATGCACCAAATCTTGACACCCTTACCACTGTGCTTCGAGGATCCTTTGAGAATAAAGGAAGGATCCGCTCATATTGTTCTAAACTGAGCGGATTTATTTTTTTTAAATGTTGGGATATTGTCCCACATGTGCCCTGCAAGCGCATTAACTATGAGTTAAAACTAAATACCTGATACTTCGTTATTTGAATGCCTATGGGTATTTATTATTTTCAAACATTTTTCTATCCTCACCATTGAAGTAGCACCAACTCAGTATCCATTAACCAACGGATACCTCAGCCAGCCCTTTGCGCCACATGTCTCACCCAGCAGTTCCATGTTAGTTGCCTTAGGTGCCAAGTCAGATTCCTCAAAATTTGAGTCGCCAGATCAGCCTGTCATAGGTGCTGAGTCAGATCCTCAAAATTTGAGCCTCCAGATTAGCCTATCATAGGTGCTAAATTAGATTCCTCACTGTGGTGTTTTCCAGGTATCGAAGGTAGGTCACGCTAAGGTGCTGCTACCTCGATCATAGCACTGGGAATGTGAGGGCACTCTTGCCCTTGATGCACTCCCTATGGCCTAGCCTCGTGGGTGGCATTCCTTATGGGCAGGATCCATGATAGGATAGCTTCTCACCTATGCTCACGCGATCGCTGGCAGACTGTGTCCTACCTTGCCGATCGTGACAGGGCCTCTCTACCTGTTGAGGTGGGGTTCATGTCGGTCGGGTAGCACGTCGCCTAGACAAAATCTCACAAGTACCAGGTGGAATGATCAATGCTCGTACTCTCCACCCTAGTGATTATGCCAATGTAATCAAATAGATGACGAAAATTAAATGAATGAAATAATAATTTATTCAACAGATGTGTTAAGAGAAGAGTGCGCTAAAAACTAACCTAGGAAGAGAAGTGTGTGCTAACAACTAATTTAAAATATCTAAAATAGGATATTTTAGATATTAATCTAGGTTTACCAGTAGATATTTAGAATAGTAAATATCTCTATGGTAAGTAGTAAAAAGTAAATGTAATAATCTATGTGGTATAATGCAATATACTACCTATTTTACCCTAACATATGATTCAGACTATTTGCATTCATAATTTATCCTCATTAATGAATGTTATTTGATATATTTTAATACTTGATATACATATTAGTTTGATCATATTTATTTTGCCTACATTGTTATTTGATCTTACTATATTGTGGCTATCATATATTTGATACTAAGAAATTTATCCTAAGAGTTTACATTAATATTAAGGCTTCAAAAGCTATCATTCTCCCTTTTATCTCCATGTCTATTGGAAATTCTCCTCTTCTCCTAAATTCTACTGCATTAAACTAAATTACAATGGATGCCTTGCACCTAATAAATAGACATCCTTCATGCTAATAATAAACAGACTTTTCTATATCTAGTTACCCTAATTTTTTTATCATTATCTATTCTTTTTTATTTTCAGATGTCTTTCTATCTATAAATATTTTTTTCATTTTTAAGAAAAGTCTTTCTATCTATAAACAATATTTTTTCTTTTTTAATAAAGGTCTTTATATATAAACAACTTATCTTCTTCTTTAAAAAAATCCTATTTGTAGCATAATGCTCTTTCTATTTTTCACTAAGCATTATTTTTAACACTCCTCCTTAATGCTTAATGTTGTAACTCTGAATTCTTATGGCTTATTTATCCTCATAATAGAAATTTCAACCTATTTTTAGTTGCCTATTGCTAACTAGATGCTCCCATCCTCCAAATAGCAATCCCAACTATTTTATTTGGATTATAGTTGGATGCTCCTACATCATACTCACCTAGTAACAAAAATTTTACATGAGCTTCAACTCATGAATTATTTTTCCAAGCTACAACCACTCTAGACTGGTTTTCTATACAAGGTCAACTTTATTGTCTTGTCTTGGCCTTCCTTGGAGGATCAACCTCCTCGCATAGAATACCCTCAACTTCATCTTCACCTTATCCCATTGCATCACATCCATCCAACTGTAATCAACATTTTAGACTTACTACAGTAATTCTCTTTTATTACTTTATTTTTATTTTACTACCTAGGTTAGTTACGCTATTGTTAGCGTATATTTAATTAGGTTGATTTTGTAATTAAATAGACCTAATTTAGCCTATGTAATTCGAGGTCTAATTTGTTATTAGATCCTATGATTACGGGCTAATCTAGGCGTCTAATTGTTTTATAAATGTTTCTATGATCAATGGAAGAGTTAATTTTTTGATCCGCTAATATGGTATCAGAGCTCGGCTCTATTTTTTCTTGACCTCGGCAACACGTTTTTTGAGATCTAAGAGGAGACCGACGTAGATGTGGGCACGTTTCTCGAGGCAGGGTTGGACCTACTTGGGCATGCATCTCGAGGCATCGTAACTAGACCTACACTCAAAATGAGGGCAGATAGACTGGCTTGACTGAGCATCGATCTTGAGGTTGATCTAGACTGCTAGGCAACCGAGGGACTTGGGCATATTTCTTGAGGTCGATCTGAACTACGTGACTGGACTGACACGTGGACCCACTGGACTGGATGCTGGACTGACGAACCTGACTCGGACCCTCTCATCATGCCAAGTAAGGGTCACCTATGGACATGACTGCCCACAGGCATTCAAAGCACACAATGTGCTTTACTAGTTTTAAACCAGTGTGAGCATCACGCACAGGCGATGTGGGACAAAATTCCCAAGAGCACCTATGCACGTGCTCTCAGCAAAGGGGAGGAGCTCCGCCTTTAAGTGGAAGGTGGCCCCTTGCCCTTAGCATCGGGCTAGCTAGCCCGACTGGCTAGTGCGGCTAGCCTTAAGGTGGAAACCCCCCCGAGAGGTCAGAGGATCGAACCTCGTCGGGGTCCTCCCTCCTTTTTTTTTAAAGGTATGATTTTTTTTTATTTTTTTTTAATTTGTTTTAGTTTTTTTTTAATAATTTAACATATGTTTGGTTTAAAACAATCATTTTAGATATATATATTTTTAAAATGATTTTTTTTCCAAATATTGTTTTATTATTAATTAAATAATGCTAAAATTAATTAGAAAATTACATTAAAGAAAATCTGAAAAAAAAGTGAGTTTTTTTTTGAAAAAGAAAATTTGGCATTATTGTAAAGGTGCATTTTCGGCTGCGCCTGACACCTAGTGGTTTATTTCTGTGGGCACTTTTATGTTGTATGTTGCATTTTTCTTACTTTGCACTACATCATTAAAAGTTAAAATCAAATTCACTCCCTAAGTCCCCGAAATAATTAAAACCCATCCGTGCAATTTATTGCACTACAGCGTTCGGTATTTGTGATACCTCTGGCCAGCACTTATAGGTAAAGCTATCGTGATTGCGCTATTGTATCCACCACCTAATATAGCTGCCAAAACAATGTCTGAGCTTGTTCTCTATAAATCGTCGGGGAGAGATAAGTTTGCCATTTTGCTATTTTTTTACTCCATCCACTACCCTAATCGTTCTTGTGTTTAGGCATAAATCCTGATGAATGTTCTGAGATCCATAGTGTTTAGGGGAAGTTACGCCCCACACATGCGGATTAACGACTTTCTAAGGTAGGTGCCATCAACAAGATGATTCCCTTTCAGTACCGCCTAAGTACCACGTATCGTATAATCTTTAAAATTACCTACAGTCTCCCTCACGTAAGGGCGGGTAATTTTTTGATTTTTCAAAATACCTATAGTCTCCCTCACGTAAGGGTGGGTATTTTGTATGGTATAATGGCCTGGAATTAAGGTATATCAAAAGGGCGACCAATTGGTGATATAAGGAACCTTCACTATGGCTTCTGCTGCAAAGTTAATGACTGATTCTCATCAGTTATTGAAAGGTCCTAATTATACACCATGGAAAAACAAAATGAAGGCAGTTCTTCTCATGGAAGATTTATGGGATGTTGTTTTTGGCACAATAACAACATCCCATAAATCTTCCATGAGACAGTTGAACTCTTTCTTTGCAGTCTCTGAATTGAAGGGCAAATTGAATTCTTTGGGAGAGCAAGTAGATGATAAGCTCCTCACTTTAGTAGTGATGAGAGATTTGCCTGATTCCTTTGATACATTGATCACCTCCATTCAGGTGTCACAATGTCAAATTACCTTCATTGAGTTGGTCAATCTGCTTCAACAACATGAGGCATGCCAACTTCACAGGGATGATTCTTCTAATACAGCCCTATACTCCAACAGACAGGGTTCTAAGAAGAAAGGTAATTTTTAGAAAGGAGGCAATTCTCAACAGGATTCCAAAGGGAAAGGGAAACAACCTCAACAAAAGAAGAGGTGGTGCAAAATTTGTGAGAAAGACAATCATGACACCAACAGGTGTTGGCATAAGAATAAGCAAAAAGGCCAGAACAAACCACAAAATAAGAACAAGCAACCCAAGGTGAATGTTGTTGTTGAAGAATCTGACTCAGATTCTGAACGGGCACACAAGGTGCTCATGACTACCACAGACTCCTCATAGAAGGATCCTATATGGTATGTCGATTTTGGAACTAGTAAGCATATGACTGGCGATAGATCGTGGTTTGAATCATTTGTGGCCAAAGAGGGCAAACATGTCACTATTGTTGATGATAAAACCTACAAGGTTTAGGGAGAGGGTACAGTTTCAGTCACTCTTCCTGATGGCAAGTGTCAAATTGAAAAAGTCCTCTATGTTCCAGGATTGGCTAACAATTTATTGTCAGTCACACAAATCCTGGATAAAAATATGGTTGTCAACTTTCGTGTTGAGAATGGCAAGAAGTGTTGTTCTATTACCAGGAAGGGTAAGTATATTGCAACAGCTTCATATAAGCATGGCTTATTTGCCCTAGATGCTATCTCTACTCCCCATGTTGCCATGACAGTCTCTACCAAGGAGGCAACTTCCCTATGGCACAAGAGATATGGGCATCTTAGTTCTAGCTACTTACTTGAGCTTAGTAAGTATGAGATGGTAAAGGGTCTTCCTTCCCTTTCTTCCACATTGCCAGTGTGCTCTGACTGCTTGGCAAGAAAGCAACATAGAGTACCTTTTGAGAAGAGCTCAACACGAGCACAGAAACCTCTGGAGTTAATTCACACCGATCTGTGCGGTCCTTTCACACCCAAGAGTTGTGGAGGGAAGAGGTATTTTCAGTTATTTGTAGATGACTACTCACGCAAGATGTGGGTTTTCTTTCTCCGACTAAAATCTGAGGCTTTCGCTTTCTTCCAATAATTCAAGAAATCTGTTGAGAAGGAGTCAAGGGCTTCTATTAAAACCCTCCACTCAGATCGAGGGGGGGAGTTTACCTCTAAAGAATTTTTAGCATTCTTAACTGAGCATGGAATCACGAGACAGTTAACAACTACCTATACTCCTCAACAAAATGGAGTTGTTGAGAGAAGGAACCGTTCTATTATGGAAATGGTTCATTGTATGCTCACAGGAGCTACTCTTGGGCAACAATATTGGGCAGAAGTTGTCACCACTTTAGTATATCTATTGAATAGGGCACCCACAAAGGCCCTAAAAGGAATGACTCCACAGGAAGCATGGAGTGGTCGAAAACCCTCCATATCTCATCTTCGTATTTTTGGATGTCAAGCTTTCATGCACATACCAAAAGAGAAAAGGAAGAAGCTAGATGAGAAGACTTTGAGATGTATTTTTCTTGGCTATGATGAGCACTCTAAAGGTTATCATTTGATAGATCCTTTGACCAAGAAAATTCATGTCAGTAGAGATGTTGTCTTTGATGAAGCTTTCACATCACAAAGCACATCTAATGTATACCTAGATCTTGTGGAATCTAAGGAAGAGAAGTTTCCTTCATCAACACAGAAATGAGGTCCTTCTACCTCTTCTTCAACACCACAAATGAAGAATCCAAAATGGTATACAAGTACAATCAGAGATGCCAAGTTATCCACTCCACCATATTTGACCTTGGATAGACCTCGTACTCGTAGTATGGCTCAAAAGGAAAAAGCAGCCACAGAGATTGGTGAGGTTGATGATCTTTGTCAATATTTTGAGGAACTTTCTGTAACTCCACATACAAAAATAGAGGATATGGATATAGATGATGACAGGGTGTTTATGTCCTCCATAGATGATCATGAACCTGCATCAGTGCAAGATGCTCTTGGTGAGCCTCAGTGGAAGGTTGCTATGGATGCAGAGTATAAGTCTCTGATGAAAAACAAAACTTGGAAGCTTGTCGATCTGCCACAAGGAAAGAAGCCCATTGGTTGCAAATGGGTGTATAAAGTCAAGTACAAAGTAGATGGGACAATTTATAAGCATAAGGCCCGTCTTGTTGCAAAGGGCTATGCTCAAAAGGAAGGCATTGACTACGAGGAAACTTTTGCACCTACTACTCGGATGACCACAATTCGAGTTATTTGTGCTATGGCAGCACAGTTTGGGTGGAAAGTTCACCAAATGGATGTCAAAAGTGCTTTTCTGAATGGTGATCTCCAAGAAGAAGTCTACATGACTCAGCCAGAAGGATTTGAAGTGGAAGGCCAACAACAAAAAGTTTGCAAATTGGTCAAATCCTTATATGGCCTGAAACAAGCTCCTCGAGCTTGGTATATAAAAATGGATAATCACCTCCTGCAGCATGGATTTAAGAGATGTTCGTCAGATGCAAACCTCTATTTCAAGAAACTGTTTTATGAGATAGTGTTGCTTGTACTCTATGTTGATGATCTTCTCATTATAGGGAGTTCGGAAACTATGATCTCTACTATCAAAAGAGACTTGTGTCAATCTTTTGAGATGTCAGATCTCGAACTTCTCCATTATTGTCTTGGTCTGGAAGTCAGCCAGAAGGAGAACTACATCAAAGTGTCTCAAAAAAAAATATGCCAAGACATTGTTGGAAAAATATCGCATGACTGATTGCAAGCCAATGGCAACTCCGATGGAGACAAGAATTCAGTTATCACGATATGATGATTCACCTCAGGTAGATGGTACTCTCTATCGATAGTTGATCGGGAGTCTCATATATCTGACCAATACTAGGCCAGATATCGTATTTGTTGTCAACTATCTTTCGAGGTTCATGCAGGAGCCTAAGACCACTCATTGGAAAGTAGCAAAGCGTGTTCTTCACTATGTCTGTGGTACTATAGAATATGGCCTAGAATACAAGAAGAACAACAAATTCTTCTTGCAAGGATACACGAACTCCGACTATGCTAGATCATTTGATGATCGCAAGTCAACTTGAGGATATATTTTTCATCTTGGATCCGGTCCTATCTCTTGGCACAACAAGAAGCAACAAGTGGTTGCTATCTCATCAATAGAGGCAGAATATCGTGCCACACGTGAAGTTGTGTGTGAAGTGATATGGTTGTGTCACATTTTGACAAGTATGGGTCTTCCATCCAAATCTCCAATACACTTGTTTTGTGACAACCAGGGTGTTCTGAACCTAGTCAAGAATCCATTCCATCATGAATGAACAAAGCACATTGACACACAATGTCATTTCATTCGTGACGAAGTTTTGAAGCACCGAATTCAGCTTCAGTACATTCCCACCGATGCTCAAGTTGCAAATATTTTCACTAAGGCACTTGCACGTGTCAAATTTGAATTGTTTCATAGCTCACTTTGTATTGCCAAATGATGTAATCAGGGGGGATGTTAGTATAGCTAGTAGTTCTTCAATTACCTAAATAATGTAATAAGGGGGGATGTTAGACTTACTACAGTAATTCTCTTTTATTACTTTATTTTTATTTTACTACCTAGGTTAGTTACGCTATTGTTAGCGTATATTTAATTAGGTTGATTTTGTAATTAAATAGACCTAATTTAGCCTATGTAATTTGAGGTCTAATTTGTTATTAGATCCTATGATTACGGGCTAATCTAGGCATCTAATTGTTTTATAAATGTTTCTATGATCAATGGAAGAGTTAATTGTTTGATCCGCTAATACAACATGTATTTTGTTGGTTATACTTTCTTACTACCAACACCTTTTTTTGAAGTGATCATATCCTCCACAACTCACACAAGGATGGAGGTTCCAACACCTAGTTGCAATATGTCCAACTCTTCCACATTGATTGCAACAACCCATTCTCAAACCTTCATTCTTTGCACTACTCTTCTCTCAAAAATTTAGTCCCACTACATCATATTGGACCTGTATACCCAAGGTATTCATTCTTTGGCCTTATATCTAGCAATATAGGTATTTTTCACACCCTATCCATATCCTTCCAATACTTTTCCATTGTACCCTATTATTCTCAACTTCGAGCCAATACCTCTAGTATGCCTTTCAAAGCACTCAAAATCTCCTTTGCCGCTTTGATATTGGTCATCCTTATAATTTCCTTCATCACACTCTAAAGTACCATTGTCACTATCAGGTCAAGTAATATGGTCGTTATCATGACCATCAATGACCTGATGAGGTTCATCTTCCTTTGTTGTCTCTTTATCACTTCTTTTCTCTTTCTCCTTATCTCCAACAAAAATTGTTGCAATATCATCTTCATCATCACTACTACTGGTGACCTAGGTCAACTACTTCTCTATTATACTTATTTGGTTGCTTTTCTCTACCCTTTATTCATAATTCTTCATTGGTTTCAACTTATCATGCAAGCTCGATCTGAGACTAGAATCCATGTGATGACTCATGCTCTTTATTGATGGCAAAACATATTTTGAAATAATATTTGCATATTATTCCAACATATCTTTTATATCATGTGAGTTTTATCCATCTTGTTCACTATCCCTTCCTTTGTGGGTTTATAAATAAATGTAAAGCATGCTTCCTTCTTCATCTTTCCCTTCAAGCATTTTTTTGTACCCTTGCACACTATAAGATTGTTGCCTACTTTTTATTATCCTTCAATGGACTTAATGTGTATCTCTTGTCATCCTTCTCAATAGTGTAGGTGTTCTCCCTACCTTCATGCACTACCTTTTTATCAAACTTCCATGGTCTTTCCAACAAGACATGACATGCATCCATCAACATGATGTCACATAGAATCACATCCTTATAAGATCCAATTTAGAGATCTACCATACATTGTTCGGTTACCAAGATTTGATGTCCCTTTTGCAACCATGAGACTTTATATGGATTTGGGTGTTCCATTCTCTTCAACCCAAGTTTCTCCACCATATTTTTTGACACCAAGCTATTTATATTATCGCTATCCAGGACTATGCATAGTAGTGAATCTTCATAAATTCATGAACATTAGCATTTTTTTAAATGAAAATTGGTAAATTTGGGGCCCTTGGACATCGACTCATTTATCCAAAAATTTTGGATCAAATATTTATTTAAGGGTCGGCTCGCCACATGTTGAAAATAATATAACTAATTTTTTTTTAAATTGCCAGCACTCTCGTCCAAATTGAGGATCCTTTTTACCTTGAAATTATAAATGTTTTAAAAGTCCCACCAAATTTACCTCTTATAGTAGTATATATACCTAATGTGACAACCATACCCATACAATTAAAACATTCATTCTTATCAAAAAATGACCTAGAGTAGCAAAAAGTGCAGATCGAGTGCACTTTTTTTGCACCCAAACAGTCTGATTACAAAATTACAGTCAAACAGCATCCAGATGCAAGAGTGCACCCGGATGCGGATCAAGTGCAAAATTGCATCTGATCCACATTCGACTACAAAAGTGCACACAGATGCAAGTCAATGCAATTTTACACCCAACCCACATCTAGGTGTAAAAGTACATTCAGATGTGGATTAGGTACAATTTTACGCCCAATTCGCATTCAGGTACAAAAGTGCATCTGGATGCAAGCTAGGTGTAAAATTGCATATGGCCCACGTTCGAGTGCACTTTTACATTTGGATGTGGGTCGAGTGCAATTTTGTAGTTGGATAGTATTTGGATGCAAAAGTACATCTGGATGCGGGTCGGATGTAATTTTGCACCCGATTTACATTTGGGTGCAAAAGTGCATTCGAATGCAAGTCAGTTGCAAAACTACACCCAGCCTACATTTGGGTGCAAAAGTACATCCAGATATAGGTGGATTGATTTTGACTGCAGAGGAAATTTGGAAGCATTCAAGGGAAAAAACCATGTTTAATTTTTTTTTAAACTAAGGGGTTTGTTGGGTAAGCAACAAAAAATACCTCTCTTTATTTTTATTTTTTTTAAGACCTCACAACCACAACCAAAAATTCAAAAAACTAGTATGACTTGATGTTTTCCAACCCATAAAAAACTCCACAGTTAAGCATGCTCGACTAGAATAGTACTCGGATGGGTGACCACCTGGGAAGTCCTGGTTTTACATCCTCCAAACTAAAATAACAAAAATTTGACCAATTATTTTAATTGTTGGTGGAAACCAAATGCAATTCGTCATGTCTTCTACATGAATTTGGCTAGGATTTGCTTGGATTTCAAAATTGATTCACCTGGATTTCAAAACTTGGATTTTGGGTTTCAACCCTCTATGCATAAGCCTATCACTATCCACTATCACCTTACAATATTTTCCCCCTAATTTTCAAATCATCCTGAATAGGTTCCTTATTTTCTTAGGTTCATGCACTTTCTTTGTAGGTTTCAACAATACCCTATCTATCATAAGGAATTCTCCTTATTTTGGTTCTTCTACATGCTTTGAGGAAGCAATACTTTCTTCTTTGGCTTACGTAATATGGTTCCTAAAATTTTTTCTCTTATTGTTTCTCTATTGCACATTTGAACATACAAATTCTTGATGACCACCTTCTCCACATCTATAACATCTTTCATATAATACTCTACCCCCTTATTGGCCAATACCACCTCTTCCTCATGAGTATTCTCCACCTTCTCTAGTTTTATGACTAAAACCACCATGATAAGTACTAGATTCTTCTTGTAAGTGTTTCTCGTTTCCATTTTTTGGTTGTTCTTTTCCTTGATAGGATTGTCCTCTTCTTCCTCACATTATGTTGTTGCCTCTATGACAACTTCTCCTTTGTATTTAAGGTATACTAGTAGACTTTCTCTACTATCTTTATCCTTATCATACTAACTTCATCTTGTATAGATAATCACAGTCCATTGAGGCACTTTGACACCTTTTCCTCATTTTCTTACATATTACCAACTTGAATGGTCAGCCTATACAGTTCTTCAATGTAATATTTTACACTTATTTCTTTCTATCTTAGATTTTGTAGCTTCTTGAAGAGACCCAATTAATAGTCTTGTCATAGGAATTTGATCTTTGGTTTGATGATCATTTTCTCCCATGATTTGATTTTTTCCTTTTCTTTCCTTCATATTTTAGTTTGTACATGGTCCCACCATAAGGATGCATGCCCTTTCAACTTTGTGGAGGTAAAATTCACCTTTTTGGGGTCTTCTATTGACTCAAACTCAAAATATTTCTCCATTTTGATAATCTAGTCTATGAGCTCCTCTAGATTCAAGATTTCATTGTATGACAAAATTTTGATATTTGACTTTCAACCTGGATTATAAATCATTTGGATCAATTATGCATTCATTCCTCCCTATCACTCTTCATTTACAACCTACTCTTCTTTGCTATCACTAATGTCCTCCAATAAATGTCTCTTCTTTGAGAAATTTTAATTACTTCAAGTTAAGCAATAATTTCCCTCAGTATCTCAACTATATCCATAGCTCAAGGGAATCATGATCTTATTATTTTCCATTATTACATCATTCAATCATCATAGATCTTCTCGCTTTGATACCAAAATGATGCAGCAACAAGCAAGTTATAGTAAACTTGCAACAATAATATCAAACATCAACTATTTTAGATGCACCTTACTTCAAACTACATTAGCTACGCACATTTATCTATGTTCCCTATTGTGTTTACTTGCAAAAATCATTTACAACCTGCAATATGAATTCCTTAACATGAACAATAATTTTACATAACAATATGAATACTAAAGAAAATAAATAATTGTATTCATCATTGGCACGCATGGTCATTTAATCACAATACCATATCTATGAAGGAAGTCTCTCCCTTATCTTCTCTCCTTTATCTCCCTCTATGTTGGGAATTCTTCTCTTCTTCCCTTTCTCTCCCTATCTGTTGGGAATTATCTTCTCCTAAATTCTCCTAAATTTTTCTCCACTAAACTGAATTGCAATGGGTGTCTTGAACCTAATAAATAGACATCCTTCATGCTAATAATAAACAGACTTTTCTATATCTAGTTTCCCTTATTTTTTATTATTATCTCTTATTTTTTATTTTTAGTTATCTTTCTATCTATGAATAGATTTTCTTCTTATTTAAGGAAAAATATTTCTATCTATAAACAATCTTTTTCCTTCTTTAATAAATGTCTTTATATATATAAACAATTTTTCTCCTTTAATAAAAGTATATTTGTAGCATAATGTTTTTTCTAATTTTCATCAAGCGTTATTTTTAACACTACCCCTTAATGCTTAATGTAGTAACTCTAAATTCTTATGGCTTATCCATCCTCCAAATAGAAATTTTGACCTAATTTTAGTTGTTTGTTGCTATTTGGATGCTCCTATCCTCCAAATAGCAATCCTAACTATTATGTTTGGTTTATAACTAGATGCTTCCACATCAAAATTAAGACACCTTCAACCCATTAATTAAGTGGAATATTGTTGGAGGAATGTGTCATCAATACACATGATCTTATAGAAGAGCAAAGGATTATATGGAGTGAAAAGGGTTGCAACATTCTTTCAGATGGTTGGACAAATGCAAGAAACACCATACTTCTAAATTTCATGGTATTTTTATATGGATCCATGGTCTTCTTGAAGTTAGTTGATGCATCGTGAGAGATAAAAATGCATATATATTATTTAGTTTGTTAGAGGATTTTGTGGTAGAAGTATAAATGGAGAATATTGTCAAAGTAGCAAAGGACAATGCAGCAGCATATGTATCTATAGGTAGACTTCTATAGGAATATCCTTCTATTTTTTGGATCTCATTTGTTACCCATTGCATTGACCTTATGATTGAAGACATTGGAAAAATATTGTGGGTGAAGACCATAGTAGAAGAGGTGAAGAATATTACATGTTTATGTATAAACACGTATAGGTTCTTAGCTTTATGAGGGAGCATAAAATGAGAGGGACATTCTTTGCCCACGGATAGCTTGATTTTCCTCCAACTTTATGACCTTCCATAACCTTCTATCAACATCACCCACTTTGAAGTAAATGTTTGTGATCAAGGAATGGGATACCTCACTATTTCATGTTAAAGAAGAGGGGCAATAAATATCAAGACAAGTGTATGACAATTCATTTTGGGAGTGTTCAAGAAATTATCAAGGTAATTGTAATTTATTGAGTTCAATTTTAAATTTCAACATCTTATTTTATACTCTAGTATTATTGTGAATACAAAAACGCAACACCAAATAACAAGATATAAATTGAACTCATAAGATAATATTACCCAATGAATGATTTTATATTAATTAAGAGGAGCCTCAAAACTCCATTTTTACAATAAGAATATTTGAATCCTTTGATACAAATTTTACAATAGCTAGGGTTCTCCAAAACCCTAGAAAACAACGTTGGTGGTGTCTTTAGAACATGTTATTTCTCCAAATAAAAGTGAGTAGGCTTCTAGTTATCTGATGTCGGGCCACTCCAACTTATGTATTTGTCCAATGCTAGTGTAATGCTATCAGATCTACACACAATAAAATAGCAAATGAGTCAATAATAACAATGAGGGCTCCACAATGTGAGACCCTCAAAAATCAAGACTAAATCCTACCTATGCAATAACATAAATGTGAACAGATGCTGAAATCATAATAAAATATAACAACAATGACTTTGATTTACCTTGCTTATCTATAATTCTCTGATTTGATATAATCTTTTGCAGTGGATTGGTGTGACGATGCCTTAGCATCATCTGAGAGCTAGTGGGACTGTAGAACTCTGGCGTAAAATATTTGTGGATGCTTGGTGACTATAGGAAACACGTGGGTTCTAAAGAATGGTGTAAGGCACCCAGAGGTACTTGGTGATAAGGGAGAAGCACCTAGAGGTGCTCAAGAATGACAGAGAGCACTCGAGGGCATTCAACAACTGAGGAAAATATATGCATAAGTAGATCTGGTCAGGTGAGAGGGGCGATAATGGATGCAGGAGCTATGACAAGCGAGGATGGAGGGTGTGAGTTCTTGGATACTCTAGAAAATATGGATTTAAACTTCAACTTAGGATTCAAGGAAAACACTTAGTGTTTGAGCCATCAAAATAGCTCATATTAATAATCTAATCTAGGGCATGTTAGGGTTTCAAAGACACTAGTTGTGTGGCTGAGATAAAAGCATATTAGAGGGTGGATATTAAATCTAAGGTGTGGCATGGATTGATATGGCTATATGGATAGGATTAAGTGAAATCATATGGTTATGATCAATTCACTTATATAAATATATATTTATTAAATATATATACAATATTAATATTTAAATATGAATAATGAGTGGAAATAGAAAGAAAACCTAAATGGATGACAAGTGGCTAGGTTTTGGTGTCTACAAATACCCCTTTTTGTAGTGCATTGCATAAAACACAATGTAGTGCAAAAACATGAGACACCTATTTTGGCTAGGTGCAAAAGTAGCTTTCTCTTGAGATGTGAAACATGAGCTTGAAGATAAAATAATGAAAGAATTTGAATTTTGCGTACCTTACCCCCTCAATTTGCGAATGATTTTGTAGATGAATCTCATGATTCAATTAAAAATCTATGGAAATGAATTGTGAATTATATGAATTATGTTGATGTGATACCATTTTTGCCCCAACGGTGAGGAGAGTGGTCAAAAAATATGAAAATGATGCGTCTATTTTTTCCCAAACAAATGAAGGGTTTTGTGAAAACAAATGTGATGAAAAATGTGTTTGTTTTTTCCCCAATAGATGAAGGGATTTTTGTCAAGGATAGATGCCATTATCATGTAAGATTTATCCCATTATGGGAAAGTCAATGTCAAATTTGGTTGCCCCAAATTTTGGGTGATTCGATGTGGTTGAATAATGTGCCTTTCGGCATCATTGATATGTAAAGATAAAGATGCAAAAAAAATTAAAATAGTCAACTTCGGAGGGCCAACTAATGCCTATAATATAATTCCTATAATCGAAACCAATCACCCTAGTTAAGGCTAATAGCCATGATGACTATCAAGGAGATGTGAAATAATGAGATGTGATTTTTTCCATGTGTTAGGCCCCATGAACTAGGCCATCAATGATCGCTTTGGTGCAAATTGTTCTTGGCAAGGTTTCACTCAAAATGTGAAGTACCTAATGTGATTGTGATTTTGAACAAGGAGATATGGAATTATGAAAATGACTAAGTGTCCTTATGGTAGATTATCCATCCTACCAAATTGCATGGATGCAAATCGCTGCAATTGCCAAGTATATAGAATAACCCACTAGGTACAAGGTTCACTTGAATGTTGTTTGACCTTGGAAAATATTTAAATGATTATATGGAATGATATTGATGATATAAAAATGGTGTATGATGAGAATTATTATGGTCATTTTGTGAATATTTGGACCATTTTGGAGTGCTTTTGTAACTTGTTAAGCGAATTTGTAATTTATGGTTGCAAATGAAAATTATACATCCAAATTAGTTTGAACATTCACAAAACCTATTAATATGATGAAACAGATGTATGAATGCAATATAAAGTTATTTGGTGGAGATAAACCACAATTTTGTAAAAATTTGTTCATTTGTCAAAATTAGTACCAAACATCGGTTGGCACTTTTGGCATGCATAGATGCCCACCGATGTTTGGGAATTTTGAAAATGCCCTGGTGCACTTAATTGCACCAGGAAGCACCCATGGGTATCTCAAGGTGCCTGAAGTAGCTATAAATAGCTGGAAATATGAGAAATGAAGCTCATTTGTGCATTTATGAGTTTGAGAAGCTATGTATAAGGAGAGGTGAGGGAAGTGGAGTGGAGTGAGGTGAAGTGAATTAGGCATGAAAGCTATGGTAGAAGGAGTAGAGGTGGGTGCTAGAGCTAGAGTGCAAGTGGCTTAGGTAATGTCTTTCTTTTTGTGCAAAAATTTTATATTTTTTTAAATTTGTAAATGACAAATGCTTTGTGTTGTGTTGTAGCTTAGGATTTTGGAGGCTCAGCATTGATTTTTATCGTACATCCCTGGGATGATGAAGGCATTGGTGAAGGATGAGTGGGATCTGTTGAATGTTGTGGGGCTAGTGAAGGTATCCCAGGTTGATGTGGTGAGGGTGGATGAGGGGTACCTCTCTACATTGGTAGAGAGTTGGAATTCAGATAGGGGGACTTTTTAGCTCTCCATAGGAGAGGTGACATTGACCTTGGAGGATGTATATCACATACTCAAGGTGCTAGTGGAAGGAGAGTGCATTGATATTGAATGTGATCAATATGCAAAGATGAAAAATATGTTTGGTGATGGCTGGAAGGGTATGAGGGGTTAGGATGCAGCTTAGTGCTACAATGTTGGGGATGGGAGCACTTTAGTGTAGCTCGACTGAAGGGATTACCAATGGTAGGCTTGGGTAGAGAGTAGACCTACACAAGGAGGTGGGTAGTGGTTGAGGAGGTACAACCAAGTTAGTCAATGTGTATGAGCTAGTGGTACCAAGATTTATGGGTTGGGCTAATGTCTACCCAAGTGATATGGAGGCTATGGTAGGGTAGAAGATGGACTAGAGATAGAGAGCATCTATGATGGGTGCAATAGGCTAGGTGGGTGGTTGGTAGGTATCAGAGTGAGGCTAAGTATTTTCAATTCTCATTAGTACTCCAATAGTTTAGATTGAGGTAGGGCATCTCAAATGAGCTTATGTGCTATAGGAGGCATCAGGAGAAGATAGGACTACCATATGCAGATCCATGGAGGGAGGTGTCTGAGGATGATAAGGAGATAGATCTCATAGATGTGGATTATGTAGGTACTACCATGAGGTATGAGGTTTGGTTCACTACACAACCACCATGGTCATTAGCTCAAGTAGATGCTAATGGTAAGGGAATCCATGAGGCCTCCAAGTAACAGTTGTTCCTTTGATCAGATAGTCAAAGGAGGAGTACTAAGGGTGTAGCTAGGTAGGCTTCTAATAGTGGAGGAGATGGCAGAGATGGGTATTATGTGGGGAAGACTCCGGATGGAACTCTTGATCAGAGCAAGGAGGATTGGGTAAGGCTAGAGAAACAGGTAGTAAATCAAGATGCGATGGTGACTACTTAGGATGATAGAATCATGAGGCTCTAGGTAGAGCTAATAGAGAGGGATCATTGACATAATTTTGATTTAACACACCTTCAATCTCAGCATAGGTATATTGAGGTGTTAGAGGATAGCTTTATGGAGCATCATATTCTACTTCCTAATCCTCCAATCTCATTTGTATCCAAGGATGCTAGGCATAGCGAGTCTAGGTATAGCTCTAGGTATAGGGCTCCTTCTAGGTCCTAGGGGTCCTCTTAGAGGGTGTATCTAGTCCTTAGATGCACTTTTTTGTATATGAGCCTTGGTGCTCCATTGTATGTAGCTTTTTAGCACTCATTGTACATGCGATATTTATTTATATATGCATGGATTTTACCTTTTGTGTTATATGTGTTTATGTGAATGCTTTTTGTGGAATACATGTTTATGTGGAATATTAATGCATATGATATGTTATGGATGATTAATGCAAGGTGGAATGTATGGATGATTAATGCAAGGTGGAATGTATGGATGATTAATGCAAGGTATGGAATGCAAATGTTCTAATGATCATTTATAGTTTAGATTATGCTTTGGTGTTTAATAAGGGACACCAAAATTGGTGGCATATGAGATGAATGGCTCATGAAGTGGCATGGAATTTGACTTGGAAGAAGATATGGATGTTAATATGGAATAATATATAGATGTTGATATGAAAAACTACTTGTTTTATAGAGACTCGGACATACTAGTGGTATCAAACAAACTCACTAAAATTGTCTAATCTCTCTAAGACCAAATGTGTGTGCAATGAATTCATTTACTGAATCATGAGCATGGTAATGACTTGAGGTAATCAAGAACCAATGTGTGTGTAAGTGAGTTCATTAACTCATCTTGAGTAAATTGGGTATGACTTGTTATGGATGAATACCAAGAAGCTAGCTTGTCCTTATGAGTGGTTAGAGGTCTCTTTATGAAGATTTCTACCCAAACTTATTCCAGAATATTTAATACAAAACTAAATAACTCAAAATAAAACAACTCATAATAAATCATGCACATAGAACACATGATATTTACCCTGTCTCACTCAATATGGGCTACTCCAGCAAACAAGAGCCACACCACCTTTGATATTATTATTCACTCCTTACCCTTAATGGGACATTACAATCAATATAAAGGAAACTCTTACAACCCTAAACCACAATGTGGTATTATAATATCATGGGTAAAATACCATGGGATAAAACCACCCATATCCACAAATCATGGGAATCCCACCAACACCTTCGAAAATAGCTCTAATAATATCTCAAAAAAAATAGGGCCCAAAACCCCAGATCCCCAAAGTAGGGTTCTATCATACAAGTACTTCCTTTGCAAAGGATGAGACACATCCAACATTCTCCCACTTGTTGAATACTTTGTAGAAATGTTGTAATCAATATTAGTTCCAACACTCAGTCTTGCCAGACCCATTTCAATTGTACAAAACATGAACTCTTGTATGCTAACTACCTTGGTTAAAGCATCTACAACATTTACCTTGGTATCCACTTTTTCTAGCAACACTTTTTTATGTTCAATCATGTCCCTACTGAAGTGGTACTTTGTATCAATGTGCTTTGTTCTTGAATGGTAAGCTAGGTTCTTTACCAAAAATATAGCACTTTGGTTGTCACAATTTATCTTCACAGCTCCTTGAAAGAACCTAATTTTAGCACATAGTATTTGTAGCAAAACTGCTTCCTTCCTTGCATCAGTGGCTGCCATGTATTCAGCTTCAGTAGTTGAGAGAGCAAAAATATTTTACCTTTTTCTCATCCAACTAATAGCCCTCCAAAAAATTTGAATACATAAGCACTAGTAGATCTTCTATTATCAATATCTTCAACCCAATCTACATCAACAAAACCTTCTATATCCAAGGATCTATTTTTGTTTCCTGCACCTTCATAATAGATTGAAAAATTAGATGTACCATGTAAATATCTAAAAACCTTTTTTACAGGAGTCCAATGCTCTTTACCAAGTTTAGACATGTATCTTCTCAAAACTCCCATTGCATGGGCAACATCTGGTCTAGTACACACCATGGCATACATTAAACTCCCTACAACATTTGCATAAGGAACATGAGATATTTCTTCTACCTCTTCTTCTATTTTTGGACATTGTTAGGTAGACAATTTTTCCCCCAAAGGAATAGGTACCTTCACTGGTTTGCAATCCTGCATACTGAATCTCTTCAAAACTGTCTCAACATACTTCTTCTTATTCAGCTGCAGCTTTCTGTTCGAACGATCTTTATTTATTTGCATATCCAAAATAAAATTTGCATGGCCAAGATATTTCATATTAAACTGTGATGCTAAGTGAGACTTCACTTCCCTGATCATTTCCTTACTATTTTCAATTAGTAAAATTTCATCAACATACATAACTATAATGACAATTTCATTACCAATTTGCTTTCAGTATACACAATGATCAGCAATGCTACGAACAAAAACAAGTCCTAAAACATAAGTATCAAATTTTTGATACCACATTCTAGGTGACTGTTTCAGTCCGTACAAATATTTCTTTAACTTACATACAAAATCCTCCTTTCCTTCAGCAATGAATCCTTTAGGCTGTCTCATATAGATTTCTTCCTCCAAATCTCCATGAAGGAATGCATTTTTTACATCCATTTGCTCTATTTCAAGATCAAATGCAGCAGCCACAAATAAAATAAATATTATTGATGTTATCTTTGCAATAGTAGAAAGGACTTCACCATAATCAATTCCCTCTACTTGAGAATAGCCTTTAGCAACCACGTGAGCTTTATATTTCTCCACTTTACCTTCAACATTCTGCTTCTTCTTGAAGATGCATTTGCTACCTATTGCTTTTCTCCCACTAGGTAATTTTACTAGATACCATATCTTGTTCTTTTTCAAGGCCATCATTTCCTCATTCATTATTTCTTCCCAAAGGTTTACCTCTTTAGAATTAACAGCTTCTCTAATTATTCTAGGATATTCATTAGTAACAAATAAAATAAAGGAAGAAGAAAAAGTAGATGGACTATACCCATCAGGTTGCCTTCTTTCTAATTTTGATCTCCTTACCACAGGTGTATGAACCTCTGTTTCATCCTCTTCTTCTTATTCTAAGTAGGATCCTTCTTCCATGAGATCAAATTGCACATTTTTAGGTTCTTCTTCTGTTACTTCATTCTTGTGATCACTTTCCATTTCTCTAAACACTGCATCTCTATTGCAAACTATCCTTTTAGTTTTTAGATTCCAAAGTTTATATCCTTTAACACCATTTTTATAACCAATAAAGATACATTTAATAGCCTTATTATCAAGCTTACTTCTTTTCTCCTTTGGAATATGTATGTATGCATCACATCCAAAAACTCTAAGATGTGAAAGAGATGATTTCTTACCAAACCATGCTTTAAATGGAGTTTGATCTGGCAATGCTGATGTAGGATATCTATTCCGTAAGTAACTTGCCACACTCACTACTTTTTCCCAGAATTCATGTGCCAGACCAACACCACTGAGCATACTTCTTGCCTTTTCCATCAGTGATATGTTCAATCTCTCATCAACTCTATTTTGTTGTGGTGTATATGGATTAGTATTTTGTCTTGCAATACCACATTGCTTATAAAAATCCTCAAATTTATTTGAACAATACTCTCCTCCATTATCATTCCTCAACACCTTAATCTTTTTCTCATTCTGCTTTTCAACAAGTGCTTTAAATTCTCTAAACTTATCAAACACTTCATCTTTACTTTTAAGAAAATAAATCCATGCATATCTTGAAAAATCATCAACAAAAGAAGAATAGTACCATGATTTTCCAAGAGATGGAACAGGAACATGACCAAAAATATCACTATGAATTAGATCTAATACCCCTTTTGATCTTGCAGCACCATATGGGAAACTAACACAATTTTTCTTGCCATAAATACAATGTTCACATAAATCAAAAAACATTGAGCAATTAGAGATACCTTTGACCATACCTTTTGTGTACAAGGTATGCAATCCCTTTTCTCCAATATTGAAGAGAATTTACAGAAACATATTCTAGAAATAATGCAGAAATAATAACTAAGGAAATAATGACACCATTCAATGCACATATAACACACAAGATTTACCCTGGTTCACCCAATTTGGGCTAGTCCAAGAAACAAGAGTCTATCCTCCTTGATATATTATTCTCTCTCTTGTCCCTAAAACGGGACATTACAATAATTATATAAGGAAACTCATACAACCCTAAACCACCAAGTGGTATTAGGGTACCGTGGATACAACACCATGGGCTAAACCACCCACACCCACTAACCACCCACCAACCGTGGGAATCCCGGGGTCGCTCCAAAAGTAGCGATAAAAGTAGGTGAAAAGTAGCGATAAAAGTAGGTGAAAATTTTGGCGTCGGCTTCACCGGCTTCGATCGCTTTCACCGTATCCGAGGGCGTCCCCCTACGCACCCCGAGCCATCACCTATTACGTAATCACCTTTACCATATCCGGGGGTCCTTGGGGGCCTCCGCCCCCGGACCCCCCCTACCCGTCGTCTTTTGCGCTGTAGTGCCTGTCGTACAATTCTTTTCCGGCAAAGAATGAGACACATCCAACATTCTCCCACTTGTTGAATACTTTGCCAGACCCATTTCAATTGTACAGAATCTAAACTTTTCAGTGCTTACAGCCTTGGTTAAAGCATCTGCAACATTTTCCTTGGTGTCTACCTTTTCCAAAGAACACTTTCTTCTGTTCAAGCATGTCCCCGCAGAAATGGAACTTTGTATCAATGTGCTTCGTTCTTGAATGGTAAGCAGGTTCTTTGCCAAAAATATGGCACTCTGACTGTCACAGTTTATCTTCACAACTCCTTGAAAGAACCCAATTTCAGCACATAGTCTTTGCAGCCATACAGCTTCCTTACTTGCATCAGTGGCTGCCATATACTCAGCTTCAGTAGTTGAAAGAGCAACAACAGTCTACCTCTTGCTCATCCAACTAATGGCCCCTCCGAACAAATTGAATACATAAGCACTAGTAGATCTTCTCCTGTCCAGATCTCCAACCCAATCTGCATCAACAAACCCTTCTATATCCAATTGTCTATTTTCTTTACTCGTACCCTCATAGCAGATTGTAAAATCAGAGGTGCCACGCAAATATCTGAAAACCCTTTTCACAACAGTCCAATGCTCTTTACCAGGTTTAGACATATATCTACTCAAGACTCCCACCGCATGGGCAATGTCTGCTCTAGTACAAACCATGGCATACATTAAACTACCTACAACATTTGCATAAGGAATATGTGACATTTCCTCTACCTCTTCTTCTATTTTTGGACATTGTTCAACAGACAATTTTTCACCTAAAGAAATAGGTACCTTCACCGGTTTGCAATCCTGCATATTGAACCTTTTCAACACTGTCTCAACATACTTTTTCTGATCCAACCACAACTTTCTGTTAGAGCGATCTCTTTTTATTTGCATACCCAATATAAAATTTGCAGGGCCAAGATCCTTCATGTCAAACTGCGATGCCAACTGAGACTTTACTTCCCTGACCAGCTTCTTGCTATTTCCAATTAGTAACATGTCATCAACATAAAGAACTATAATGACAATTACATTACCAATTTTCTTTGAATACACATAGTGATAAGCATTGCTACGAACAAAACCAATTCCTAAAACATAAGTATCAAATTTTTGGTACCACATTCTAGGTGATTGTTTCAGTCCATACAATGATTTCTTTAACTTACATACCAGATCCTCCTTTCCCGCAATAATGAAACCTTCAGTCCGCCTCATATAGATTTCTTCCTCCAAATCTCCATGAAGGAATGCAGTTTTCACATCCATCTGTTCTATTTCAAGATCAAATGCAGCAGCCACAACTAACATAAATCTAATTGATGTTAGCTTTGCAACGGGAGAAAAAACTTCACCATAATCAATTCCTTCAACCTGGGAAAAACCTTTAGCAACCAGGCAAGCTTTATATTTCTCCACTTTACCTTCAGAATTCTGCTTCTTCTTAAAGATCCACTTGCAACCTATTGCTTTCCTACCACTTGGTAATTTCACTAAATCCCATGTTCTGTTCTTTTTCAGGGACATCATTTCCTCATCCATGGCCTCTTCCCAACGGTTTGCCTCTCCATAATTAACAGCCTTCTCTAACTTGTTCTAGGATCTTCATCAGTAACATATAGTACAAAAGAAGTAGGAAAAGCAGATGGACTATACCTTTCAGGTTGCTTCCTTTCCCGTGTTGATCTCCTTACCACAGGTGTATGAACCTCTTCTTCATCCTCTTCCAGATCCTCACCTGTATGCTCCTCTTCCATATCCTCATCTGTATGCTCCTCTTCCAGATCCTCTACTGTCTCGATAGTTTTCCATGAGATCAAATTGGACCGTTCCAGTGTTCCTCTTCTCGTAACTACCTTCCCGGAATCACCGATCATCTCCCTAAACACCACATCTCTACTATACACTGTACTTTTAGTTTTTGGATTCCAAAGCTTATATCCTTTAACACCATCTTTATAACCAATAAAGATACATTTAACAGCCTTATTATCTAGCTTACTTCTTTTCTCCTTTGGAATATGCATGTATGCATCACACCCAAAAACTCGAGATGTGAAATAGAAGGTTTCTTACCAAATAGAGCTTCAAATGGAGTTTGATCTGGCAATGCTGATGTAGGTGACCGATTTCGCAAGTAGCATGCCGCACTCACTACTTCGCCTGAATTCCTGTGCCAAACCCGCACCACCGAGCATACTTCTAGCCTTCTCCATCACTGATCTGTTCAACCTCTCTCGCAACTCCATTCTCGTTGAGGTGTATATGGAGTAGTCTTCTGTCTTGCAATACCACATTGCTTACAAAATTTCTCAAATACATTAGAACAATATTCCCCTCCATTATCAGACCTCAACACCTTAATCCTTTTATCAGCTTGATTCTCAACAAGTGCTTTAAATTCCTTAAATTTTTCAAACACTTCATCTTTGCTCTTAAGAAAGTAAATCCATGCATATCTTGAAAAATCATCAACAAAGGAAGCATAATACCATGATTTTCCAAGAGACGGCATAGGAACAGGACCAAAAATATCACTATGGATCAAATCTAGTACCCCACTAGATCTTGTGGCACCAGATGGAAAACTAACTCGATTCTGTTTACCATAAATACAATGTTCACATAACTCGAAAGACATTGAGTAATTAGGGATACCATGAACCATACCTTTTGTGTATAGGGTACGTAATCCCTTTTCTCCAATATGTCCCATCCTTTGATGCCAGAGTGTTGAGCTTTTATCATAATCAACCTCAAGAACAGTTGAGCTATTGCACTCATTTGTCATAGTGCTTCCCAATAGCTTATACAATGTTCCAATCCGAACTCCCCTTGCCAACACCATTGATCCACGAACCATTTTGCATGAATCCTTGCCAAAACTGACATTCACTGCTGCATCGGCCATTTTGCTTATCGAAATCAAATTTCTAGCAAGTCCCGAAATATGCATCACACCTGGTAGGGTCTTAACCCTACCATCCTACAGCAAAATTTTCACTCTTCCACGACCCATGATTCTGAGTGGTGAATCATCTCCCAATAGTACCTCCCCTCCATCATATCTTTCATATTCACTGAACCACCCTCTATGAGGAGTCATATGAAAAGAGGCACCGATATCAATCAACCAATCATTTTTATCCGATCGTGTGGAGCACGATGAGCAGGATGCCGATATACATCCCCCGCTTCATCAATGGATTTATTCATCTCTGTGGAAGTCGATTCATCAAACTTTTTTCTAGACTCAGCTTTCTTTGATCTGCAATCCTTCTTCATATGACCAAAGCTTGCCACAATTCCAACATTTTCTCTCAAACTTCCCTCGAGACTTGGATCTACCTTTAGACTTAGACCTATCACCATATCTAGATTTGTCCTTCTCCTTGGCACGCCCTCTCACTGTTAGGGCTTCCTTAGATGTGCCCTCCATGGCTTTTCTCCTCATATCCTCATATAATAGAGATGCCACTATATCTTCAAACTTCAATGTGGATGAAGTTGTACTACCAATTGCTACTACTAAGTTATCCCATGAATCTGGTAAAGAGCATAACAAAGTAATGCATTTATCTTCCTCACTCAACTTAATTTCTACAGATGTTAGTTGACTTACCACTGTATTGAATGCATTCAGATGATCTGCAACCGAATCCCCGTCATGCATCCTAAGATTGTACAGTTTCTTTCTGAGGAATAATTTGTTCACTAGGGACTTCGATTGATACAAAGCCCCTAACCTCTCCCAGAGATCCTTTGCTGTAGCTTCTCCCGAAACATTGATGAGCACCGAATCTGCAAGACACAGTCGAATCAAACTCCTTGCTTTTCGATTCATCTTCTCCCAATCTTCATCGAAAGTACCCGTAGGTTTTGTTGTTTCTGAAATAGCAGCCCACTGATCTCTGTCCACGAGCATATCTTCCATCTTTAACTTCCATAGCTCAAAACTTTTGCCATCAAATTTCTCGATCTCTATCCTTGAATGATTTCCTGACATTTTTCCTTCAAACTCCTTCTGCGTAACTCCCACTCCATAATAGGTTTCCTCTCACTCCTAGAAACCCTAGATCTTCTTCAAACGGATTTAAACCCTAGCAATAAAGGCGTCCCCCTATGGCTAATGACTTGGCTCTGATACCAAATGAAGAGAATTTACATAAACATATTCTAGAAATAATGCAAAAATAATAACTAAGGAAATAATGACACCATTCAATGCACATATAACACACAAGATTTACCCTGGTTCACCCAATTTGGGCTAGTCCAGAGAAACAAGAGTCTATCCTCCTTGATATATTATTCTCTCTCTTGTCCCTAAAACGGGACATTACAATAATTATATAAGGAAACTCATACAACCCTAAACCACCAAGTGGTATTAGGGTACCGTGGATACAACACCATGGGCTAAACCACCCACACCCACTAACCACCCACCAACCGTGGGAATCCCGGGGTCGCTCCAAAAGTAGCGATAAAAGTAGGTGAAAAGTAGCGATAAAAGTAGGTGAAAATTTTGGCGCCGGCTTCGCCGGCTTCTATCACTTTCACCGTATCCGAGGGCGTCCCCCTACGCACCCCGAGCCATCACCTATTACGTAATCACCTTTACCGTAGTCGGGGGTCCTTGGGGGCCTCCGGCCCCCCCGGACCCCCCCTACCCGTCGTCTTTTGCGCTGTAGTGCCTGTCGTACAATTCTTTTTCGGCAAAGAATGAGACACATCCAACAAATATATCCCATTCTTTGATGCCAGAGCATTGAACTTTTGTCTGATTCAACCTCAAGAATAGTTGAGCTATTGCACTCATTTGTCATAGTGCTTCCTAATAGCTTATACAAGGTTCCAATCTAAACTCCTCTTGCTAAAACCATAGATCCATGAACCATTTTGCATGAATCCTTACTAAAACTGATGTTTACTACTGCATCAGCCATTTTGCTTACAAAAATTAAATTTCTAGCAAGTCCAGGAATATGCATCACACTTGGGAGGGTTTTAACCCTACCATCCTGCAATAATATTTTCACCCTTCCATGACCAATGATTCTAAGTTATGAATCATCTCCCAATAGTACTCCCCTCCATCATATCTTTCATATTCACTTAACCACCCCCTATGAGGATTCATATGAAAATAGGCACTAGTATCGATCAACAAATCATTTCTCTATGAATGCGTGGAGCAAGATGCCAGATATACATCCCCTCCATCAATGGATTTATTTATCTCTATGGAAGTGGATTCATCAGATATCCTTCCAGGATCAACATTCTTTGATCTACAATCCTTCTTCATGTGTCCAAGCTAACCACATTTCCAACATTTTCTCTCAACGTTTCCTCGATACATGGATCTACCTCTAGACTTAGATCTATCACCAAATCTTGTTTTATATTTTTTCTTGGCATGCCCTATTACTATTAGGGCATCCTTTGATGTGCCTTCCATGGCTTTTATCCTCATATCCTCTGAAAATAGAGATGCCACAACATATTCAAACTTCAATATGGATGAATTTGTACTACCAATTGCTACAACTAGGTTATCCCATGAATCTGGTAAAGAGCATAGAAAAGTAATACATTTATCTTCCTCACTCAACTTAATTTCAACAGATGTAAGTTGTCTTACCATCGTATTAAATGCATTAAGATGATCTACTACTGAATACCCTTCATTCATCCTCTAATTATACAATTTCTTTTAGAGGAATAATTTGTTCACCAGGGACTTAGATTGATACAAAGCCCCTAACTTATTCTAGAGATCCTTTACAGTAGATTCTCTAGAAACATTGATTAGGATATAATCTTCAAGACACGATCAAATTAGACTCCTCACTTTTAGAGATAACATACCACTTATATATGTCCACGAGTAGATACTCAATATTTAACTTCCATAGCTCAAAACTTTTTCCATAAAATTTATCAATCTCTATCCTTGAATGATTTGACATCATTTTTCTTCAAGCTCCTTCTACGTAAAACTTCCACTCTAGAATAGGTTTTCTATAACTCCTAAAAATAGTAGATCCTCTTCAAATGAATTGAAACTCTAGCAATAAAGGTGTCCCTCTATGGATAACAAACTAGCTCTGATACCATATGAAGAGTTCTACCCAGACTTATTCCAGAATATTTAATATAGAAATCAATAACTTAGAATAAAAAAACAACTCACAATAAATCATACACATAGAACACACAAGATTTACCCTAGTTCACCCAATATGGGCTACTCCAACAAACAAGAGCCACACCTCCTTTGATATTATTATTCACTCCTTACCCATAATATGACATTACAATCAATATAAAGGAAACTCTTACAACCCTAAACCACAGTGTGGTATTAGAATATTGTGGATACAATACCAAGGGCTAAAACCACCCATACCCATAAATCATGATAATCCCACCAATGCCTCCAAAAATAGCTCTAATAATATCTTCAAAAAAATAGGGCCCAAAAATGTTTTTGGGGGGATTGCCACCAGAATTGGGGGGTCTCCTGCCCCCCCAAACCCCCCCGACCTGCTCATCGACAAGCGTGACCGCCAAAGTAGGGGTCTACTATACGATACTTCCTCTGCAAAGGATGAGACACATCCAACACTTTAAAAGAGATGTATCACCATGCATGAGCGTACTCCACTACCAGTCAAGCATCTATAGCTCTGATGGATTTTGTGTTTTGAACTCTTAAGTTTTGGGGATGACTACCTAACCATCTAACTAAAAATGTAGTACGATCCTTAAAACCCAATGATAAATGGTGTGTGACTTAAAATATTTATATCTTTGGGGAATTAGATTCTCAACCTAAGTGTTATGAGAATTGTACCCTATACTTACTACTCTATATTTTGGATTTGGAAGCAACTATAATAGTGGTGAAAATCACTGTTCTTGTGGACTATGTTGCATGATGGGACTAGCAAGGATGGCATTTTTCACTTTGAGGTTCGAACCAAGGATGGTGTTATCCCTCTTTGACACAAGATGTTTTTAAATATGTGAAATTATGTTTGGTTCAAGAATGTTTTGGAGTCAATTTCTAAAACTCAATATTTTCTTAGTGTATATGTGTGATGGTCCTAAAAGGAACTCGACATGTATTTTGGAGGTTGCTTAAAACACTAGGAGTGGCTGAGTGATTGAAAACACCTAGGTATTATGGACATGTGTTTTTAAAATGATAATTTGGCTTTGTGGAAAAAAATGGATGATGATGTGAAGGTGCCCCTAATTAAGGCAAAAATTAAAATCTTGAACTTAATGAATGATCCTAATATGAAGTGTGAAATGTGGATGTGAATGCAATGTATGAAATGCAAAATGAAATGTGTACTAATGCACTATTTTTGAATGAAATGTATATGCAAATGCAATGCAATGTTGTGAATTAAATGTATGCAAATATTTTTGTGTATTAGCCATATATATATATATATATATATATATATATATATATATAAATCACCATACAGCAAGAGGAATGAGTGAGTTGAGGTTTAGTGGATGTGGCGGGAGTGAGGGTTTGAATTTTCTAGGCAAGAATCTCATCCAAGGCGGTAGAGGTAGAGTAGGTATGGAAGGGGCAAGTGGGAACCTTGAGCATGGATCAAGCGAGGATCCAGAGGAAGGTGGTCAAGCTACGATAGATTTGGAGGTGGGCATCACATGGGGGTCCGACCCTCCTCAGAAAGACCCCAAAAAAAATATACGAAGGACAATGCGGGGCCCAAGAAGTGGTTGTCTTTTGCTAAGACTCTTAGAGGAAAAATAAAGGAGGTTCTCTCTCTTTTGCCCCTAGTTCTAGTAAATAATAAAATTTCAGCATCGGCAAGTTCCATGAGCCCTTTTCTTTTAATGGAAGAATTCTCCCTGGTGGGCAAGTTTTTGGGAGGTAGGCTGGACATGGAGACTATCAGGGCTTGGGCAATGGGTAAATGGTGACTGGTTGGCAGCTTGGAGTTGGTAGCTCTAACTCGAGAGTTCTTCATTATCCATTTTAACAATATGGAGGATGCTAACCACATTTTAACAGGAGGTCCTTGGTTTCTAGGCAAAAGGAACATTTTTCTTAGACGATGGGGTGAATATTTTGACCTAGAAAAGCAAAATATTAACATTGCCTTTATTTGGGTTTGTCTCCCAAGTCTACCTACCCAGTTCTTAAATGAATATTGGTTGTAGGTCATAGCCAGAACTATAGGGGACCTGATCTCCATTGACCATGCGACCTTGGCCAGGATAAGGAGCATAAATGCTAATTTGAATAATGAATTTCCAAGGTTTGTGGAGCTATAGTATGGAGAATACTATCGAAAATAGCTGATAGAATATGAGAATAGACCAACATTCTATACAAAATGTAAAAATCAGGGACATCTATCCAATTAGTGCCCTAACCTGGCTAACCTTTCTGACTCTCTCAAATCCCCATCCAATTCAATATCCTCAAACCCTAATTCTAAAATTATTGTAAGCCTCATGGGAATCACAAATCCAAACCCTAATCCACGATCTCTAGAATCCACATCCAAGTTAGGATCCTTAAACCCCAATGCTGGAAATACTTCAAGCCCAGTGGGCATCCCAAACCCAAACCCTAATGCTGAATAACTTAGGAAGAAATTTGAGGCATTAGAAAATAAAAAATCTCATCTCCCTAACATCATCACTAGGAGCCAAGTGAATCCTACTAAGGGATCATCCCGTAGACCAGGGGAATACAAGAAAAAATAAGAATATTTGGATGTAGGGGTGGAGATATATGAAAATATTCAGACTGAGGAATATGGCTGTCTGGTTCTTCAACAAATTACCTCCCCTCAGTTTAGTCCTAAACAAACCAGGAGCATTGTGGAGTCTCCTATAGATTTTGGTAGTGAAAAAAGAAGAGGGAGGATATAAAATGTTGAGCATCAAAAAATTCAAACTGATAATAACATTGCCAATGGAAAATAGAGAATCTTGTTTCAATAGATTATTTTGGGTTTTGAAGACAACAAATTAGAAAAACCCCCTCAAGGGATGGGGAGAGGAAGAAATCCCAAACAATCTAAATGAAGTTCCTCTCATGGAATGTGAGAGGCCTCAATGGCCTTCCCAAACACATGGAAGTCAGTGCAATACAAAATCAAGTGAATCCAACTATTATCATGTTGCAAGAAACAAAAACTGATGAGATTCAGTAAAAAAATAGCAAAAAAAATCTAGAATCAAGGGGAGATGGTTTGCAAATTAGCCAGAGGAGAATCTGGAGGCCTTATGACTTTGTGGGATCCCCAGATAGTACAAGGCACCATTATTCAAAAATATAACAGGTTCCTTAGTGTTTTATTTAAGGAAATAAATAACAACATGTCGTGGATCCTTTCAAATATTTATGCCTCAACTTCAATTCAAGGGAGAGCTCTATTGTGGGAGTACTTAGGCAATCTGAGTGAAATCTTCCGTAATGTCCCTTGGATTCTAGATAGGGATTTTAACACTCCTCTTTACCCTTCAAAAAAATGGATGGAAATGGACCACCTATCAGAAGCATGGATGAGTTCAATGACTTTGTGAACTCCAACATCTTGATGGATGTAAAACTTAGAGGATCGAATTATACCTGGAGCAATTGGAGGATAGGGTGTCATCTCATTCAAGAAAGGCTTGATAGGTTTTTTCTATCAAAGAAGGCTACAACTTTGTTTGGTGATTCTACCCTGCAAGACCTTCCTAAAATTGCCTTCGATCATAATCCCATTTTTTTGGAGATCCCTAACTCTCTGTCTTTCAAGAAACCTTTTAAATTTCAATCTATGTGGATCAAACATTCTAGTTTCAAAGATAACTTAAGTCAATGGTGGCAACAGCCTGTCAGGGGTAGTGCAACTTTTAAACTTGCTGGCAAATTAAAGTTTGTTAAGGAAAATATTTGAACTTGGAACAAAGAGGTCTTTGGGAACCTCTTTGAAAATAAAAAATAGGTTGTTGAAAGTTTGAAGATAATTGATCAGAGGATCCAACATGGTGATGTTGATGAAACTACTAGACAGAAGGAACGAACAAAACTAGCATAGTTTCATAACATTTTGGCCTATGAGGAAATCTATTGGAGGTAAAAATCAAGGGCTCTTTGGTTGAAAGATGGAGATTCAAATTCCAAGCTTTTTAACGTCACCACGCTTAGATGGAGAAGCAATAACAAGATATTTTTTTTTTAAAAAGCAGATGGTTCTATTACTCAAGACTTAACAAAAATCAAAAAGGCGGTAGTAAATTATTTCAATTCTATCCCTGGTCAGGAATCGTAGTGTAATGAGGAGGCCAAAGATATTCTCTTGTAATCCATTCCTAGAATAATAAATGAGGATATAAACCTTAAGCTTCTAGATCCCTTTTTTGATGAGGAAATTAAGGAAGTCTTGTTTAGCATGGAGCCATACAAAGCCCCGGGACCCGATGGCTTTCCCCTCATTTATATCAAGATTTTTGGGACATCATAAGTGAGGATGTAATTTCTGTTGTTAGAGAATTCCAAGCAAGCAATCATATCCCAAAAGTTATCAACTCTACTTTTATTTCTCTAATTCCTAAGAAGAAAACCTCTGAATCTATGGCTGACTCCAGGTCAATCAGTCTATGCCATGTTTCTTACAAGATCCTAACTAAAGCCATTGTAAATAGAATGAGAGATATTCTACCCCACATCATAGATCCATGTCAGTGAAGCTCTATCCAGGGTAGGTCAATCTTGGATGGAATTATCACAGTTCATGAAGCTCTGCACTCTACTCATAAGACTAACAAGTCTATTTTTACCCTCAAGCTTGATATGAACAAAGCATTTGATAGGCTAAATTGGGACTTTCTGATTTTTGTCCTCCTTAAGTTTGGTTTTCACCACCAATGGGTTAATTTGTTAAAATATGTATTTCTAAAGCATGGTTCTTGATTCTAGTTAATGGAACAATTGTTGGTTACTTTCAAAGTCACAGAGGAATTCGGTAGGGGGACCCTATCAGCCCCATGTTATTCATCATATCGTAGAAGCTTTAGGCAGAACCATCAAAAATGCTTATAGTTCAAGGCTAATATCGGGAATCAAGGCAACATCTCTCACTAGGGTTGTTTCTCACCAATAATTCATCGATGATACCCTTATATTGACTAAGGCATCAATGGTTGAGGCCAAAATAATTAAATACATCCTGCAACTCTATGAGGACACTGCTGGTCAGAAAGTTAATTTTAGTAAAAGCAAGTTATATTTCTTGAACACCCCCATTTAGAGGTAAGGAAGGATTGCAAAAAATTTATGGTGTGATATAGCAAACCTCCCCACTTCATATCTTGGTCTCCCTCTTTTCATTGGTTCTCCAAGAGAGTCAATGTGGGACAGGGTTATTGAAAGAATTCAAAAAAATCTTGCTTGATGGAAAGGTCATCTTCTATCTCAACAAGGAAAGTTGACCCTCACTAAGGCCTCTCTTTAGAGCATTCCAGTATTTTTCCTCTCTGCTTTCAAAGCCCTTGTGAAGGTTTTCTAAAAAATTGAAAAACTCCAAAAAGAATTTTTATGGACTGGATCAGAGGAGAAAAAAAGGATACACCTTGTAGGATGGACCAAAGTGTGTAGACCCAGGGAAAAATGGGGGCTTAGGTCTGAGGAGAATTGCTCATATAAATTTAGCTTTACTAGCTAATCAGGAGTGGCGTCTCATTTCTGGTGAAGAAAATGAATGGAAAACTATCATCAAATGAAAGTATCTTCAAAATATAGAATTTCTAAGTGACTCAGTTTCAATCAGAGGTTTTGCTTTTTGGAAAGCAATTCTCAATTGTAAGGAAATCATCAAAAAATGTTTAAGATGGGTTTTAGGCAATGGTGAGAGGATAAATTGTTGGAATGACAGGTGGGCTAAGGATGAACCACTGATGCAATATCCTAACTTAGCCCTAATCATAGATATCACAGAAGAACTCATTGGCAAAAAAGTCTCCGATTATATGGTTGAGGATAGAGGTAGAATGAAGTGGAAATAAATAAGAATTTAGGGATTTCAAGCGAAATCAAATGATATTTGTAACATTCTCGGGTAACATTTTATCCCCATGAGACCCAAGGAAGATCAAGTGACTTGGTCTTCTATGAAAAATGGGCAATTCACTGTTAAATCATCTTACAATCTTCTGCTTGATGATGAGGATTTTGTCCTCCAAAAGGACTTAGTTTGGATAAAAAATTTAATTCCAAAAATTGCAGTCCTTTAATGGTTGGTTATCCAAGTAAGAATTCTAACCATTGATAATATGATGCATAAAGGTATTTGTATCACTAATCATTGTTATCTGTGCAGGGCTAATTGGGAGACCATTTATCACATTTTTCTTGAGTTCCCTTTTTCGTTGACTATTTTAAGTGGGGTTTTTTAGGCCTTCAATATTTCATGGGTTAAACCAGCCATCATCCTTTATTTTTTCATCCAGTGTCCTTACCCATTTTCAAGACAAAGACTCAGATACATGTGGAAAATTTGTCTCAATCACTATCTTTGGCAGGTGTGGTTAGAAAGGAACCATAGAGTCTTTAATGAGTCTATCCATGATCATCAAACTATCATTTTGAAGATCCTATCCTTTGCCAACGAGAATGTGAACCTTATTCTTTTTTATAGTTGTAAACCTCATCTACAGGAGACCATGATTGCTCAATATTTAAGCTTAACCTTGTTATATGAGTCTATGCCTAGGGTAGTCAACCCCAGAGCCAATGTTAAGTGGTCTCCACCTCCTACGGGTTGGTTTAAGCTTAATTTTTATGGAGGAGCTAAGGACAATCATGGCAGAGCAAGCATTTGTGGCATTGTCCGAGATCATAATGGGAATATGATGCTTGCATTTTCTGAATATTTGGGAACAAGGATGAACAATGAAGCTGAAGCTAGAGCTATGTGGAGATGCCTTCAAATGACTCAAGACTTAGAAGGAAATTTGATCGTAGAAGGAGACTCTATGCATGTTATAAATCTCATCAATAACTAGAAAACACCTCCTTGGAGGATTAAAACAATTGTTGAAGAGGTTAGGATACTTTTCTAGGGAAGACAAGATAGAAAATCTCAACATGTCTTTAGGGAAGCTAACAAAATTGCTGATAAACTAGCCAATTTGGGTGTCGATGGTGACAGACTTTTCAAATGGGAATACGGTGTCTCGATTGAAGTAGAGGAGCTTATTCAAAAAGAATGCCAAGAATTATAGTCAAATTTACCAATAGAGAAAGCACTATAAGTTCAAAGGCTAGGAGTATTTTCGTCTCTTTTTTAAATTGGAATCACAATAAAAATTATTTGAGCTATCAATATTCGTGGATGCTGCTTGGAAATACCACAAAGACTAATGGGGATGTCACATGTCAGATAACATGGTTCCTAGTCATCTTAGTAATTTGAGGTTGGTTGATAATCATAGGTAAGGAAAGAAATGGCAATATAAGACTTCGAATCAAAGCCACATGGACCACCAGATAGCCACCACCATAAATCGAGCTAGCAAGTTCACTTCTCCAAGGCTAATTGGCCAAGATAGTATGTGGTACCAAAGCATGTCATATATGAAAGAAAGCAATTACCAAAGAATTATTAAGAGTAATTTTCAATACAAATCTTGTGGGAGTTTTTTTAGTACTCTGCTATGTGTGTCTGCAGCTTTTTGTTTCTCCATTGTCTCAAGGAAGGGATCTGTGTTTGTTTCTTTTTTGTAATTATGATGCATGTGTGTTTTCTTGGGGTATACCCAAAATGTTGTATGGGAAGTTTCTTTTTGATAACATGCTATGTGCCTTACAGGATGTAATGGCTTTGGCGGCATGTAGATTTTACATATATAGGATCCTTAGTAAGGTATGTTCATCAACATCCCTGGGCTGATTTTTGTAAAAGGTTTTGGGTCAACCTGTAAAATCCGGTATTAATGCTATAGTATCTTATCTACCAAATATATATATATATATATATATATATATATATATATATATATATATCAAATCACACATAGAATGCTCACAAGTATATAACATTAAGTGGTTTGGATTCTTCCTCTCCTTATAGACTAGCAAGCCTATAAGTACCATTACCCACTCTTTGAGTAACAATGTATGGACCTAACCAGTTAGCCGTGAACTTATCATGAAGATGCAGTAATGCATTGGTATTTTTTTGGTTCTCTTTAAGGACAAGATATCCTACTTGAAATTCATGTAGATGAACTTTGGAGTTATAAGCACGCTTTAGGTAATCTTGATAAACTCGTAAATTCTCTAAGCCATTGACTCATCTCTCATCAAGAAGTGTGAGTTGGTCAAGACGTTCTTTTCTAGCAACGTTGTCATCTATGAATTCTTGCAAATAAATTTGCAAGGAGGGCATCTCGAGCTCAAGAGACATGATTGCTTTAGCTCCATGGACCAGTTAAAATGGTGTTGCCCCCTGTACGCATGTGAATGCTTATTCGATAAGCCCATAATGCCAAGGAAATTTATGTATGCCAATCCCTATGATTTTATTTAACAATTTTCTTGAGAATAGAAATTAAGGTCTTATTGTAAGCTTCATGTTATCCATTTCTTTGTGGGTTTTGAGTCAAGAAACTATGTTGAATATTATATTTATCACAAAGTGCTCGAACATCCTTGTTCTTGAAATACTTGCAATTGTTAGATATGATTTTTGAGGGTATACCAAAATGATAAATGATGTGGTGAAGTATAAACTCCACAATTTTAGGTCCTATCATACTGGTTAGAGGAATTTCCTCAACCCACTTTGCAAAGTATTCAATGGCTGTGATTAAGAATGTATGTTATCCTGAGGAAGGAGGTAAAATTTTGCCAATTAGATTTAGATCCCATTGTGAAAAGGGCCAAAGTATTTGAATAGGCTATAAATATTGTGATGGTACATGAGTTAAATTAGCATGTTTTTGATATTTCTTACAATGTTTGACATAAGTGCAACAATCACGTTCCATTGTGGGTCAATAATAACCCATGCATAAAATATGCTTTGCAATGGCCATTCCACCAAAATGACTACCACAAGTACCATCATGGGCTTCCACTATGGCTCTTTGTGCCTCACTAGACTTGAGACAATGGAGGAGGACTCCATCATAACCACGTTTATACAACATGTTCCCCAAGAGAATGAAATAAGCCACCTTTTGCTTGAAAGTGCATTTGGCAGTTCGAGATATGTCATATGGGAGTGTTCCAAAATTGAGAAAGGATACTATCTAGTTTGACCAAAGCTCATATAGATCCAATTGGATAAAGTAAACATCATTTTCATATTTATATTCAGTACATACAATTACATATTTAGAGACTATTGAAATTATAATGGGTTGTACCTCTCCAAATGAGTCTTTTGGAATCAATGATCCAAGGGAGGCCATTGCATCTACAAATATATTAATTGAACATGGTAAACTATTGATTTCATACCTATAAAAATTAGAGAGAAATTTATTTTTTTATTTTTCAAGTTATTCACATCGTTCTCCTTCAGCAAGAGGAATGAGTGAGCTGAGGTTTAGCGAGTGCAACGGAAGTGAGGGTTTGAATTTTTTGGGAAGGAATCTCAACCAAGGTGGTAGATTTAGAGCAGGTATGGAAGGGGTGGGTGGCAACCTCAAGCAATGATCAAGCGAGGATCCAGAGGAATGCGGTCAGGCTACAGTAGATTTGGAGGCGGGCATCACACGGGGGCCCGACCCTCCTTAGAAAGACCCCGACAAAAAATATACAAAGGACAATACCGGGCCCAAGAAGTGGTTGTATTTTGCTAATAATATTAGAGGAAAAATAAAGGAGGTTCTCTCTCTTCCACCCCTAGTTCCAATAAATAATAAAATTTCAGCCCCGGCAAGTTCCATGAGCCCTTTTCTTTTAATGGAAGAATTCTCCCTGGTAGGCAATTTTTTGGGAGGTAGGCCGGACATGGAGACTATCAGGGCTTGGGCGACGGGTAAATGGCGACTGGTAGGCAGCTTGGAGTTGGTAGCTCTAACTCAAGGGTTCTTCATTATCCATTTTAACAATATGGAGGATGCTAACCATATTTTAATAGGAGGTCCTTGGTTTCTAGGAAAAAAGAGCCTTTTTCTCAGATGATGGGGTGAATATTTTGACCCTAAAAAGCAAAATATTAATATTTCCCCTATTTGGGTTCATCTCCCGAGTCTACCTACCCAGTTCTTCAATGAATATTGGTTGCAGGGAATAGCCAGAACTATAGGGGACATGATCTCCATTGACCATGCGACCTTGGCTAGGACAAGGATGACTCATGCACAAATATTCATAAATGCTAATTTGAATAATGAATTGCTAAGGTTTGTGGAGCTATAGTATGGAGAATACTATAGAAAACAACTGATAAAATATGAAAATAGACCGGCATTTTGGGTAGAATATAAAAATCAAGGACATATATGCAATCAGTGCCCTAACCTGGCAATGAATAGAGAAAAGCAAAAGCATGGAATGCTAGACAGAGGAAATTTTAGGACTTTCCTTGGTAGAGGTGATTTCAATCAAGCAAACTATGTCCACCAAAAAAATAAAAGAGAGGGTGCAGAGTCCCAGCAATACAAAGGAAAAAAATAGGTTGTTGGCAACCAAAATACTCAGGTAAGTTCCAATCCTCTAGATTCAAATAAATTTTTAATTCTATCCAATATGGGAGTAGGAGGATTATCAAAAGACATGGAAGCCCAACACCTTTAGGCTAACCTTTCTAACTCTCTTGAATCCCCATCCAAGTCAAGATCCTCAAACCCTAATGCTGAAATTATTGTAAGCCCCGTGGGCATCACAAATCCAAACCCTAATGCATGATCTCTAGAATCCACATCCAAGTTAGGATCCTTAAACCCCAATGGTGGAAATACTTCAATCCCATTTGGCATGCCAAACCCAAACCTTAATGTTGAAGAACTTAGGAAGAAAGTTGAGGCATTGGAAAATAAAAAATCTCATCTCCCTAACATCATCACTAGGAGCCAAGTGAATCCTACTAAGGGGTCATCCTGTAGACCAAGGGAATACAAGAAAAAAGGAGAATATTTGGATGTAGGGGTGGAGATATGTGAAACTCTTTAGACTGAGGAATATGGCAGTCCGGTTCTACAACAAATTACCTCCCCTCAGTTTAGTCCTAAAAAAACCAAGAGCACTGTGAAGTCTCCTATAGATTTTGGCAGTGAAAAAATAAGAGGAATAATATCAAATGCTGAGCATCAAAAAATTCAAACTGATAATGACATTGCCAATGGAAAACAGAGAATCTTGTTTCAACAAGTTATTCCGGGTTCTGAATACAAAAAATTAGAAAAACCCTCTCAAGGGAGGGAGAGAGAAATAAATCCCAAACAATCTAAATGAAGTTCCTCTCATGGAACATGAGAGGCCTCAATGGCCTGCCCAAACACATGGAAGTCAGTGCAATAAGAAATCAAGTGAATCCAACTATTATCATGTTGCAAGAAACAAAAACTGATGAGATTCAGTAAAAAAATAGCAAAAAAAAATTGGAATCAAGGGGAGACGGTTTGCAAATTATCCAGAGGAGAATCTGGAGGCCTTATGACTTTGTGGGATCCCCAGATAGTATAAGGCACCATTATTCAAAAATATTATAGGGTTCTTAGTGTTTTATTTAAGGAAATAAATAGCAACAAGTTGTGGATCCTTTCAAATATTTATGCCTCGAATTCAATTCAAGGGAGAGCTATTGTGGGAGTACTTAGGCAATCTGAGTGAAATCTTCCATAATGTCCCCTGGATTTTGGCTGGAGATTTTAACACTCCTCTTTACCCTTCAAACAGAATGGGTGGAAATGGACCACCTATCAGAATCATGGATGAGTTCAATGACTTTTTTAACTCCAACATGTTGATGGATGTAAAACTTAGAGGATCAAATTATACCTGGAGCAATCAGTGGATAGGATGTCATCTCATTCAAGAAAGGCTTGATAGTTTTTTCTATCAAAGGAGGCTACAACTTTGTTCGATGATTCTACCCTGCAAGCCCTTCCTAAAATTGCCTCTGATAATAATCCCATTTTGTTGGATATCCCTAACTCTCTATCCTTCAAGAAACCTTTCATATTTTAATCTATGTGGATCAAACATTCTAGTTTCAGAGATAACTTAAGTCAGTGGTGGCAGCAACCTATCAGGGGTAGTGCAGCTTTTAAACTTGTTGGAAAATTAAAGTTTGTTAAGGAAAATCTTTGAACTTGGAACAAAGAGGTCTTTGGGAACCTCTTTGAAAATAAAAAATAGGTTGTTGAAATTTTGAAGATAATTGATCAGAGGATCCAACATGGTGATGCTGATGAAACTACTAGGTAGGAGGAATGAACAAAACTAGCATAGTTTCATAACATTTTGGCCTATGAGGAAATATATTGGAGGCAAAAATCAAGGGCTCTCTGGTTGAAATATGAAGATTCAAATTTTAAGTTTTTTCACGTCACCAAGCTTAGAAACAGAAGCAATAACAAGATAATTTTTTTAAAAAAAGAAGATGGTTCTATTACTCAAGACTTAACAGAAATTAGAAGGGAGGCAGTAATTTATTTCAATTCTATCCTTGGCTAGGAATCACAGTGCAATGAGGAGGCCAAATATATTCTCTTACAATCCATTCCTAGCATAATAAATGAGGATATAAACCTTAAGCTTCTAGCTTCATTTTCTGATGAGGAAATTAAGGAAGCCTTGTTTAGCATGGAGCCAAACAAAGCCTCGAAACCCGACGGCTTTCCCCCTCATTTCTATCAAGCTTTTTGGGAAATCATAAGTGAGGATGTAATTTTTGTTGTTAGAGAATTCCAAGGAAATAATCATATCCCAAAAGGTATCAACTCTAATTTTATTTCTCTAATTCGTAAGAAGCAAACCCCTGAATCTATGGTTGACTTCAGGCCAATCAGTTTGTGCAATGTTTCTTACAAGATCCTAACTAAAGCCATTGCAAATAGAATAAGAGATATTCTACCCTACATCATAGATCCATTCTAGGGAAGCTCTGTCTAGGGCAGGTCAATATTGGATGGAGTTATCACAGTTCATGAAGCTCTGCACTCTACTCATAAGACTAACAGGTTTGTTTTTGCCCTCAAGCTTGATATGAACAAAGCATTTGACAGACTAAATTGGGACTTTCTGATTGTTGTCCTCCTTAAGTTTGGTTTTCACTACCAATGGGTTAATTTGATCAAAGAGTGTATTTCTAAAGCATGGTTCTTGATTCTAGTAAATGGAACAATTGTTGGTTACTTTCAAAGTCACAGAGAAATTCGGCAAGGGGACCCTATCAGCCCCATGTTATTCATCATTATGGTAGAAGCTTTAGGCATAACCATCAAAAATGCTTGCAGTTCAAGGCTAATATTGGGAATCAAGGCAACATCTCTCACTAGGGTTGTTTCTCACCAATAATTCATCGATGATACCCTTATATTGACTAAGGCATCAATGGTTGAGGTCAAAATAATTAAATACATCCTGTAACTCTATGAGGACGCTGTTGGTCAGAAAGTTAATTTCAGTAAAAGCAAGTTATATTTCTTGAACACCCCCATTTAGAGGCAAGGAAGGATTGCAAAAATTTTAGGGTGTGATATAGCAAACCTCCCCACTTCGTATCTTGGTCTCCCTCTTTTCATTGGTTCTCCAAGAGAGTCAATGTGGGACAGGGTTATTGAAAGAATTCAAAAAAATCTTGTTGGATGGAAATGTCATCTTCTATCTCAAGCAGGAAATCTGACCCTCAGTAAGGCCTCTCTTAAGAGCATTCCAGTCTTTTTCCTCTCCGTTTTCAAAGCCCTTGTGAATTTTTTCTAGAAAATTGAAAAACTCCACATTTTTATGGACTGGATCAGAGGAGAAAAAAAGAATACACGTTGTAGGATGGACCAAAGTGTGTAGACCCAGGGAAAATGGGGGCTTAGGTCTGAGGATAATTGCTCATATAAATTTAACTTTACTAGCTAAGCAGGCATGGCATCTCATTTTTGGTGAAGAAAATGAATGGACAGCTATTATCAAATGAAAGTATCTTCAAATTATGGAATTTCTAAGTGACTCAGTTCCAATCAAAGGTTCTGCTTTTTGGAAAGCAATTCTTAATTGTAAGAAAATCATCAAAAAAGGTTTAATATGGGTTTTAGGCAATTGTGAGAGTACAAATTGTTGGAATGATAGGTGGGCTAAGGATGAACCACTGACGTAATATCCTATCTTAACCTGAATCAGAGATATCACAGAAGAACTCATTGGCAGAAAAGTCTTCAATTATATGGTTGAGGATAGAGGTAGAATGAAGTTGAAACAAATAAGAATTCAAGTATTTTAAGCGGAATCAAATGATCTTTGTAACATTCTTGGGAAATATTTTATCCCCATGAGACCCAAGAAATATCAAGTGACCTGGGCTCCTACGAAAAACAGGTAATTCACTATTAAATCAGCTTACAAGCTTCTGCTTGATGACGAGGATTTTATCCTCCAAAAGAACTTAGTTTGGATAAAAAAATTAATTCCAAAAATTGTAGTCTTTTCATGGTTGGTTATCCAAGGAATAATTCTAACCATTGATAATATGATGCATAAATGTATTTGTATCACTAATCGTTGTTATATGTGCAAGGCTAATTGGGAGACCATTTATCACATTTTCCTTGAGTGCTCTTTTTCCTTGATTGTCCTAAGTGGGGTTTTTCAGGCCTTCAATATTTCATGGGTTAAACCAACCATCGTACTTGATTTGTTCGTCTAGTGGCCTTACCCCTTTTCAACCCAAAGACTTAGATACGTGTGGAAAATTTGTCTCAATCACTATCTTTGGTAGGTGTGGTTAGAAAGGAACCATAGAGCCTTAAATGAGTCTATCCATGATCATCAAAATATCATTTCTAGGATCCTATCCTTTTCTGACGAGAATGTGAACCTTATCCCTTTTGATAGTTGTAAACCTCATCTACAGGAGACCACGATTGCTCAATATTTAATCTTAACCTTGTTAGATGAGTTTGTGCCTAGGGTAGTCAACCCCAGAGCCAATGTTAAGTGGTATCCACCTCCTATGGGTTGGTTTAAGCTTAATTTTTATGGAGTAGCTAAGGACAATCCTGGAAGAGTAGGCATTGGTGGCATTGTACGAGATCATAATGGGAATATGATGCTTACATTTTTTGAATATTTGGGAACAAGGACGAACAATGAAGCTGAAGCTAGAGCTATGTGGAGAGGCCTTCAAATGACTTAAGACTTAGAAGACAATTTGATCATAGAAGAAGACTCTATGCATGTTATAAATCTCCTCAATAATTGGAAAACACCTCCTTTGAGGATTAAAATAATTGTTGAAGAGGCTAGGATCCTTTTCCAGGGAAGACAGGACAAAAAATCCCAACATGTCTTTTGGGAAGCTAACAAAATTGCTGATAAGCTAGCCAATTTGGGTGCCGATGGTGATGGATTTTTAAAATGGGAACACGGTGTCTCGAGTGAAGTAGAGGAGCTTATTCAACAAGAATACCAAGAATGATAGTCAAATTTACCAATAGGGAAGGCACTGTAAGTTCGAATGCTAGGATTAGTCCCATCTCTTTTTGAATTGGAATCACAATAAAAATTATCTAAGTTGTCAGTCTTCGTGGATGCTGCTTGGAAATACCACAAAGACTAATGGGGATAGCCACATGTCAGATAACATGGCTCCTAGTCATATTAGTAATTTGAGGTTGGTTTATAATCACAAGGAAGGAAAGAAACAACAATATAAGACTTTGAACCAAAGCCACGTGGACCACCAGATAGCCATCGCCATAAATCTAGCCAGCAAGTTCACTTCTCCAAGGCTGATTGGCCAAGATAGTATGTGGTACCAAAGCATGTCATATATAGAAGAAAGTAATTACCAAAGAATTATTTAGAGTAATTTTCAATACAGAGCTTGTGGGAGTTTTTTTTAGTACTCTACTATGTGTTTCTACAGCTTTTTGTTTCTCCATTGTCTCAAGGAAGCGATCCGTGTCTGTTTCTTTTTTGTAATTATGATGCATTTGTGTTTTCTCAAGGTATAACCAAAATTTTGTATGGGAAGTTTCTTTTTGATAATAGGCTATGTGCCTTACTGGATGTAATGGCTTTGGTGGCATGTAGATTTTACATATATAGGATCCTTAGTAAGGATATGTTCATCAATAGCCCTAGGCTGATTTTTGTAAAAGGTTTTGGGTCAACCTGTAAAACCCAGTATTAATGCTAGAGTATCTTATCTACCAAAAAAATTAGAGAGCAATTTCATTGCTACTTCATGATAAAGTTTAATGGTAGGTTCTTTGCATTGGTATTCTTCTTGATTTGCTTGACAACAAGCTGAGAATCACCAAATATCCTGATACGCTTAATGCTCATAGCTATAGCTGATTGAAGACCTAATATTAAGGCTTCATACTCTATAGTTTTTTTTGTGCATTGGAACTCAAGTTTTAATGATAAGGGAATAGGTATCCCTTGGGGTGTATGAAACATGACTCCAACACCTTGACCTTTCACGCACTTAATACAATCAAAGAATAGTGTGATATCAACATATTTCTCTAGAATTATATCTTCTTTCTGTATCGTTCCAAATTTTTTGCACCCTTACCTTCAGGCTAAAGGATCCACGCCCGAAAGGGGGATGCGAGAAGGATGGGACAATACCTTGGACTGAGAGGCCTTGCGAAGGTCCCGCCTCTCGGGGGAGGTGTATTATGGTGATTTTTCGACGGATGGTGGGTTCACTAGGAAACTTTTGAATGGCAGTTTCCACGCCTAGGTTGGGAATGTGTTTTATGTGTTCAATTTTATCTTTAAACATTCAAATCCTAGGTTTGGCCAAATGAATCTAAGTTGTTCTATATGAAATGCAGATTTAAATGAATACAGAAAATAGAATTAACAAAAGACAAAGAATAAATTAAGTGAAGAAATCCATACCTGGTTTTAGATGTCTGATGGAGGTTCTAATTTTTGAAGCAGTCAAGATCGTCTGGAATTTGATAGGATCATCTCCTATCTGATAGGATCGTCTGAGATCTGACGAATTCGTTAGACGAATTCTTCAGAGACCTGCAAATAGAGAAATAGATACAAAATACCAGAAATGCAACTATTTTGATAAAGGAAAATGATGTGAAATAATAACAAGGATGTTAATAAGATAATCCCAAATAGAAATGCAAGTAAATTACGATACTTTAATAGCTAATCATGATTTTATTATGCAATTAAACTACATGGGTGAACTCCAAGATGCAGGATAACAGGAAATAATAATAAAACTGACTAAATGCAAAATAAAATAGCAACAAAGTATAGGAAAAGCACAAACTCTGGGCACTGATTGCCCCCAATGCAGACTGTAGATGAAATCGTCTCAAATTTTGACGAGATCATCCAAGATTGTATAGGATCGTCTACGACAATATAAGCTTGCTCCGACTGAAGAATAACAAGGTTCCTACAACAAAACTTGGAAAGCACAAATGCAAATGGTAATCCAGGGTATTCTAATGCATGTAAAGGTCAAGTTATAGGAAAATTCAGCTATGGGAATGTCAAGGGGGGTCTTAAGGTTTAAATAGGCTTAGGAGAGAAGTTAGGAGGTTGGGGATCATCCTAATTTGGAAGATCTCCAACGAGGGAGGTCTCTAGCGGCGCAGACACGCTTCTGCCCAACTTAGAGATGCCGTTGAAACAGAATCTAATTATGAAAAATCAGTTTTGGGACAAGATCGTCTAAACGTCCTAGTCCAGATGAAATCGTCCGATCTAAGGTGATATCGTCTGATCGGCGATGATATCGTCCAACGGTCACAACAAACCCTAAAAATGGCACGAGAAACGAGGAAACAGGTTAGCAGGCAGTTTTGGAGCGGTTTTGGGGTTGAATTTGAATTTGAATTATTACTAAGGTAATTTTAATTATTGCTAAGGTTTTACTGTGCCAATTTTAGGGTGCTACATTTTGCCCCCTCTTTAGCGAATTTTTTGAAGAAAATGCATTAAATATGAGTTCTTCTCGATCTACGAGAAAGCAAAAATTATTCCCATTTTTAGGCGACGATTCTAGGTCGAATCGTACGACAGCTTACTATGGTGCCCCCTCCGTGTTTTTACCCAAATCGAACGTTTGAGGTAAAAACGCGGAAAAGCAAAATTTTAATAATGTTTTTAATTGTTTTTGAATAAAATTAAGAAAAATAGGGTAAAACCCTAATTCATTGTTACTGTTCATTTTTACTATTTTCTAGAGCTCTACAGACAAGATAATCGAGATAGCACACAGATCGACAAAGGTCCGACGTGGGCTACGGGTAAGGGTCTAAACTTAGTTTAGAATGCTTTAATTTAGAATTTCATGCTTTTTAGATCAATTTTGACTGATTTTTGAGCATCACGGCCATTTTTGGGCCGTCGACGTCGTCGGGATGAAATCATCTCGATTTCACCAAAATCGTCTCGATATCGTCGATTTCGTCCAAGGGCGAAATAAACGATATGGGGACGATTTTATCCAATAAGGGATGATTCCCTCATGCAAAATCGGAGACGAATTTGCTCAAATTTGGGATGATATCGTCCAATAGTGGACGATATCATCATTTGTATGAAAATGAACTTATTTTACTTGCATTTTTTAATGATTTAATGATTTTTATTGTTTTGTTGTTTATGTTGCAAAGAGGATTACTAAAGAGCCAAGAATGGAAATACGATGGACTAAGGGATGACTTGGCCGCTCTATCTTATGCAAAGCGAGATCAGTTGGCTCAGGTCGGCTTGCAGCACGTGGCAGATATGCCACAAGTGTCTACAAACATGGGGCTATTGACAGCCCTAGCAGAGAGGTGGTATCCGGGTTCTTCTTGTTTTTGGTTACCGATAGGGGAGATGACTCCCACACTAGAGGATGTATGGAGGATTTTGAGGATCCCCATACAAGGACGGCTAATCACTCCCACGGCCAATTAGGGCCATGCTATGATGCGACTATGCGAAGATCCGAGCTTCACCCTGGAGAAGGGCGAAGTGAACATCGAGTCTCTACGCTAGATGCCTGGGGCATCCAGGCTGACATAGGTTTTGGCTGGGGTGGTAGGTGGTCTGCTACTATGCCATCAGAGTGGATGCAAGCTACCATGGTTTCTGACAGATGTGGTCTGCGACATGAGAGACCATGGGTACAGGTTTGCTTTGGGGAGCTTTGTAATCTATCGATTGTATAGGATCCTTCATGGGGTCGTATACAAGGTCGGTCGATGTCTGGTTATGACATCACTACTACAGGTTTGGTGCTAGGAGCACATTGTAATGCGAAGGCCGATAGGGCTTCCACTGATAGGGATTGATGGGGAGAGGCCCCGAGTTTTCTATTGGTGGCTTCGAAGAGGGTCACAATGACGGGTAGATCTGCTAGTGTCCCGAAGACTACTTGATGACCTTGTCTTCGACCAGATCACCTAGAGGCCTTGGAGAGATCATCCAGGGTGGGCCGAGGACGGACAGGAGCTGGCTCATGTCAGGCAAGTCTGCTGGTTGAGGATGGAGAGGGGAGAGGTGGAGCTCCACCGATATGACCGAGTTTTGAGGCATTTCGGTCTACAGCAGGGGATCCCATCTCTTAGAGACTATGAGTTTTCCCAGACCGTTCGGGATAACACTACAGTTAGCGGGGCTCTAGATATGCAACGCTTCTAGAGTCAGGACATAGATGATGCCCCCATCCAGCCAGTGGATGGGGATGATGCTGGGGTTGCAGATGGCTATGATGCCTAGTACGTAGACATCCGCCCTCCTTGGATGACGAGGGCTTAGGGTCCGATTTCACACAGTTGTGCATCGAATGGGGAGGCAATGCCAGGCGGCCATTGAGGCAGCACAGGGTCACGATGGGAGAGAGCAGAGGAGGCCACGAGGCTTAGCGAGAGGCCATGGCAATAGGAGAGGAGGGAGGAGAGACCCCCTTCTCCATAGAGAGAGAGGCCACCATCGCCCGATAAGGGCAAGGGTGTCGAGGCAGGAGAGAGTAGCGAGATGGCTACTCTTCGAGTGAAGACTATTCATCTCCAAGCTCAGGTGCAGTCCTTGCAGGATGAGACTACACGACTCAGGGCTAGGGGCAAAGAGGCAAGCACTCAGGATTTAGCATGAGCTATTGCCCAGGTTACATTCTATCAAGCTCTATATTACCAGGCGGTGCCAGCAGAGCAAGGGTGCCATTACCAGCTCATATTGCAGAGCCTATCATGATGGGGTCATCTAGGACATCATCACGATCGACGTCCAAGACTCATGGCACCACACGGACTACGATGGGGCCACCTCCTCCACCTCAAGGTGGGGGAGGAGATGAGGCTAAGAGCTCAAGGGCTTCTCGAGGCTAGCTGCTACAGACTACACTGCACAGATTGACACATAGTGCTGATTATTTTTGATAGAGGATTGAGTATGCCAAGGTACAGATTGTGGCATACCGATCCAGTTTTGAGATGATGTATATATTATTGATATATATATATAGATGAGATATTTTTGATCATATGACTTGTCTTATGTGTTTGTTATGATACTTTAATGTTTGAATTGTTTGCTTATTGGATTGATGATTCATGTAATTATGTCGTTTGAAAATATTATGGTTTGATGTCATGCTTTTTAAAATTTAAATGAAATAATCTGATGTAAACAAATTGGTTGTTTGTGACGAGATTTGATAAAAAATAAAAGGGACTTCTAACAATAATTTCAAAGGATATTGTCGCTATTATAGACCATTTCATGGAGTCGCCGCTCACTCGGTCGTCAAGCTAATCCCAGTATAGAAATATTGTTAAAAGTAAAAGAGTGCTTAAGAGACTGTCTTAAGACTTTGTTGTGATGATGCAAATGATGATGATGATGGTGATTTGTTTTCAGATTTTCATAAAAATGATATGCATGAAATATTAAAATGATTTTTGCTAGGCATAAATTCCTAAGTGTGATAAAATTTTGAATAATTCCTTAGAAATTATACCATGGTTGCAATATTGAAATTGAACATAATGACAGGAAAAGGAATAAGTATTCGGTCTATTTGTAAAGCATAATTGTGTAACATAATGATTTAAGTCATGTGTTTTTATGAATTTGTTTTAAAATAAATGGAAAATAAAATTAGAACAATGGTTTGCGCTAGGCATAGAATATTTAGGTATAGACTTATACCATCATCGCGAAATCCAAAAGAAGAAAATAAATAGTTTTATTGCATGGTTGATTTTTAATTTTTGAAAATAAACATAAAATATGAAGATGAGGACTTGTGCTAGGCATAAAATTCCACTTTTGGTTTTGGAACTATACCATCGTCGCAAAAGTCAAAAGTTATATGTAACTTTATTGCATGTTTTTTAAAATGATTTTGATTTGTTATTAATGCATGTGGTTGTATTTATACTAAACAATTGTTCTCAGAGAAGAAAATGAAATTATTCCAGACAATTTGCAAAAAAAATATTTCAAAGTATCTTAAAGACAAAAGTTAGATTTATAAGGAATCCCATGTGCGTATGTGAGTTCATTTTCAATCTTGATTTATCATAATGATACACAAAATCTCTCAAATACAAATGTGTGTGCGATTGTATTGTTTATTTACCAGGTTTGAGCAAGATACTATGATACAAGTGATTTGAATTAACCAAATAAGTGTTCATTAACCATGATTTAGATGCATATAACCATACCAGACTACTATGTAAGTTAGGTTTATCAAGAGATAGCTAATCCATAAGCTGACATAGGTCTATACAAAATAAGGTCGCTAATGTGATAGACATATCGCCATGCTAGGAGTTACCCAAGGCCAAGCGGGTTGGGCACAAACCACTTGTTATGGGGCTTACCTCACAGTTTTTGAATAATTGAGAATTCCAGGGATTCAAGCTCATCAACCCTTCTTTTCTTTTCAAGGGGTAGGGAAAGGGATTTTATTGCTTTTGCTTGTGCTCATTTTGCTTTCTTTTGCTTTCTTTTCTTTTTTTTTTTTTGTATCTTTTGCTTTGTTATTTGAGATAATTCTGAAATAGCCTTTTTCTGTTTCTCTTTTTCTTGAACTTTGTTTTTCTTCCTATGCTAGGGATACTTGCTCGGATTAGTTGTAGAGCAAGGGATTTTTATTCTGGGTAGGGGTGAGCTTGTCCTTTTGTCAATTCTCAAAGATTCTAGACCATGTGCATGATAGGATAGCAGGGGAAACTTTTCGCTCAAGAAACCACTTCTACTATGTAGCATAGCATGGACATTACAAATATAATCATTTTATTGTGAAAGGATATGTTTGGTTTAAGTAAATAACAAGATCAATTCTCTATGCTCAAACTTTATTTAATTGAATTTTGTGGACTTTGATATAAGAGAGATTAGTAATCATGCCAAATAAAATCAAGATATTTATTCATGTGAGTGTGAAAGTGTGGGATTCCAAATAAATGCTAATTTATCCAAAATAATTTGAAAATATAATTGCAATATTGTCAGAATTTTTTTTTAATTTTTTTTTGGGATTTTTTGAGTTTTTTTTTTTTTTTTTTTTTTTTTTTTTTTTTTGTTTTGTGGGGGGGGGAAATTTTTTTTTTTTTTTTTTTTTTTTTTTTTTTTTTTGTTTTTGATAAGTACAAGAAATAAAAGATGTTTTTGAAGATTTTGATGATTTTGAATGTTTTTGGTATTTTTATAAATTGAAAGAAATACAAGATAGTGGTTTTTGGAAATATTTTAAACAAATATATACAATGATGAAATGACCAATTTTTTATGCATAGTAACGTTTAAGATGCAAAATGTTCATGGGTTCTTTAAGTTCTTTACCATCTAAGGTAGATAATTTGTATGCTCCCGATTCAAATTTAGCAGTGATAATATATGGTCCAAGCCGGTTGGGCTCAAATTTACCTTTAAGGTCTTTAGTTGCATTAGTATTCTTTTGATTTTCTTTTAAAACAAGATCGCCGACCTCAAAGGATCGATGACGAACTTTCTTAGCATATGATCTTTTAAGCTTGTTTTGGTAGGCACGAAGATGCTCCAAAGCATTGATGCACTTTTCATCTAGGAGCTCCAGCTGACTGAGTCTGCTAGCTCGATATTCATCTCCTACTTCGGTATCTTGAAGTAGTAGAGCCAAAGAAGGAACTTCTAATTCAAATGGAAAAATGGCTTCAGCGCCATAAACCAAAACAAAATGTGAAGTTCTAGTGGGGGTTCGAACACTAGTTCGATAAGCCCATAAAGCTGGATATAATTGAATGTGCCAGTCGTGGCCAGATTTATTGACCAATATTTTGAGAATTTTGATTAAGGTTTTGTTGGAAGCTTCTGCTTGGCCATTACCCTAAGGATAATAGGGAGTGGACCAGTGATGTTGAATCTTATATTTTTGGCATAGTTTCTTAACATCTTTATTTTTGAAACAAGTTCCATTATCTGAGATGAGATTTGCAAGAATTTCGAACCTACAAATGATTTGATTAAAAATAAATTTAGAGACTTGTGTTCTAGTGCAGGAAGCTAAAGGCATAGCTTCAACCCACTTCATGAAATACTTAGTGGCGGTTATGATGAATTTGTGTCCATCAGATGACACAGGATTAATTTTGCCAATAATGTCTAAGCCCCATTTTGAAAAGGGCCAAGGAGATGAAATAGCCTGTAGTTCTTGTGAAGGGGCATGGACAAGGTCAGCATGTTTTTGGCACTTGTCGCAATGGCACACATAATCATGTGCATCATTCTCCATGGTAGGCCAAAAGTATCCTATCCTAAGGAGCTTTTTAGCAATGACACTACCACTGAAGTGTCCTCCACAAGATCCATTATGGGCTTCACTCAAAGCTGATTTGGATTCTTCTAAATTCAAACATCTCAATAGGATACCTTCAAAATATCTCCTATATAAAGTATTGCCAATTATTACAAATTGACTTGCTCGTCTACGTAATAACCGATGCTGGTTTCTATTAGAATTGGCAGGGAAAGTCCCATTTTGAAGAAAATCAAATATATCTGTATACCAAGGTTCAAGAGTAGTTTCATTGATTAGAAACACATCCAAAGGTTCTAAGCATGACTTATTTGAAGCGGGTTCCTGGAGTCGACGAATAATGATGGTGGCATATTCTTCATCTAACTCCAAGGGCATAAGAGATGCAGTTGCGGCCATAGCATCAGCTGCACGGTTGCTAGTTCGAGGAATAGCTTCCAAGGTAACTTGATCAAATAGAGACATTAATTATAAAACATATGCTTTATATGGGTGCAATTTATCATCTCTGGTCTGATAAACTTCATTAATTTGGTTTATAACAAGTTGAGAATCACCAAAAACTAGCAGATGTTTAATTTTTAGCGCCAAGGCAGCTCGTAATCCAAGGATTAGAGCTTCATATTCAGCAGTATTATTGGTGCAAGCAAATGTTAATTTAAAGGACAAAGGTATAATATGTTTTTGTGGAGATATTAAAATAATACCTACACCAGCCCCACTCATGCATCGGGCTCCATCAAAGTATAAGGACCATTGTTCAACATGGTCTACCTCTAATTGAAGGCATTCATCAGGAAACTCAATGATGAGGGGATGGGTAGACTCTAAGGGTGCAGCGACTAATTGATCTGCTATGATTTGACCCTTAACAGACTTCTGTCCTATAAACGTGAGTTCAAACTCGCTTAGAGCAAGAACCCACTTGGCTATGCAACCCGATAAATAAGGTCGACTCATGAGATACCGCAAGGGATCATATTTAGCAATGACATACGTTTTCTGACTAAGCATATAATGGCATAATTTTTGCATAGAAAATATGACTGCTAGACATAGTTTTTCTAATGTTGTGTAGCGGGTTTCATAACTAATTAAAGTTTGGCTAATATAATAATTAGCACGTTCTCTCTTCTCATCATCAAGTTGAGCTAACATAGCTCCTAAAGCAAAATCTAAAGCTGAAATATACAGGATAAATGGATGATTAGGTCTAGGTGGTGAAAGCACAAGTGGGTTAAGGAGGTATTGTTTAAGAAGTTCAAAAGCTTCCTTACATTCATCGTCCCAATTAAAAGGGACATCCTTCTTAAGGAGCTTAAGAAAGGGACCAATTTTTTTTGCCAGCTTATCGATGAAGTGACGGATGGCTTGAAGTTTACCTTGTAAACTTAATAATTCAGATATATTGGTAGGTGCAAGCATATCCATGATAGCCGCAAAGGGTCGATTTCAATACCATAGAAAGAAACTATAACCCCTAATAGTTTACCGGACTTAACTTCAAATACGCATTTAGCTGGATTTAATCGAATAAGATATTCTCATAACCGATTAAAAACTTTTCTCAAATCATCTAAATGATTATCTTCATTAATAGAGTGAGCTATAATATCATCTACATAATCATGTAGGATATCATGCATCATATCATGAAAAATATAAGTCATAGCTCGTTGATAGGTTGCACTTGCGTTCTTTAGGCTGAATGGCATCACTTTCCAACAAAAGGTACCCCAGGGGGTAATAAAGGCTATTTTAGCCTGATCTTCAGGAGCTATCTTGATCTTATTATAGCCATAGAATCCATCCATTAGGGACATCATCCCACTCCCAGTAGTAAAATCAATGATTTGATCCATGTTTGGAAGAGGAAAATCATCTTTAGGGCATGCAGCGTTAATATCTCTAAAATTTGTGCAAACCCTAACTTTGGTAGCTTCTTTCTTGGTGACTGGAACTACATTTGAGATCCATTCAGCATAATCAATAGCTTGTATAAAAACAACATTCAGGAGTTTTTCTAACTCCCCTTTGACTAGCAAGGCCACTTTGGGATGCATTTTTCTAAGTTTTTGTTTAACAGGTTTAGCATCTGGATGGACTACTAGGTGATGCATGACTACAGAAGGGTCTAAACCTGGTTGGTAGGGTACCTAGGAATAGATATTTGGGGATATATTATATAAGGGTTGGCATGGGCCACACATAACCAAAGGTTGATTGTATTAAAATATAATATAATATTATAATACAATCACTAGGAATAGATATTTGGGGATATATTATTATATTGTATAAGGGTTGGCATGGGCCACACATAACCCAAGGTTGATTGTATTATAATATTATATTATATTTTAATATAATATAATATTAGTAGTAGGCTCTCCAAAGTAGAATAAGAATATGGATATATAAAGAAGAGATATTTGTCATTGTAAGGATATTCATATCATTGAAGAAGAATCTTATGTAATCGTCGTGCCCACGAAGTGGCCTCTCATCTTGGGAGATCTTGTGGAGTTATTCCTTCCTTAAGGATTATTATTGGTGTTGCCCTACCTTAAGGGTATTATCTATCTCTCTCTCATTTGTGGATTGTTATTGTGGATAATGTATTGTGGATGAATGATTTGATATTTTTGCATATTGGTGAATGGTTCATGTTTAATAATAAAATTTATGCAACAAGTGGTATCAGAGCAACGATTTTGGCAAAGTGGGGATTTTTGTGTGAAACCCTAGAATTAGGGCAATTTTTTTTTGGAAAAACATCTCATCTTTCAGGAGCCATATCTCTGCGCAAGTTTATCCGATTCAGGCGATTCTTGGATCAGATTGTGCAGAATTTGAAGAGCTTTAAAATGAGTGGTCATATGAAGGAATCCGAGTAGTATTGATGGAGATACGACCTTTTGAAGTTAGTCATCCGAAACAAGGATAGTGACGAATTTCGCAGATTTTTTTGGAAAAATGTCTCATCTTTCAGAAGCCATATCTTTGCGACAGCTAATCCGATTGAGGCGATTCTTGGATCAGATTGTGCAGAATTTGAAGAGCTTTAAAATGAGTGGTCATATGAAGGAATCCAAGCAGTATTGAGGGAGATACAACCTTTTGAAGTCAGCCATCTGGAACAAGGAAAGTGACGAATTTTCAAGTCGCGAATTTTTCAAAAGACAATTTGTTTAGTTCGGGTAAGCAAATCAGTTGCACTTTATTTTGTTTGGAAGAAAAATTGCAGATCTAGTTGTCTATGTGGAATTTTAGCTTCAAATCAGTGGAAAGATATTTATTTTCATAAAACCCTAGTTTGCATTAGGGCATGATATATATTTTCATGAAACCCTAGATTTGCATTATCCGGAGGTGAACTTATGGAGCTAGAAATATTTTTGGGAGAAGATGATATTGATGTTAGGGAATGGTGGAAAACGTTTAGGTCTCCATATCATAATATTTCTTTTGAGAAATCCTTCCTTGATATATGTTTTAAAGGGAAAGCTTTGTCTTGGTGGATAAAATTTTGTAAAGAAAGGAATAATGAATATACTTGGGATGAAATAGAGCATGAATTCTTGAGTATATGGGATCCATATTATATAGATTACCTAATGGATATCATCGAAGATGATGAAAAGAAACTACAGGAAACTCAAAATGAGCGGAATGCAATAAAAGGAGAATGTGAAGTTTTAAAGAAACAGAATGAAGACTATGAAAAAGAAATAAAATTACTCAAGAAGAAAGAGGAAAAGGTCGGGGAAGATAAAAAAGATGTCAGTATGCAGACAGAGGAAACCATACCTTTGGTAGAAGATAAATTAGAAAATGGACAAAGGAATTTGTTTGAATCTAAAAAGTCTATTATGCGGGTTCATGGAAGCATTCAAAAGGAACAGGTTATTATTTCCATTGACCCTGGTAGTAGATATAATTTTATTAATATTGCTTTGGCTAAGAAGTTGCAAGTTCAAGCAACAAAAATCAAGGACATACAGCTAGAGGGTGAGAATGTTCAGATTTTTGAAGATTTAAAGATCACCATGGATAAATATGTTTTACATTCAGATTTCTATGCTATTGAGATGGATGATAAGGATATTGTTCTTGGTTATCCTTGGTTAGATTCTTTGGAGTACTTGTTAACATTAATGTGCAAAAGAAGTTTATGAAGTTATGGTACATGAAAAAGAAGATAACATTACAGGATATTTCTCAGCTTAAGGAGCAGGGATCCAAGGAAAATCAAGAAGCGGTTGTAGAGAAACAAATTGAAGAACCTGAAACAAAATCCAAGAAGGCCGTAGCAGCAAAAGAGTCCATGGAAGAAGTAGCAGAAACTGATTCAGTGGAAATAACGATAATAGAGTCCAAGGAAGCTTTGATAGAAGAGCACAAGGACACACCAAACAAAGAGAACATGAAAGAACAATGTGTAGAGGAATTTAAAATAATGGAGCCAAATGTTGAGAATTCAAAGAAGGTAGAACATCAAGTAAAGGTTGCACCATATCGCCATCCACACCACCATGAGCGGAAACAATATTGGAGACATGGTTCAAGGCAAAAATATTATGGTTCTACATGTAATCAGTAGGGCACCAACTATGGCAGTGTTTGGCAAAGAAAGCATAGTGATCATGGTTTTCAGCATGGTTCATCAGCATCAAGGAACAAGTGGACCCATCATTCAAGTTATCAAAATACAACAGCAGAGCGTGGAGCCAACGAAGCAGATTTGGATACTCAAGTAACAAAATGGCGTACCGGCATCATCGGGTTTCACTTGGATGGATGGATGATCGAGATTGGTACCAATTGCTAACATTGCTTAGCAAATCATACTATCAGGTTTCTTCATATGTTTCGAGGACGAAACATTTGTAAGGAGGGTGGCATGGTAGGGTACCTAGGAATAGATATTTGGGGATATATTATTATATTGTATAAGGGTTGGCATGGGCCACACATAACCCAAGGTTGATTGTATTATAATATTATATTATATTTTAATATAATATAATATTAGTAGTAGGCTCTCCAAAGTAGAATAAGAATATGGATATATAAAGAAGAGATATTTGTCATTGTAAGGATATTCATATCATTGAAGAAGAATCTTATGTAATCGTCGTGCCCACGAAGTGGCCTCTCATCTTGGGAGATCTTGTGGAGTTATTCCTTCCTTAAGGATTATTATTGGTGTTGCCCTACCTTAAGGGTATTATCTATCTCTCTCTCATTTGTGGATTGTTATTGTGGATAATATATTGTGGATGAATGATTTGATATTTCTGCATATTGGTGAATGGTTCATGTTTAATAATAAAAGTTATGCAACACTGCATTCTTCATTGTCCAAGCGAAGACTTTCTTTTTTAAGGATGTTTTGCTCTTGTTTTTCTTGTTATTCTAATCATTGTTTGTGGGGTTTCTTCGCATGTTATTTAAGGCGTTTCCTTACATGTGAGTTCTTTCAAATTAGGTGGGGCGTGACGCCCTTCTTGATTTTTAAGGTAACTTGGATAATTCATCTTGAGGAGTCGTGGCCTCAAGCTGCGCTATAGTAGGTATAGAACCATCAAAATAAAAACCATTGTGTAACATTTCTTCAATGGAGACATCGAGGAAGATATCTCCTTCCAACTCATCATCGGATTTAGCAATCATTTTAGGATAAGCTATGGATAGCATATTGCATGTAAATGGATGATTTTTTAGAGGCAAATCATCACGCCCATCCAAATAATCTTGATAACATATGAGTTGATCATCATATTCAAAAGGGAAGGGTTGACCCTTACTAGGAAATAGGCCCACACCACATCGGGTGGGCCATGGTTCTACCTCAAAGGGTTCTTTCATACCATTTTGGAAAGGTCCCAAGCTTTTCCCTTTATATCCCATTTTAAGCATTATAGGTTTAGCTTTAATATATTCATTAGTAAAATAACATCGAGCATATCCATAATGATGAGTTTTGATGTTCCTAGGTATTCTTCCCCAGTCATATCCCTTATAAATGAAGGCACAACTCCCGACTTGGTAAGTACTTCCCATAGGTTTTGGGAGGCCCAAAGTATGAGGAGATGGCAGAAAATTACTTAAGATAATGGAATTTTGCATAGAAGCATTTATTTTTTCTGATATAAGAATGTGAGATAAATTAGGTAAGAGTTCATTAGAAAGAGCATAAGATGTAGAAGGATCATTCCCTATATCTTTAGATGTGGAAGGTATGATAGATGTATATAATGTGGAGGTGTTAATAGATGGGTCTATAGGTTTTGAAATTATAGGGATGGAACATGAAGGATTGGTTGTGGATTGAAGATCTTTTTGAGGTTCTAGAGTGGTTTGTTTAGAAGATTGTTGATCTATATATGAGGGTGAAATTAATGGAGGAGAAATAGATGAAGCTATGGGTGTGTGTTTCACAGTTTTAGATGAAAAATGAGAATTAGGATGTGTGGATGACAGAGCAGGGCAAAATTGAACTCCAATAGGTTCTACCAAAGCACACATATCAAAGGGTCTGGGATCACCATGGATAGTGACCAACTGATTTTTAAATTCGAATTTAACACATTGGTGTAAAGTTGATGGGACAGCCCGCATTGCATTGATCCAAGGATGACCCAAGAGTATATTGTATGATGCGGGGCAATGTACAATAAACACGGTCATATCTAGGGTTCTAGGACCAACTTGCAATGGGATGGTAATAACTCCACACATTTCTTGTGTTTCGTCATTGAAAGCTTTTATGATCATGTCAGTTTTCTTCATTTCATCACTTCTAAATCCAAATCTTTGGTAGAAGTCAAAAGTGCAAATATTTAGAGATGAACCATTATCAATCAAGACCCTTTTAACGGCTACATCTCCTATTAGGGCAGTAATATATAAGGGGTTATCCTTATGTAAACTATGTTGTGGGATATCTTTATCTCGAAATTCAATACAATCGACTTCTCTAGTGATGATAGTATTGGCCATGGCTTCAGGTTGAATGTTTTGTGGTACCATCATTTGGCTTAATGTAAGCATAAATTCATCTCTATGTGTAGGAGAAGATCTTAATAAATCAAAAGGGAAATTTTGGCTATAGTATTAGATAATTGCTCATTAATATTGTAAGGAGGTTTAGGTTGAATATTAGGAGCATGATTCCCTTTATTGGGATTTCTCAAAACAAATGGGGTTGATCCATCATTCTGATTTGGTTCTTGTTGAGAATTTTGAGCTTGTTGTCTGGTAACGACTCCGATGGTACCTACAATGTTATATTGAGGATGTTGAATAGGTCTTGGTCTAGCATTTATGGCTTGTTCATTAGGAAGGAATTAATTAGAAGAGGGTCGAGTAGTAACTCTTCTAGGAAATGGTTCTTCTGGAACCATAGCATCTGTGATGGGTTGAATGGGATCTGATTCATTTTTAGAACTATTCGATTGGTTTGAGGTGATGTCTATTTCACTTTCAGTGTACGATTCTACATCACTGAGATCCGGTGTTTGAATATTATGTAGGGGCCTGGTCGTGACCATGGATAAAGTTGTGTCAAATTTTTGTAAATCATGATTAGGTAAATGTCCGCTAATAGTTCCTACATATCGGGTAGGAGGAGGAACATTATGATGCTCAATTTGATTGGCCACCTCTTTACCATGTCTTGGTAAAGGATGTTGAAATATATCTAATGATTGATTAGCATTTTGATTTTTATTTTGGGGAATGTTCTTTTGAGCATTATTAGGAGCATTTTGTTTAGGTTGGAAGGCTTGCACCTCCATATCATTATTATCAATTAGATATTGTATTTTATGTTTTAACATTTTACAAGAGTTGGTAGAGTGTCCAAGTCCTCTATGGAAATCACAGTGTAAATCGGCTCTATATCCGGGTATGGTTGGATCAGGTTCCCGAATAGCTGGTAATTGAATCAAACCTCTTTCAAGTAATTGGGGTAAAATAGTTGATAATGGTTGGTTCAATCTAGTAAACTCTCAAGGAGGTTTATCAGGAGGTTTCAATATAAATTTTTCTATTGTCTTCGTTGTATTGATATTAGCAACATTTATGCTGTCAGTGACTCCATCACCCACAACTTGTTTGTTTTTATATTGATTTCTGGATGTTTTCTCATCATCTTTCTTCCTAAGTTGGCCTCTCCTAATGAGAGCATCTTCTACTCTTCGAGCTAAGTCTATAGCCTGATCGAAGGTAGTCAAAGTAGTAGTTGATAACTCATAAGATATTTGTTCTTGTAAATTATTAATAAAAATGTCCAACATTTCCCTATAAGGTAGCACAAAGTGCAGTTTTCCTATCAACTGCCTCCATCTAGCTAAGAAATCCACAAAACATTCATCTTTATCTTGTTTTAAGTTGTACAAATATTTAATGGTTACATGCCTCTCGATATAGGCACTAAATTGATGGACAAAAGATTCAACGGTCTCTTCAAAATTTCTCAAAGAATGAGTGGGCAATTGATAGTACCACTCTAATGCCATTCCTCCTAAACTTTTCGGGAAAATTTTTAGTAATAACAAGTCATCATGTGATATATCATGACATGCTATCCTAAACATGCGAAGATGCTCTATGGGATCTTCAATTCCTTTATATATAGGTAGAACGGGCATGGGAAAATTTTTAGGGTATGGTTGTGCTACAACCATAGGATCTAGAGGTTGACTACACATCTCTCGATAATTGTACGAGGGACGATAGGGATCTATCTGGTCCATGCGGGAAGCTAACTGTTTCACCATGGCTTCCAGATTATCGGTTTGCCCACCATATTGGTTCGATAGGGCATTAATATGAGATTTGTGAGCATATGATGGAGGGACATGCAGATTAGATGCTATATTGCTATTGTGTAAATTGTTGGTAGGAAGGGTGTTATGAAGAAGTTTTTAAGTTGTATTATGTTGTATCCCAGATTGTTGGAAATTGGTGTTTGGCTTCATTTTAGGTTTTTGTCGATTTGAAGCATATTGATCAATAGTTTGGCAAAATAAAGTAGTGAATGAAGGTCTCTTTTGTGTGGGCATGATTTTAGGCTCAATAACAGGTTCCTTAGGAGGTTGGGTAACCTGTTGTTTTTGCATGTTCTAAATTATAGTGGCCATATCCATATTGGATGGTCCAAATTTATCACTTTCTTGATCAATTAAAGACAAGGGATTAGTGTGTATGTCAAACATATGTTCCATGGTTGCTTGAGTGTCACTAATTTGTCCCTTATCAATACAAACTGCCATATTAAGAGCACCAATATTATTATTGAAGAATTTCCAGAAATGATCTAAGTTATCAAAAGCAATAGTTCCATCTGGAGCCATTCTAGGGGATGAGGATCCTTCCTCTCTAACATTTTCTTGTTGTTCATTTTCTTCAACAAGGTCATCTTCCGGTTGTTCTAGAGTTTCTTCTTCGGAATTGAATCCTCGGGAAGGGCATTTAATTTTTTATTTTTCTTGCCTAACCAATCTTCTTCTTCTTCTTCTTCTTCAGTTTGTTTACCATTCCTAAGTTTAGTCATTGTGCTTAAACTTAGATTTCAACAAATATATATATATATATATATATATATATATATATATATATATATATATATATATATACGACAAGCTTAAGAGGTATATAGTTTAATTATATACCTACTATAATATTTAAAATAAAATATTTTGATTTTTGTTATGTTTTTTTGGTTTTTCTTGTTTTTATAACAATATTATAAAGATAACAAACAACACACAAGATGCAAGAAATAATAATAATGAAAGCAATGATCTAGTTTTCTATAAACAATTTATAAATATCATTAATGGGCTCAAGTTCTTCAAGAGTCATGAAATGTTCTTCTTCAAATTGAAAATTGTTTTTCAGGAAGTCAACAAAGTGTGCTATGGTGATATTATCTGTTTTAGATTCTGGTCGGTAGAAGTAAAACTCGTGGCAATACTCTCGATATAACATAGCTCTAGGAACTCTATTCCATATTTCCCTATCCGTAAGAATGACCTCTTGGACTTCTACACGACCTAGGAATTGGTGTATAATAGTTGTGTTCTCGAGGTATTCCTCGAAGGTATACAACTCAGAAGACACAAGGGCTCTTCTATTTGCTAACCATCTATGGCAAGCTCTCTGAAGTTCATGATAAAAAATGAGTTGATGAGGATCCAGGATTCTATCTAGGACAAGCCTCTTGATTTTTTTAAGTTTTTTTGACCTAGATGAAATGACACCTAGTCTCCTATCAAGTTCATCCCACAAAAGTTGGTTTCTATCTGTTTCAGGCACACTAAGCACAGAATTGATTTCTATGGCTGCTAATTGGTTTTCAACATTTATAGTAATTGCTAATATTTTCTTAGGAGCTACCATCTAAACATGATATGCAACTTAGTATTTTCTAATGATTTTAAATGCATCTATGTTTTGTTGTTTTTTTTTTTGTTTTTTTTTGTTTTCAAAAGGTTTTAGTTTCACATCGGGTTCACCAAAATGTATCGTTCCAAATTTTTTGCACCCTTACCTTCAAGCTAAAGGATCCGTGCCCGGAAGGGGGATGCGGGAAATATGGGACAATACCTCAGACTGAGAGGCCTTGTGAAGGTCCCGCCTCTCGGGGGAGGTGTATTATGGTGATTTTTCAACGGATGGTGGGTTCACCAGGAAAATTTTGAATGGCATTTTCCATGCCTAGGTTGGGAATGTGTTTTATGTGTTCAATTTTATCTTTAAATATTCAAATCCTAGGTTTGGCCAAATGAATCTAAGTTTTTCTATATGAAATGCAGATTTAAATGAATACAGAAAATAGAATTAACAAAAGACACAAAATAAATTAAGTGAAGAAATCCATCCTGGTTCCAAATGTCTGATGGAGGTTCTAATTTTTGAAGCAGTCAAGATCATCTGGAATTTGACAGGATCGTATCCTATCTGACAGGATCATCTGAGATCTGACGAATTCATTAGATGAATTTGTCAGAGACCTACAAATAGAGAAATAGATACAAAATACCAGAAATGCAATTATTCTGATAAAGGAAAATGATGTGAAATAATAACAAGGATGTTAATAAGATAATTCCAAATAGAAATGCAAATAAATTATGATACTTTAATAGCTAATCATGATTTTATTATGCAATTAAACTACATGGGTGAGCTCCAAGATGCAAGATAACAAGAAATAATAATAAAATTGATTAAATGTAGGATAAAATAGCAGCAAAGTATAGGAAAAGCACAAACTCTGGGCACTGGTTGCCCCCAATGCATACTGCAGATGAAATCATCTCAAATTTTGATGGGATCATCCAAGATTGTATAGGATCATCTGCGACAATCTGAGCTTGCTCTGGCTGAAGAATAACAAGGTTCCTACAAGAAAACTTGGAAAGCACAAATGCAGATGGTAATCCAGGGTATTCTAATGCGTGTAAAGGTCAAGTTACAGGAAAATTCAGCCAGGGGAATGTCAAGGGTGGTCCTAAGGTTTAAATAGGCTTGGGAGGGAATTTAGGAGGTTGGGGATCATCCTAATTTGGAAGATCTCCAATGGGGAGGTCTCTAGCGGCACAGACATGCTTCTACCCAACTTAGAGACGCCGTTGAAATAGAATCTAATTATGAAAAATCAATTTTGGGATGAAATCGTCTGGACGTCCTAGTCCAGACGAAATCATCTGATCTGAGGCAATATCGTCTGATCGATGACGATATCGTCCAACGGTCACAACAAATCCTAAAAATGGCATGAAAAATGAGGAAATGGGTAGCAGGCAGTTTTGGAGCGATTTTGGGGTTGAATTTGAATTTGAATTATTACTAAGGTAATTTAATTATTGCTAAGGTTTTACTACGCCAATTTTAGGGTGCTACACTTTCTCAGTGACAACAAACATCGAATCATCTGGGATCTCAATAATCAAAGGATGATCACTAGGTACTGGAGATTTCACAAGTTGATCGACGATTACCTGACGCTTAATGGATTTTTGGCTAATGAATTTCAATTCAAATTCAGTAAGAAGCATTATCCATTTAGAAATGCAGGTGTTATTGTAAGTGCAAGATATCATATAAGGTAGAGGATTTTCTCTAACTATGATATATGTTGTGCGACTAAGCATGTAATATCGAAGATTCTTAGTGGCAAAAACCACTACTAAGCATAATTTTTTACATAAGCATTTTTAGTTTCGTAGCTTACCAATGTTCGACTAATGTAATAGACAACTTGCTGTCAATTTTCTTAATTATTTTGTGCAAGAATTATCCCTAATTCAAAATCCATTATTGAAATATAAAGATAGAAAGGGACCCCCAGACGAGGAGGAGCTAAGACTGGTGGAGAAGCTAGGTATTTCTTAATATCATCAAAGGCTTTTTGACACTCATATGTCCAAGATAATGGCACCCCCTTTTGTAGTAGGTGATTGAATGACCTACATTTGTCATAATGTTGTGCAATAAAATGATGGATCAATTGGATCTTTCCTTGTAAACTACATAATTCCTTTAAGTTAGTTGGAGGAGGCATCTCCATGATGGATTTGACCTTGTTTGGGTCCACCTCAATGCCTCTTTTTGAGATAATGAATCCTATCATTTTACTTGAGGTAACACCAAAGATACATTTCTTGGGGTTAAACCTTACATTATGCTTTAAAAGTCGATCAAAATTTTCTCCAATACACCAATGTGCTCTTGTCGAGTTTTAGATTTAGCCAAGAGATCATCCACATAATCTTTGATAATCTTATGCATATAGTCATGGAAAATGTATGTCATGGCACGTTGATAAGTGGCACCTACATTTTTGAGGCCAAAGGGCATCACCTTGTAACAAAAAGTTCTCCAAGGTGTATTAAATGTTGTTTTGTGTTAGTTATCAGGATTTATTTGAATTTGGTTATATCCTAAAAAACCATCCATGAGAGAAAGCATTTCATGGCCAACGTAAGTTTCGATAAGAGTATCAATATTTGGGAGAGGAAATTCATCTTTAGGACATGTTTTGTTAAGATATCAAAATTCAGTGCAAATGTGTATCATCCTGTTAGGTTTTTGAATGAGTACCATGTTTGAAATCCACTCAAGATAATATATGGGTACAATAAAACCCACAACTAGAATCTTTTGAAGCTCTTCTTTGACCAAGAGGGCAATGGTAGGATGCATCCTTCTACATTTTTATTTTATCGACTTAGCATTAGGATGTAAGGTAAGATTATGGACAACAAATCTAGATTCAATACCAGGCATGTCTTTATAGGACCATGTAAAAATGTCCTTATTCCTTTTTAGGAGAGCAATTAACTGCTCTTGTTCATCGGTTGATAAGATTTTTCCAAGCTTGACAATTTGGGGGTTATCTTTCTCTGAACTAAGGTCCACATTGATGGTATCTGCAATGGATATATGGGAATCTTCCTCAAGTTTATGGGGCATGGGGATCAAATAAATGTCATCTAAGATGTCATCTAACTCTTCTAACTTATCCTCATCTATGTCTTCCTGGAAAACCTCAGGATTCAAAGGTGAAGGTGAAGGTGAAGACGGAGAGGATGGAGGAATGTAGTTGGTTGAAGCCCTTAACGATTCCTTAAACAAGAGAAAATCAAAAAATGATGGAGGTAAGGAAATCTGGTCCATATCGATAAGGCTTATGTCAATTGGAATTAGTTTGGCTGGATTGTATGGATTACAAAATGGGGTGAATAAATAAACAGGATTCATTTTGACTTATTGCAAAGTGGATAAGGTTAGATGGAATGGATGAAACTTAAGAATAGGTTCTAGGAGCTTGATTAACCTGGATAGTAGTAAGAAACATAAATAAATACATTTAACTAAATGATATATACATGCAATGCTAAAAAAGAAAAAAAAATAATTGATTTTTTATTTTTTTATTTTTTTGGTAGTGGTGAAAACTACTATTTTTGTGTGTTATATACATAAGTTACAAGTTTGGATTATGAAATGGATTAATGAAGAGGTGGTGGTTCACCAGTAGGGGCAGCTCACTCTTATGGAAGAAGTAAGCAAAATATGGGCTCATGGATGGGGAACATGCTGAGATAAAACTCATATTTTTCGGTATGGGGAATTATGGGTTTTGATTCTTTTTCATATTCATCCGAAATTATTTACATAAGTTTGAATTCTTCATAGATATGATATTCAGAATCATCAGGATGGAGGACTTCTTCTCCTATATTTAGACTAAGCCTTTGGAAGTCTTGTTCAAGAGAAGAGGTGGTGGAAAGTGGGTGGTAACTTAGACCTGAATGATTATGCACTTCTTGATATTGGAACATCAATAGGTTGAGGAACTCCCGATTCATACAATCCTAGGTCATGACCTTACCAATTAACTATGTGAAAATAGCAATATGGAAATCTTGACATGTTTGGAATGTTGGCAAGCACCGGTTCTTTGGGTTCTTCTAGGGGAGCTAGATTTGATGAAGAATTAATCCCTCCATATACAAAATTTATGCTATTGGGATCTAAACCCATGTAATATACTACTCCTATGGATAAATGTGGGTCATATGAGCGATTGAAATCCTTAGCATTAGAAATTGTGAGTGGCATGATGGTGATGTCTTGGACCACATATTCATCAATACCAAGATTAGTGATGGGTACCTCAACTTGGGATGATGTGGAAGGACCATTGTTGGATGATGGCTCAGGGAATGGTGATGATGAAGATGAAAAATTAGGTGATGGTGATGGATTGTATTGGAAGGTTGTTGAATGGATGATGATGACGTGAAAGGCAAGAATGTGGATTGACTTTGACCACATGTACATGTAGCCAATGATGAGGATGATGAAGGATTGGTGATAATGGAGTCCTAAAAATGGGACCCTTTGATGAATAAATGGATGGTGTGGTAGATGGATTGGTTGACGGTGATAGAAATATGTGGGTGGAAGGAAGCATGGATTCATAGGAATTTTAAATGAAATTGCAATACTTGAATGGTTCGACATCTTCTGGTATGCAATGTACTTGTCCCTCATGAATATATTTCAAACATTGGTGTAATATTGAAGGAACACATCTAATTTCCCTCATATAAGGTCTTCCAAGGAGTACATTGTATGCCATGGATCCTTCTAATATGTGAAACATAGTGTGCAATGTTTTGACCCCTACTTCAATGGGTAAAATAATAGTGTCAACTGTGGAACATAAAGCATCATTGAATGCTTTTAGGGTGAAGGACGACTTGGTGATATGAGATGGGGTAATATTCAAATGATGAAGGACAGATGTGGTGATGATATTTATGGAATAAATAGAAATAATTAGTACTCTTGTAAATGGATTCATATCAATTAGGACCATAATATGCAATGGAGGATCTACTGAGTCCGATGAGATTGGCTTGATCTCAAAGTCATAGAATGTAATGGAAGGCTTCATGCATGTTTGAATGCTCCCTAAAAATATATTGAAGGCATTAGAATATTGAGATTGTAGTTCAATGGATTTGAGAATATCCATTAATGCCTCATGATGTGGGGGAGATTGTTGAATTAACTCATAAATTGACAATTTGGTGGAAGCCATCTTTAGACTTGTGGTTAACCGACTACTCAATGAGATGATTGGTCAAGGTGGATGATTTATGGGTAGAATGGGAAGATTTGATTGACTAGGAATGTGGATTGAAGATGAGGGATTGGATAAAATTTGAATGGATGGCGATGTGGAAGAATGTGACACATTTGCTTGAGGTTTTTGCCTTGCATTTTGTTGATCTTTGACCTCTAGTGACCACATGGATGGCATATACAAACCCTTGGTATTGTTGGACATGATTAATTTGGTTAGGAGGAGTTTTGGTATTGGCTCCTCCCATATTTGGTTGCACCTCCTCATGGTGAGGAAGTGGTGTTTGAAAAATACCAAGGTTTTGGTTTTGTTGAGAAAGGGAGGTGTCAAGCTTGATGGCTCCCAAGTCAATTAGGTCTTGAACAATATCTTTGAATGTATGGAAATTTTTAATGTTGTGCCCATTTTACCTATGATGAGGATAAAATAAATGTTCCTGATAGTGTTTACTATGTTTAGCGAGATCATTTGGTCTAATTTTGGGTAAAGCAAGTTTGTTTGTGTCATACAACCTTCAAAAAAAGGAAGCATCTTACTCGTCTAAGGGGGTGTATTGGTAATTATGTTAGATAGACTATCACTGGGAATGGTTTTCTATAGCTAGAACTATGTTTTACATGGCTTGAATTGCCGAGGGTACCACATGATAAGCAATTTATTATGGTGACTGTTGCACTGGTTTTTGTTGAGCCATTACTGGTTGGCTCATGACCACTTGATTAATGTGATTGGGCTAACTAGCTATGATAGCTTGTGTTGATTTTGGTTGGCCATAATAGTTGCTTTTATATTGGCCCTTGTTTTGCCATTCCTTTTTCTTAGGCTTAATTATGCCTTCTTGGATTTTTATTTCCTCGATGACACTAGCCTGTGCTAGAGCTTCCTCAAATGAATGATAATTTTGTAATTGGAGCATCCAAGAGATGCGTTTTAAACAACTGTTGGTGAATAATTTGATTAGTTCATCCATTGGCAAGGTGAATAGAAAATTTGTGATGACAACCCTCCAATGTTTTCCAAAACCATAGATAGACTCATCATCATGTTGTCTTAAATCATAGACATCAGATAATGAGACTTTATTCTAAAATTTAGGATAAAATGCTCAAATAATTGGTCAATCAATTTTTCAAAAGTATAAATACTATGACTGGGCAATTGATTATACCATTATATGGCATCTCCTCCTAATGTTTGAGAAAATATTCTGAGCATGAGATCATTATAATTTTGAATTCTAAAATATGTGTGTATAAACATTCTCACATGCTCTTTGGGATCCTTAGTTCCCTTGAATTTGTCAAACTTAGGCACTGTGAAATCTATCAGATATGGCGGTGATGGTACCAAAGGATGAATGGGTTGGTTTATCAATTGGTGTATGGTTGGCTTTTGGTTTGTCAAACTTGGAGTATGTTGTATCAAATACTCTATCTATTTTTGCATGGCCTTAATTCGAGGGTCTTCTTAAGGAATTTGGAAGCCCTGAATTACCTGATGATTTTGAGGTGAGGTGGAAAAATATTGTGGGGTGACCAAATGATGATGAGATTGGTGATGATGACTAGATGAATTTGATGGAAATTAATGGATGGGAGATTGATGATGAAAATATGGAGAATTTTGGAATGGGATCAATGTATGAGGGTTATGGTTGGGTTGGCCAATGGAATGGGATGGGTATTGGTATGACTTGGTAGAGGAATAGGGATAGAAACCATAGAATATTGTGGTGTCCATGATGGACCTTGGCAAAAAGGAAATTTTGAGTAGAGTTTGGTAGAGTCTTAGGGTTCACTTGTACTTGATGTTGAGCATTTTGATGTTGCATAAGCAATTTGTTCAAGTGTTATCATACCTCATAAATCTCTCTATCAGAAGTGGAGGGTGTGGAAAAAAATTGTATAGAAGATGTGGTTGTGGGACAAGTTACACTTGGTATGGTAACTTGGGAGGCTAAAACTTGTGAATCAGCATTTACATGTGCTTCATACAAGGGGTTAATGTATGTGTATGTTTATGAATTGATAGGAGCACATGAGGATTTGGGAATGTACATATGAGATGAAGGTGCAATTGATGCTTCAAAAATAGGGTTAGTGTACACCTAGGTAAAGTTGGATGATGGCTAGGAATAAACAAGTTCCTATTGTAAAGAAGGATCCTATCTAGTTGAGGTGGTGACTGACTCTAAGATATAGTTGGAAGACTTCATAAGAGCTTATACTTGTGCCATGTCTATGTGGGTAATATGATGATCAATGGTTGGTGAGATTGACTCTATATAGGGAACAACCATATGAATAGTTGTGGGTGACAAGGAATGTGAGGGACCTCCAGATAAATCTGCCTATGTCACATTCAATAAATCTACCACAAAAGTGGTGGGGAAAGTGGATGAAGGTTCCATTGAATTATCTTGATTTAATGCTTTATTTTGTTTTCTTGTTAAGACCATAAAGCAAATAAACCAAAATACATATTATATAGTAAAATGAAACACAATTTTTGAATTTCACAATAAAAATAAAAAATCAATGCTAAGTTTATTTAACACATGTGTCTTACCTCATTCATTGATTTTATCCTTTTAATGTGAGTTTATTTCCTTAGATTTTGATCTTGTGTGTTTCAAATGTGCTAATCTGAATTAACCAAAGAAAGGTAAAAACTATGGCTAAGCTGGGGTAACGAGATTCTTGCTGGTGATGAAATCCACCAAGTTTGCTCAAGGGTGACCTAAGGTTTCTAAGGGCAGATATTGGTGGATGGAGATGAAATCCATCATCACCAAATCTCAAGCAATGGTTGGTGATGAAATCTAGCCATTACTATTAAATGTGAAGCATGAAGTGTGTGATTCTTTTTAAAATTTTGATTTTCTATTGTGTACATATAATTTTAGAAAGATAACTACTTTCAACAGTCTAAATCAGAATCCACTACTCAAATACTAATTTTTCCAAAGGATGTAGAGTACACCGCTTAAGACCCGCTCTAGATAGCTGGGGAATTCATCTACTTTATATGGAATCACCCAAGTATGGCAATACTTTTGGTATCTGAATAATATTCCAATTTAGAACTACAAAAATAGGAATCCCTAACCCTATAATGCAAAATAATTATACAATTTTTCAATTCACATGAAATCAGAATGTACTATTTTTCAATTTGTGAACATAACATAGAACCAGAAACTTCAAATAAAAAGTGTGGATGAATGCAAATGACTAATTTTGAAACCTAAGATGCAAGATAATATGAATATTTTTCCCAGATTAATTAATGATGTTGTTTTTAGCTTAGAAATCTAAAAAAAATTGTTCCAAAATACGTAAATAGAAAAGTTAGGGTTTTAATAGTAGACTTACATAACAATCTATATTTCTACTCAACACTCTGTAAAATGCATCTGGGTATTTCTAAAATGCACCTAGGCATTTTTGGATGACCCTCAAGCACTATCAGGTGTTTGCACGCCTTCTACAACTTCCTACAAGTCCTCAAAAACCTAACCAGAAAAAATGCTTGATTCGTGCCTCTGAAAATCTTGTAAAAAAAGATAGAAAATAACAAATAAATTAGCAAAGAAAATCATAAAAAGAAACCCTTAGTGGATCCCACTGTGATCGCCATTTGTGAAGACAAAAATGCAACACCAAATAAAAAGATATAAATTGAACTCAAAGACAATATTGCACAATGAATGATTTTATATTAATGGGGGGAGCCTCAAAACTCCATTGTTACAATAAGAATATTTGAATCCTTTGATACAGATTTTACAATAGTTAGGGTTCTACGAAACCCTAGCAAACAATGTTGGTGGTGTCTTGAGAATGTGTACTTGCTCCCAAAAAAAAGTGAGTGAGCTTCTGATTATATGATGTCAAGCCACTCCAACTTAAGCAGCTATCCAATGCTAGTGTAATGCTACCAAATATGTGCATAAAAAAATAGCAAATAAGTCAGTAATAACAATGAGGGCTTCATAGTGTGAGACCCTCAGAAATCAAGACTAAACCCTAGGTATGCAATAACAAAAAATATGAGTAGATGCTAATAGCATAATAAAATATAACAACAATGACTTTGATTTACCTTGCTTGTCTATCGTTCTCTAATCTGATGTAATCTGTTGTAGTGAATTGGTGCGACAATGCCCTAGCATTGCCCGAGAGCTAGTGGGACTACATAAATCTAGCGTAAAATGCCCATGGGTACTCGATGACTGCAAGAAACACCCGTGGGTGCTCGATAATGGTGAAATGCACCCAAAGGTGTTTTGCAGTAGGGAAGAAGCATCCAGAGGCACTTGAGAATGATAGGGAATGCCTGAAGGTGTTTGGCGATGGAGGAAAATATCTACAAAAGCAAATTTGGTCAGGCAAGAGGGGCGGTGATGGATGTGAGGGCTATGGCAAGCGAGTATGAAGGGTGTGAGTGCTTGGATACTCTAGGAAACATGGATGCAAACTTCAACTCAAGATTTCATGGGTTGAGCCATAAAAATGGCTCCTATTAATTATCCAATTGAGGGCATGCTGGGTTTTCAATGACACTAATCATGTGGCTAAGATAAAATCATATCGAAAGGGTGGATATTAAATCTGGGGTGTGGCATGGATTGATATGGTTGGATAGATAGGATTAAGTGAAATCGAATGGCTATGATCAATTCACTTATATAAATATATATTTATTAAATATATAATATATAATATATAAAATATTAATATTTAAATATTTATACAATAAATATATATAAACATATATTAATAATGAATGGAAATGGTGGGAAGGCTTGAATGGACGATAAGTGGAACCTACCCTCAAAATTTTAGCTCAATCCAACTCCAAATGAGTGATATATGGTCAAAACAATCTGGGTAGTTTGTGCAGTCCTGTACAAATGTGGGCAGCCTCCAACTTTTGGAATATCAAGGACTTAGGATGAGGTTTCAGGAATATTAGGGATTTTGAAAACTCAGGGCTCGGGGGAAAACTCTTAGGGGTTGAGCCATCAAAATAGCTCCTATTAATAATCCAACCTAGGGCATGCTAGGGTTTCAACGACACTAATCGTGTGGCTGAGATAAAAGCATATCAGAGGGTGGATATTAAATTTGGGGTGTGGCATGGATTGATATGGTTGGACGGATAGGATTAAGCAAAATCGAATGGTTGTGATTAATTCACTTATATAAATATATATTTATTAAATATATAAAATCTAATATAATATATATATTTAAATATATATAAATATATATGAATAATGGGTGGAAATGGCAGGAAGACCTGAATGGATGACAAGTGGCTAGGTTTTGGTGTCTACAATTTTTTTTCTTAATTTTCAATATTTATTGTTTAAATATAAATTATTCAACCCTTGGTAAGGGTTCTTTACCTTATAGATAGTGAAAATTTGGCCATGGGCTATTTGTATAGGCAATGGATAGAACCAAAGAGGCCATTCACCATTATTACAATGGAAACCTATACAATTTTGAAGCAATTAGCTACATCATTGAGAAGATATGGACAAGGCAACTATGTCAACCAATTCATTTTATGGGGTGCTTATTGAACCCAAAATTCTTTTATAACATTAGCCTATGTGGTAATTAAGAGGTCCAAAATAGGCTTTATACTTATGTAGAGAGGGTGATAGATGACCCTAACAAACATTACCTTATCTCTATTGAGTTGCAATTGTATAAGGCTGTAGGAGGGGGCTTGTTTGCATACCCCTTTGCTAAAGAAGCAAGGTCAAGCTTATGACCAAGTAATGAATTTAAAATTTTAAAGTTTAATATTTTTTTTTAATTATGTAGTTAACCTTTGTGTAGTTTATGGATGTAAATTAATACTTTGAAAATTATCATTTTTTGTATATTTATGATGGGAGGACTATGTCTCCAAAACAACTACTCTATAGAGGATGGTTGTTCATATCTTGATTCAGCCTTGTAGTGTTTCTAGGTATAAGAACAATTGGTTCCCATGTGAGGTTGTACACACAAATAAGCACAACAGGTTGAGCCAAGAGCACATTAAATACCTTGTGTTTGTGCAATACAATCTTAGGCTTCATACAAGACAAATAGAGGCTAATGAATCCTACAAGGCAATTAAATTAGATGAGCTAGATCTATTATCTTATTAGATTATAAATAGTTCCATGGATCCCGAGTTTATTATAGAGGACATTGAGGCACTTGAGGAGGAAGAAAAATATTTAAGAAGATTGAAAGAGATATACCATGATGATACTGCTCTTAAGCAAATCTCTAACTTACCCACTAGTTCAGAGCCAAGACCAACCCTCAAGTGCAAGTTTCAAAATGTTGCATTTTTTTGTATTTTTCATTTGGGTCGAATTGTTGATTCATAAATTATAATTGTATTCTTTTTAATGAATATCTAATGTAAAATCAACTTTTTGGCTCTCTAATTATTGTTCAGAATATTTTCTTTTTTTTATTAAAAAAAATCTTCATTTTTTTTTGCCAAGTTTTTCTAAGTTGTTAATAAAATATCCAAAATTAGACCGCCAAGTTTTTCCAAAATTGCAAGTTTTAAAAATATGTTGTAGATCAATATAAAAACTCTTGAATATTTTATTATTAAATAATCATATTATTTTAATAGCTTGTCAATTATGAATATGTAATTTGCTAATATTTAAACCTAGTTTTCCTTCTTGAAAGTCAAGGAGTCTAAGCTCATGCAATATATCATATATTGAAGCTCATTAGTTTTTAGTGTTGGAAAGAAAAATATAGTGGGAGGGGGAAATATAATAATTACATTCCATACATATATATTGACCCAAGTTTTAAAATTATTATTGATATTAAATCAAAACTAAAGAAATCTATCAACAAGGTTTGTATATAAAATTGTTAATAAAGGTGATTATAACTAAATCAATATAAATTAATTAAAATATTATTTAAAATTTAATTTAAAATACAAATTATAATCAACTTACATTTGTATCATAAATAAGTTATTAATTATAATAATAAAAACTTAAATTTGTATCATAAATAAGATATTAATTAGAATAATAAAAACTAATAAAACAATGTTATTGAAAAATAATATTATTTAGTCTTAGGGAAACCGTGCAAGGCTTTGGCTCTTCTTCGAAAGGTTCAAGGTTCACACCACGACATGTGTGTATGGTTGTGTTAAATTCCCCATTGATAAGCTCAACTCTCCCCCTTATGAGAGGTCATGATGGGGTTTCTCACACTAACCAAATCCAAAAATAAAAATAAATAAAATAATTCTTTTTTCAATGAGTTTACACAACTTTTTATGAGAGATCTTGGTCCATTCATACTGAATGGGGTTTGAACCTCAAACCTTTAAAAAAAATCCAAAACCCTTACCAATAAACTTATAGCTAATATATTTTTATTAATGGTGAAAAATAAGTTTTGAAAGGTTCTATAACCTTTCACATTAGAGGAGGCAAATAAATAGAAGGCATACTAAGCACAGGCTAGCCTCCAAGGCCAAAAGAACAAAAATTAAATCCCAATAGCCACCCAAGAGCATAAACCATCCCACCATCCGGCAGGGCATAAAGGAGAATTTTTTATTCAACTTTATTTTAGAGGCACCAATGATCCTGCTCTATTTTTGCATAAGATTAGAAGGGCATAAAATACATCAAGATGTAATTAACAAAACCCCAATCCCAGAGACCAAGGGTGAGGGTGAACCACCAAGCATATTCCTTGAGAATGGAAACCACCAGGGATAAAAGGACCAACCCTCCAAAAAAAACCCCCTAAAGAGAGGATCACTACAACACAAAGGAGACCTCAACCAAGAAAAAAGACAATGAAAAGATCTATTGTAATAGGTAATCCCAATGCTTCTAAAGCAACAATTATCACTAACCATAGAGGTAAATTGTCTTTCCAAATTATTAATTGACCACTATCCACCCTCAAACTGGCCATAACATCAATCAGTCTGGTTACCTTCCATATAAATATGCTCAATTTTAACTTCTAACATACCTTCCAGAATCTTTGAGGTGTCCTTAATAATATTCAAGATAAAACAATTATCAGTATTTCCAACCTACAAATCCTGAATGATGTTCAAGGAGTCACCTTGTACGAGAAGTTCTTTGAAGCCCCTCTCAAAAACCTGATGAACACCCAAGAAAAGTGTCTTAGCTTCAGCTAGATGATTGGCTTGAATACCATAATATTTTGCGTAAGCCTAAATGACCTCACCATTATCATTTTTTACAGCACCCTCTCCACTAGCTTTCCCAAGGTTACCTTTGGAAACCCCATCAAAGTTTAGAATGATCCACTCTTTATCTTGCTAATGTCATCTAGTAGTCAATATTTTTTTAACATTGGATACAGAAGTAGAATACCCTAGGTTCAGTTTCCAAATAATAGTGGCCCCTTTCTCCACAACTTTCTCCTTATTATTTTCAATAGTAAAGACAACTAAGTTATTCTCAATAGCAATTTTAATCCTTCTAAAGACAAAATATTCATCCCTAACAATATCCTTGAAAGTTCTTCTATTCCTCTCCCATAATATACCCCATAAAAATAATGAAGACCCATATCCCACACCCTAGTGAGGTTGTGAGTGATGAAGGGGGATTTCCACTGAGTAAAAATTTCCTTTAAAATTCAAGGCAATGTCCACTTGATTGAAAAAGAATCAAGTAAAGCATTGAGAACATTATTTGAGAAATCAAAATGGATGAAAATATGATCCATATATTCAACATCCTTGAACACAAGAGACAAATATTGGAAATATGGAAACCTTTCTTGCATAAATTATCAATAGTTAAAATTATGTTTTGCAAACATAGCCACAAAAAAAATGCAATCTTGGGGATCAGATAATGATACCAAACCCTTTCCACTATAAAATATCCTTCCCTCGAGAATGTTTGGGCCTCATATGTAGTCTTGACATAAAAAAATGGCCTTGAGAATGAGTCCATAGAAGGAAGTCCCTATCATTTTTTTGAGGAAGAAAGTACTGTTGTGGCAACATGCTCAAATTTTCCAAAATTTGAATGATCCAAATATTAGTTGTATGTAAATTCATATGCTTCTAGATCCTCTTTTCATTAGTGATGATTATATAATCAATTACTTTTTCCCCATATATGAGTGACAAATAAACCTTTAACTCAAAAAAATTAGGACTAAGAAGGGGTTCATGAAGAATCCAAGTATCCTCATAGAAGAACACATCCTTGTCATTCCCACTATACCACTACATCCCCTCCATAACTAAAATTCTGACCTCCAGTAAACCATTCTAGATCACAGAGACCCTAGGCTAAGGAGCACTTCTAAAAAAATGAATCTTATTTTTAAGATACTTACCTCTCATAATATCTTTCCATAGTTGATCCTCCTCAACACATAATCTCTAGGTTGTTTTTGCAATAAATGACTTATTGAACAACAAAAAATATATAATCCTAAAACCACCTTCTTTCTTAGAAGAGTATACCCTATCCCAAGAGACAAGGGACACCCTCTATTTATCCTCCACCCTAGCCCATAGAAATCTTATAAGTATCTTATCAATATTTCTCCTAAATTTGAAGGGCATTCTGAAAAGAGACATATAATAGACGAAAATGTTTTACAACATAGCTTGAAGCAATTACAACTTACCTGCTTGGCTCGGGATCTTACCTTTCCATCTAACTAGCTTACGTTGAATCCTATCCAACATAGGGGACCACAACTCTATCCTACCAGTAAACAACGGCATATCTAGATATAAAGAAGCAAGGTTGGTAATGCCATAACAAAATATAATTGCAATTCTATACTGAAGTTGCCCCTAGTATTCACAAAAAAGATTTAACTTTTATGGAAGTTAATTTGTTGGTTGAAAGTTTTCTCATACAACTGCAAAATATTCATGAATTCCTTAGCCTCTCTCATAGTAGCCTCACCAAGAAGTATAGTGTCATCTACAAACTATTGACAAAAAATTGGCTTCGCAATACCAGTAGGTCTAATACCCATAATATTAGAGGATAAGGTAGCAGAAAGAATTAATCTTCCTAATTCTTTAGTCATCAAAATGAAAATATATGGAGACAAGGGATCACCTTGCCTAATACCTCTTTGTCCCCCAAAAAATCACTCAGAATCCCATTGGTGATGGAAATTTTAGTAGAGGAAATACAAACTCTAATTCACTCCTCCATAGATCTCTAAAACTAAATTTCTGCAACACCTTGTCAAGGAACTCCTAGGAGACCCTGTCATAAGCCTTCTGCATATCAAGTTTAAGAAGCATTCCAACCAACTTGATTTTTGATATAAAATGTAAAGTCTCATTAACCATAATGATCCCATCCACAATCTACCTGCCATGAACCAAACCATATTGAAGAGGAGAAATCAATATGGGGAGAAGTATTTTCAACCTATTAGCAAGTATCTTAGTAAGCAACTTATATAGGGTATTGCATAATTTGATAGGTCTGAAATACCTTAAAGAAGAAGCACCATGTTTCTTCGAAACCAAAACAATAAAGGTAGTATTACATGCCTATAGCAAAGAGGAAGAATATTAGAATTCTCTTAAGGCTTCCAAAATATATGAACCAAGAAGGTGCCAAAACCTTTGAAAAAACTAGTAGGGAACCCATTTGGCCTAGGTGTTTTATCCTTATTCATGCTAAATAGGTTGATCCTGATCTCATCATTAGAAAAAAGGGTATTCAAAGCATTATTCATATCAATAATCACTACCTGGGGAATGTTCCTGAGAAGTTCCTTTAAAGCATCCCCATCTTCCTTCGTGTCTCTAGATAATAAATCCTAAAAGAAGGATACTATGGTAGTAGAAATTTCTTCCTTATATTTAAGGCATTCACTAGAGTCCAATGTAATTTCTCTTATTTTATTATCACTCATATGTTTTAAGGTTGAGAGGTGGAAAAACTTGGTATTCCTATCTCCCTCAAGCCATGTAGCTCAAGATTTTTACCTCCAAGATTCCTCGCTGGCAAGAATATTATGAAATTATGCAAGAGTAATTTTCTCTTTTCTGGTTAGCTCCTCTGACCAACCTCCACTTTGGTCTTTTTCCTCAATTTCATGTATTTCTTGAAATATTTTTTGCTTCCTATGGAAGAGGTTCCCAAAAACCTCTCGATTCCACCTCTTCAAGTTAGCTTTGATGATTTTTAGCTTCTTGGCAACTTGAAACATCTTAGTTTCATAGACATTCATATTCCACCAAGCCTTAATCAAACCTTCAAGATTCGGATGAGAAAGCCACATTGTCTCAAACCTAAAAGGATAACCTTTCAAACGTTTCTCCTCAATGAATTCTAAAAGTAATGGGTTATGGTCAAAAGCAATTCTCGAAAATCCTAAACCATGGTAAGCCAACTCATCAAAATAAGGACCCTATCAATCCTATATTGAATCAGATCCCCTCCCCTTATTTTGTTGAACCAAGTGAATTTGGAACCTTGCAAATCAATATCTACTAGTCCCATAGAAGTCAAAAACTCATCAAAATATTTCATACTATCCAAAAAAACAATCAAGCCTCCAAGTTTCTCACAAGGGAGAATAATGGAATTAAAATCACCAACAAGCAGCCATGGAAGGTCAAACAAAAAACCAAGTGCTTTTAAGTCAACCCAGAGTTTCCTTCTATCCACAACATTGGGAGCATACACATTGGTAGAAATCCAAGAAAATTAGTTTTTTTACAGCAGAATAAAAAAGAAGAGAAAATATCAACATGATAAATGAGCTTGCCCTCCATAGAATCAGGATTCCAAATCATCCACAACCCTCTATAAGAACCACAAACAACCCTATTTACACCTTTGCACCCTTTCCAAACAAACCTTTGTAGTCTATCAAAATCCTCATCACCCATTTTAGTTTTTTTAAGAAAATAATATCAAAATTGAAACTTTTTCTAATATATTTTAGCATTCTTTACTTATTCGGGGTATGCAAACCCTGAATATTCCATGAGACAATCTTCATTACTTCAAGGATTGCGGAGCCTTCCCTTCGATCAAAGTTAATGTAGGCTAGAATCCATTAGCCACATCTTGAGTCATTTTCTTTAAGAGCACCTCAAATGTTTTTGGTCTTCTTGGCTCCTTCCCACTAAGATTCATTGTTTTTCAGGTGTTTTTGATGGGTTGCATAGAGCCAATCGTTCCCTTCTTTCTTGATTCTACTAATTGAGGAAGGAGTTGTTGTTTTTGAGCTATCTTATTTAGTTTTCTCTTTCGCATGTTTAGAATGTTTTGAAAGTAATCTTCCTTCAAGGAAGACTAGAGCTCCTCTAATTCCTTGTCCCATGCATTTGTAGAAATCTCTCTTGCTTCCACATCCCAAAGAGACTTTGTGATAGCTTCATATTTTTCCTTATCAAGAGGGGAAACAACCCTCTTATTATACAAAATAGGGGCAACTACTCCCGAAAACACCTCAACATGAGCCTCCTGAAGGGGGGACAAAGGAACTTGAGTAGAAGGCAGCTAATCCCCTTGACAATCTAGGATCTCAACTCCCCTATCTAAAATAGCATCCAATCCAGCCTCAAGACCAAAATGTAGAAACACTTCTAATACAACAAATTTATTTGGATTCACCTTTGCACCCTTGGAATGTCCATCAACTTATGGAAAAACCCCAACAAATTTAGTGCAGTTTTTTTTTTCTTTATCTGAATTTGGACCTCCTACTTTTGAGGAGGTTTTTTCTCAAGGCACTTAGTCTGTAAATGACCAACCCTTTTACAGTCAATGCAAATGGACATAGATGTTTCATATTCTATATCTTGGACCCAAACTCCAAAATATAAAACCAACTTAATAGAAGGAAGAGGCTTAGAGATATCAAAGTTAACACAAATTTTGGTGAAAACTATAATTGTTTTTGCCCAAGTGGTTAGATCCATTGCAAGTTGCCCATTGATTTAGCAATACCCTTAAGGATGTCATCATCCTAGAAGACCATAGGTAACCCAAGCAGATGCACCCAAAGGGGTGTCCTATTGACATTCTCGATGGATGGATTGAATTTCGAGGACCATTTTCTCAAAAAGAGGCATTTCTGACCAAAGAACCATGGTCCCTTTATAATTAAAGCCTGCATGTCTTCTAAGGTCTTAAAATTAAAGAGCATAAAACCTTTGGGCAATGCCACCACTTCCAAATCTCCCTTTGGCCTCCAATTTTTAGCAATTTATTTTTTGATACACTCCAAATATGGTCGAACCCTAATAAACTTCCCAACCAAGGAGTTTGCTCGTTCCACTATCATCCGACGAAAAATAGATTGAGGAATTCATAGAGAAGGAATATCATCCTCTATCTCTAGAACCAAATCAAAGTGAGTCTTAACAATAGGTTCAAGTAACCCCCAAGGGCTATGTGGATTGGTAAGTGTAGGTGTGGTTGGGCACTTACCAAGAAGAGACCTAGGTTCAAACCTTAGAGAGGAAGCCAACCCTTTGCAAAGGTAGTAGTCTACTCTGAATCCTCTGAGTGCGCCAGACCGACGATGAGGGTATGAACCTCGAGCAATTGGTGGTCCTCATCTCATGTTGGATCAACAAGAGACGGATAGGTTTGTTGGGAGCAATTCCTATGGTTTGAACCCTACGTTGGCCAGTTACTAAAAATAGTGGTTGTAACCAACTCTCCTATGTAATAAAAAAATAAAAAAGAAAAACAATAGGATCAGCTCCCAATAACACTTGAGACCAAGAATGGTTTGAATTGTCCAAAAAGGGAGCAGAAGACATCAGATATTTTAGATCCCCCAATGCTTGGGTTAAACACATCAGAACCTAGACAAAGCCCTAAGGGCCCACCTACCATGTCCCCCTTACCATCAATGTTTGGCTCACTTTGCACATATTCCACGCTGCCCTTGCCCCGCGGGCCCCTGCACCCCCTTTGGCCACGCAAATTCCATTTGAAATTGATGTCATCTCCTCTAGAGTTGTTAGGGCTAGATCTCTCAACGTCGCTGCTTAGATCTTGCTTCTCCCATGTAACATCCACTCTACGCATCTCTGTCAAGGCCCTCCATAGTTGCAATTTAAAAAACCCCAATTTTCCACAGTCACAACTTCGAAAACCCTCTCTAACTTACAGCTAATATTATTTAATATTTAGACCACCACCACCACCACCACCTATGATCCTATGATCCTATTATTCATTTAAAAAGTCGTTAACCCCTTTTAATTTTGTAGATTTTACCAAGGCTATTAATCAAGACACATATACAAAGTGTTGGAAAAGATCTATGGCCTTCATACAAGCTCAATCGAATGTTGGAGTGCTTAATCTTCCTTTCTGCAGCTCCGAGGAAATGGGAATCAAACGTTCAACCCTTAACTGATATCTATAAATTTGTAGCATGTTGTCTGAGTCTTGTGTTATAATGTGCAAGTGTTGCATGATTTTTATGTTGATGGAACCTTTTAGAAAGTTCACGGAAACTTTTTTTTTTTTTTTTTTTGTTGTTGTTGTTGTGGAGAATCTTCTATTTTTGTGAAATTTTTACCTTTTAGTATGACCTAGAAGATTCCACAAGATTAGTAAACCCTAGAAAATTCTAGAAGGTTGTTTGAGTAGAAAAATTAGAGATTCCTCTCATTTTGTGATTATAAAAGAGAATTGTATGTATGTAATATTGCATTGTAAAAGTTCTTCTAGATAAATATATGTTTCTCTTTATTTATCGTGTCCTCCCTTTATCTGTTGTTCATCGTTCTGGTTGCAGTTTTTATTCGATGTTTAATTAACATATGCTCTGGTTTTCTTTTCATTGTGTAGTGCAGTTCCTCTCTGTGTTGTCTAGTGCAGTTCTTGTTTTTGGGTGTTCACTTTGTCAGGCATCATGTTGTTCGCTGTCCTCGGTGTTTGGGTTTTGCCCTTTCTCTCGTCAAAATTTATGGCGAATAGGGGAGCAAATCATACCAAGAAACTGGCATTTGTTGATCCCCAATACCTGCTGCAGATTCCGCAGGATTGGTTGGTCAACAGCCTACTCTTGTTCAGCATCACTTTGCAAGCTCTGCTGGTCTTTGCCGGAGGAGTGAGATATCGATGAAAGAGTCAGTTGTTGCCTTTGGTGGGGCAGCTGGCATACAACTCGGCATATTGGGTGGCCATGTATGTCATGGGTGCTATACTGCATTCCCCAGATTGAGATGTTTTATGCTGTGCGGGCTTTTCTGTTTCTGTCGCTGATGTATTTGGGAGGTCCGGACACTATCACTGCTTACTCCATGCAAGATAATGAAATCTGGCCAAGGCAAGGGGTCACAAATTAATATTCGTAACATTGACTTACGTGCTTTATGACTTTAAAAAATTATTAGATTTCTTTTCTTAATAGCTTAGAGCTTTGTAAACAGTCTTTAGATTTCTTTTCTTAATAGCTTAGAGCTTTGTAAACTGGATATTATTGTTATTGTTTGGAAGGGGCACATGATTGTGGACAGATAATGTTTTTTGCTTTAGAAACCCGAATTTACTCTAAAGCCTGGTCTGTTTGGATACTCTGCACTATATAGCCGATTGGAGAATATATATCCGGTAGAATGTTTTATTTTATTCTTTTGTGCTTTGCTTGTTTATTTCATCAGTGGAGAGATTATAACATTCTTTAAGGAATTAAAGAATTTCTTGGGGTTGACAACATGCATTCTATAAAAACGAAAACCAATGATCAGAATACGATGGATTGAGAATTATGTTGAAATTTTTTTTGAAGGAGAAGAACCACCTCTTTTGATAGTTGTAATTCCAAGAAAGGTTTCTATCTGGGCCCAACTAATGTGGGCACCTGGAATGAATTTTAATCCATTTTTTCGTTACATCCTCCTTTATTCTTTGCGTTACCTGTGCAATATGCAGCTTGTTCGCTATACATGGCTACCAATCGGTCGACATCTATAGTCTAAACTGTGGAAGTGGAAGTCAAAAATAAAGGGAGTATAGCAAATTAGACCTTATATGTATATGAGGAAAATAACGGAATGATCTTATTTTTTAAAAAATAAGCATAATGTAAACAATTTTACAAAAGTAAGTTATAACATTGTGTTTATTACTTATGTTTTTTTTTACAGTTAAGGGCAGATATCGAAATATAAAAATTGATATATTGAAAATCCACTATATTATAGATTAAAAGTTACTTATAAGGAAATGTAATGGTTCACCTTCTCTGAGTTAGAAGGTCACCAATAAGGAAATATGCTGATTCACCTTTCATGATTCACCTTCCATAAGTTGCAAAGTACATATCAAATGAAAATTACATAGCCTTAACATAGCTAGAGATGCATTGTGGCAATAAAACTCAAAAAATATTAAAAATATATTTTTTAAAAAGTATGTTGTTTTTCATTTTTAAGGGTCATTGGAGCATTTTTTCACAAACGTATTGGCAAATTATCTATGACAGAGTTGTTTGTGAAAATTGTTGCTCTCTAATATTCCCAAAGCTTCTTGAATTTATCAAAATGGAGTCTCGAGTACAAAATTATGCCCATAGTTGTGTGTTTAGAATTAAAAAAAATAGATTTTCGGGTATTTTTTAGTATAAATTTATGTTGTAAAAAGGTTACATGCCTAGGTCATACATCATCTCTTTAAAAGAAATGGTCTTCATTGCATCAACTTTTGAAACCATGTGCAAACATTGTTTCTTTATCTGATTTTTTTGTGAGTCATTTCCTTTGGTGACCAAGTTGTCCTACCTTGACCACTCTATACATTTGAGTGGACTACCTTCTAGTGGTCTTGGTTCATGTGTCAACAATTTGATCCTCCTCGATTAGTGCTAGGCCATTTTTTTTTTTTAAGCGAAAAACCCCTTGTGGGGCTGCCTTAGTCTGAGAGACCATGAACAGGGGGTTCTAGACCGTCAAAGTCACCCGGGGGTCGCACCCGACCCTGCCCACACCAACATTATCAATTGGATTTTGGGTACCCAATTCAGCTTTTTGGTAGGGTGGATATTTGAACTTGGGACCTCCCTTGGAGGATTGCCCTCTCCTCTCCAACTCACCTACAACACCTGGGTAAAACTAATTTATAGTGGAAAACACCCCTTTCGAGGTGCCACTTTCAACAGGTTGGGCATAGGAGGAATGGAGCCTTGTCGGCCTCTACCAGCACAAAGGACATTCCTAACTATACCATATATTTGCAGGATGGAGACAAGGGGAATGGAACCTGGGTCGACCTCTACCAGCACCCAGGGTATTTACCACTGCACCACAATAAGCAGATCAAAACTCATTTATAGTGGAAAACACCCCTTTAGAGGTGCCACTTTCAACAGGTTGGGCATAGGAGGAATGGAGCCTTGTTGGTCTATACCAACACTTAGGACATTCCTTACTATACCATATATCTACATGATGGAGACAAGGGGAATGGAACCCGGGTCGGCCTCTACCAGCACCCAGGGCATTTACCAGTGCACCACAACAAGCAGATGGTGCTAGGCTATTTGGATTGAGTTCTTCAATATCCAATTGTTTGCTACTACAAAAGTATCCAACAGAGGTGGATGATAAGGCCAAAGAAGTTCAACATTGAATATTGGATGCAAACCAAGATAATATGGAAGATTCAATTTAAAGGCATTTTCTTCTACCTTCTTGGTGATGTTATATGGTCCATATAAAAGAGATCTTATCTTTGTATGGGGTCTTGCTAGTTTTTATTTTTTAAGATATAACTATACCTTATCTCCAACCTTGAATTGATGTGGGACCCAATGCTAGTCATGGGGTTGCTTATATTTTTTTATGTCTTTTCCAAGAGGTCATAGACCTATTTCTAGATGTGTTGAATCTACTTTACAAATTGTGTTACCTTTTCTACTTCTCTTTGTCCATGAGATAAGTACTCCAGAGGTTGCATAGGAAGAGTTACATAAATGGGTGACAAGAGTTGAAACCTAAAACATACATGAAATGAGTTGTGTTTGGTAGAGCTATGCAAGGCTTGATTGTATCCATGTTGAAGGTAGGGAAGGATCTCATTGCATGTGCATGAATGCTTGGAATCATACATTCAAAGAAGATGTATAATCAATCTATTCATAACTTATGTTTGATCATCAGTGTGAAGATAGAAGGCTATGCACATGGTTAACTTGGCCTCCATCAAGCTCCATAGGGTGGACCAAAAATACTCAAAAATATACTATCTTTGTCATATTCAATGGAATGTGGTAGGTCAAACTTGAGCCAAGCATGACTAAAATAAAGCTTAGTAGTATTCTTAGCTAAAATAGATTTCGTACAAGAAAACATGATAGCCAGTTTTTTAAAATATCAATTACTACAAAAACATAATTATTGCCATGATTAGATGTGGGTAAACCTAAGAGGAAATTCATGGAGACAAATTCCCAAGGCTTGGATGGCATTGGCAATGGTTTATATACTCCCTACTTCTTATTGGTTGTGTTGACAATAATTCAAGGGGTACATGACTTGATGTACCACTTGATATTGTTCATCTTAGGCCAATAGAAGTACTTTTGAAGTCTCGCTAATGTTTTTTCCACCTCAAAGTGACTTACAACTTTGCTTAAGTGTGCTTGTTAAATCATCTTTGAGTGCTCACTAGTTGGTACACAAATATGTCCCATGTGGCAAAGGAGGTTATCTTGCAAATAAAAATAAAAAATATGCTTACCCACATGAAGAACTCAGTACATATTTGCAAAAATATAATTTACTTCATATAAAGTGGATCAATTTGAAGTATCACACCCATAGGAATAAAGAATAATCATGAATGTTATGATTGGTGGTTAGCTCAAACAATTTGATATTAATTTGGCACTCCCTTTATTATGCCTGATGATCAAATGAAACTATTGTAGATATGTGGTCCACTTTTTATGTCTTTTATTTCTTAGCTTACTCTATATTTGAATGAACTCTAGATGTCTATGATTAGTGTGGATGATGGTTTCCTTACCCAAGGTATAGTGCTTCCACTATTTACATGCTTGGATGATGGCATAGAGCTTTTTATCATATATTGAGTATTTTTGAACTGCTTTGTTGAATGTTTCACTATAATAGACAATTGGATACCCATGTTGTGTGAGAATAACTCCCATGTTTACTCTGATGCATCAATCATTACCTCAAAAATTTAATGCAGATCAAGTAGGGAAAGTGTAGGTATTAAAACAAATTGGTCTTTCAACCTCTCAAATACCTTTTGTTTGGATTTGGTATGTCCTTCGATCACTTGCTGTAGTGGTTAGGCAATATGTGAGAACCCCAGTACAATATTTGATAGAAATTGACAAGATCCAAAAATCTACATAGCTCCGTTAGAGTCTTTGGGGTAGGCCAATATCTAACTACCTAAATTTTCTCAAGATCAACATGGACTCCCTCTTTGTCAACAATATACCTAAAAATATGAATCTTTGTAATGATAAATGAGCACTTCTCCATATTAGCATATAGCTTGTCTTCGAAGAAACTAAATTACCTATCAAACATATTTGCAAATGAGCTACTATAGGGACACTCAATGTCATCCATCATCCTCATGAATATAATCTTCCATACATTAGTAGGATCTATGGGTATTTGATGATAGATAAATTTGTAATCAATTTTGGCAAAGAATTTTGCACCACATAGCTAGTCTAGCAACTCTTTTGTTTGAGGGAATGGATAATATGATTATTCATTATGATTTTATTTAAAACATTATGATCAATATGGAGTCTCCACATTCCATATTTCTTTAGAACCAAGACTGTTGGATTACCACATGGTGAAGCACTTGGTCCAACGTGTCATTTTTGAATTAGTTCTTATATTTACCTCTTTATTTCATTATTTTCAAGGATTGGTCTACAATAAACATGTAAATTGTGTAAAGGAGAAGTGGGAACTAAATCAATGTAATGCTTTATCTCATAATGAAGTGGAGCCATAGTTGGTGATATGAAAAAATTGTCATCTTATGTTACAATTTGGTCCATTTGCTTCTACTATGAAAAGCCTACAATTGATGTAGTGATGGTCCTCCATTGTGGATTGATCATCAATAGAATGATTTTTCTTATTTTGGCTATCATTTTTGTGGATTATTAGCACTGATTATGTAAATAGAGGTAGGAGGAGATATCTCAAGGACTTTGAAGCATTGACCTCTAATAGTATTAGTGATAGTTTAGGGCCTAGACTCATATACACCATGCCTCTTCCACATAAATGGTTGGCCCAAAATCACATCACAAACATCCAAGGGCACAACATTGTACAAAATATCATCTTTGAAGGGCTTTATGGAATAAGAGAGGAGACAAAGTTGACTAACATGAATGTGTCTCATCTATTGTAACCCTTGAGTATGGTGTGGAATGTAGGTTCAAATCCTTCATCATCTGAGTAGAAATTAGATTCTTTTGACTCTCACTATGAACAATGAAATATAATAGTTTATCCTTGACATACATTTATGAATGAAACAAGCATTCCTCTTCTTATGACTCTTCTAGTGTAGCATGTATGGTGGCAATGGACACATTTGGTATAAGCTTCCATGGTTTACCTCTAGACATGGAGGCAATGGTGTAGTGGATGTAGAGGGTTATAACTTAGCAAACAATGATTGGAATGCTTGACACTTCTCCCTCAAATGTTGATTGCTCTTGTGATAAGTGCATTATTTTCCACTCTTGGACTTTGAAAGATTCTTTTCTTGGGAGTATTTTTCTACTTCTAATTTCAATTTTGGGTTGAATTGCTTTAAATTTTAGCTTTTGATAATGTATGATATGGGAGAAATAAATCACAAGAAGTAAAATATACAGTAAATTAAGATAATGGACTTCTTCAAGAATGCTGAAATATACTATAAATGGAAAGCTATGGAAATAGTACAGGAGGACATAAACACTCCACAATTTTGATGGAAGCTACATTGTACCTACTTGCTACTCTATAGTAATCTCACTCTCTACTTCTATATCTCTATCTATGTAAAGGCACATATATATATATAGGAATATAGGTTCCTTGGTCTTTACTCCATCTATGAATATCCAACTGTCTATCCTATGACTCATGTACATGTGGACTACATGTACATTTACATCATTGCATATTCTAACACTTATGCATTTATTACTTCTTCCTCAAGTAACTACTTAACCTAAGATAAACCCCTAATATAATAATGTACCCAAGGTGGTACATATATCTTAATAATGTAATATACTCCAACACCTCCTGTATTACATTATTTGGGTATTGAAGACTTTAGTCTTCAATACGAATTTTCATATTTTGAATAGTCTTCGACTTGATATGCTTCTTATTCTTTTGCAGTTTGTAGATGACCAATTAGAGCATAGTGTTGTTTTCCTCTCATCCTTTTAATTTTGAATCTTCTATTTCTCTGTCTGCTTTTATGATATATGAGCTCTTTGTTTTTTGCAACCTGTTCCTCGAGAAATATATTAGTATTGTTTTGAAATACAACAATGTCTTGTGAGTTCTTAATTGAGTCTAGAGTATATGTATTTCCATGGATTTATCCTATAGCTTCTATCCCATTTTCATTCATGATGAGACACATATTAACTAAAATCAACCATTTTATTGCTCTCCACTAACTTTCTTACTAAAATAAGATTGAATGTTAATCCAGGAACATACATCACTTTTTGTAGTAGAAAGTTTAGAAATGATTTACTAGGTGTTACACACCCATATCCATGGATAGGATAAGTCTTGCTATTTTCAATTCTCAATTTGTAACCATGAGTAATTTCAAGATATTCAAACCATTGTAAATTTCCTATCATGTGATGACTGGCACCTGATTCAATGTACCAAATGTTCTACTCTATAGAATTATTTATGCTAGAACTAATTTTGCATTTGTGACATGGTTTATTTTGTGTATTTTGTTCTTGCATTCTTTTGTGATAATATATTCTTATATCCATTGTAGTCTAGAGCTCTTTTTGGTATTTTTGAAAATAATTTATTGGAACCTTTGTGGTAGTCTACCTTGTGACTCCCTAGTTTATAATAAATAATAAGTTTGATAACGTGCTTAGCTAGTGATTAAAACACCTTTTAAGCTAATTTTGTAATATTCTGAGAATAATCAACTTTCAATTTCACCTTATCTCTCCTAATGAGGTATGCTTTAATGGAGTTCTTAAAGTTGGATTTCTTTTGTCTTCTTAGTATGAGTATGATACAATTGTTACCAATTAATTCTAACACTATATGTAAGCAATATATTTGCTTCTCTATTCAATAGATTAATTTTCTAAATTCTAATTATATATGGTTTGAAGTAGTATGTCTTATATCTCCCTACTTTGGAATGTTAGAAAACAATGATAATAATATTTGCAAATTGATATTTTATTTTACCAAAGTTGGCAACCTTATATCTCCTACTTGATTATTGCAAATATTATAATATGTATATGTACTTTAAGTATTACTCCTTGATAAATTATTTGCTTTATAATTCACTAGTGCTTGGTTAATTTGTGTCATTCCAATGCAATAATGAATTCAATCCTTATAAGGTTCACCTTATAGCTCCTTTATTCTTCATATAAGCAAGTAAATAATTCAAAAATACCTTTATGATGTTGCATGCAATATTCTTTTGCCTAATAATTGCTCTTTCAATGAATCTCATGAACATTGTATCTCCTCAATAGTCTCTCCTCAAATTAATTTCATGAATATTGTATCTCCTCAATAGTTGCTCCTCTCACAAATGTTATATCTGCAAGACAATGTTGAGCATCCAATTCTCCTTTGTCTCATCAAATTTTTCAACCTCCTTGAATAAACTTTGACCTTACTGCATATCGAGCTTTAGTGTTGTATCTGTGTGTTTATTTTTATGTGTATTGAATGCTTTGTACACATTTCGGGGTTGTATATTAATGGTTTTATTTATGTGTATGTTACTACTCTTCCTTGATGTCTTCAACACTTGGCATGAGTGTTGTGTAGATGGTGGATGCATTACTATTCCTTCCTTGTTATTTTCAACACTTGGCACGAACGTTACTCAAGTGTGTAAGTGGCATATGACCATTTCTTTTCCTCCTTGAAGGTATTATATGATGGTGTAATGCTTCTTCTTCAAAATAATTACAAGTGTTATATCCTTAGAATGATTTTCTTCGAAGTAACACCTCTAGGGTGAGTATTATTTGACCTTGAGCATTTTCTTACAGGTCAAGTTTTAGAGAGATAAGTGGCACATCTCCTTTTATATGTATAGGTACCCTAAAAATATTTTAATACTTCTCTTGAAAGCTATTAACAGTTGCTCCAATGCTTCTTTCTTCTTACCATTGATTGCACCAACGCTGCCAATAGAGTGCCAGTTGTGTTATTAAAAATTTATCTCCAACTATGGTGGTTCTAGATAATGCAATGGTGGTTCTATGGAAATCCAAGGGTATATTTGGGTGCTCCTCGGTGGATGTCTTCTCCAAGCTAGGTATTGGGTATTGCACCTCTAACTCGACCTTATGCTTTATCCTTCTATGTTATTTTGAACGTTGCCTTTGCAATGTGAAGTAGATAATAGATAACATAGATAGACTTGGTGATCTTCCACTTGTGCTATGTAGTAGATAATGGCTCCTTTGTATGGATATCTTGTGCTTTAGATTGCTTGTTGAGAATGTCTGATTTCATGGATGATAAGGGTGTCTTTAGACATTGTAATGTGAGCCTTTTGCTAACTCTTTACTTTTGCTCAAATAGAGCCTCTATTTTGATAGCTTTGTAATAGGCCTTGCTAGCATTGATGTGTCATTGAGACACTTGAACCTTGTCCTTTTTTGTATGTAGGATGAAATATGATGGTACAAGATACTAATATAAATATTTTACAATAGCTAGAATGAAATATTTTGCACCTTACTTGAGATCTCCAAATATCTTTTGCAAGTTTTCTTTTTGTTGATTCTGATGGTAGCTTCTTTGTACTATTCCTTATAGGCAAGGTATGATTCGATGTTGTCTTCTTTACTATACAACTCTCTCATTTGTTTGATTAATCTAATAATGAATCCAAGCTAATAACCATGCAGCTAATATGCCCTTAAGGTGGATTAATCTTGCACTAGTTTTCACTTTTACTGAAGAAACTTAGTGCACTTCTAATAAGCTACAAAGAGAACTAATATAATGCAATTTTCAGTCTCCTTATTATTCCTCTAGAGTAACGTGTAATATGCACTGATGATAAATCTTAAAGAATTCTCAATGCTCCATAATCTCTGCAATATTCTTAACAGTAATATCTTTTAAAAAGCAATCTAAAATTTGTACTACAATCAATGGTGTATGATGTAGTCTTCTTAGTTCTTAAATAGACAATAAGAAGATGATATTTTTATTTTTAATAAAATATATCTAGCTTCTATTTTAATGTGCAGGTAATAACCCTAAAATGAACCTTTTTGTACTTATCTTGAATACTCTAAAAAGAACCCCTCTTGCAAAATTTGAATATTAATAAGGTGTTTTAATGAAGTTAAATAATGTACTAAATGTAAGTGTTCAAGTAATGAACCCTTAGCACTTAAGTTGTTTACCTTCAATGACCTCTGAATATGATGTAGATATTGCTGAATAGATTCACCAATTTGTTGTCTCATGTCTAATGAAGTTGCAACTCTTCTTGGTTGTCTGGAACAACTCTTTAACTCACCTATTTATAGATTTTGAAACCCCTCTAACTAACTACTCTAAATATTGTAGTAGATGGCTCTAATTCTCCTTCAATATGGATTTTGAAACTTTAATGTTTTACATCTAGGAAAGTTGTCATGATTGTTGCCCTCTAGCAGACAATCTATCCTCTAAAATATTATTCTTGAATCTCAAAAATTTGGTAGGGATCTCCTCCAAATCACAGTTGATATTTCCTTCAAGAATACTTCAGTATTTTGTTGTGAATTTAGCAAACCCCTATCTCTGAAATGTGCCTTCTAAGTTATGAAAGGTAATATCCAAATCTCTTGGATTTGGTAGGCTTCCTCTATTTGTTGAGTGGTAATTTTACCCTGATGCAAAACCACACTCACAGTTAGCATTTTTATTAGAAAACCCTCTCTTGCAAAGAAATAAAAATCTTTCCAAGGTTCCTTTTATTTAATGTAGACTTGTGTGCTTGTGAAGATGTATCAAAATTAATTTTAGGAATACCTTAGTGACCTGCAAACAATTGTTAACAAGGGGCCTGTGTTTATTTTACTTTGATTTTGCCATGCTATTATTGTTCATTAATTAAAATGGCTTAAGTCCCCTTATGTGCATAAATAAAATGATGAATAAATACCTAAAGTTGATCATACCTTTTATCTTCAATTAAAATGTTTTGTTAGCAAGTGTTGTGGTGAACCACTTCATTTTATCTTTGATTTAATATGAAATTTGGAGTTAGTACTTTTTGTTAGCAGATTCATTTTACTTAAGATTAACATGTGTTTTTAGCAAGTGTTATGGCAAGCCACTTCATTTTTTGTCTTAATGTGAGATTGGAGTTAGTAAATCCCTCCCTTGAATGCAAATTGATTTTATCTTGGATGGTTAAGCTCTGTCCAAACAAGAAAATAAAGTGACTGAATCTAAATGTGAAATGTGAATCCTGAATGATGCTTCAATTCATTTTATCTTGCATGGTTAAACTGATTTTAGTCTTGCATTGTTTAAACAGATTTTTAATCTTGCATTGTTAAATCAAGAAAATGATAAGACTTGTGAAGTGTAAAAATCTGCTTTGGAACTTTAAATAAAATGCTTTAGTCAAATAAAATGCACCCAAATAATTTAATTAGTTAACCTTAAGAACAAAATTATTTGGGTATTCTTATTACTCCAAAACCCTCATTAATGATTCTTTTTGTGCAAAACAAAATAGCATTTTAGGGCTTTGAGTGTTTGATTGGAACTTGAACAAAAATAAAAATAAAATAAAATATAACAAAAGCTAGGGTTAGAAGGAAAAAATAAAAATAAAATTGAAATTCTGGAATATGGACCAGAATAGGGAAAAGACTAAAGAAAAACTACTGTAAACAAAATCCAACATATGTTGCAGAAAAATGTTAAATTTTGAAAACAAAAACATAACCAAGTTAGACCTGCATTCACACAATCTAAAATTTGGTTATGGCAAGAGTCTAAGGAATAAAAAAACATGCAATACAAATATTGAAATGGTGCAACCATATCCATGCATAAACACCATTAAATAAACTTGGTGCATGTGAGAAAAGATATGCAATAAACACAAATTTGTATTCAAAATCTATTTTCTGCACACAAAAATGAGGGAAAACTAGCTCCACAACAGCTTGAATAGCCTTCTAATCTTCTTCCATGCCTCATGTTCCAAAAAATTCCAGCCCCTTTTTCCTTTGCTTCCATGGCATTTTAAAGCTTTCCAACCCTAAAAAGCTCTTCATTTCATTTCCCCCCTTTTCCTTTGGCTTAGTCACGTAACTTCTTTGTAACTGCAATATCTTCTAAATGAAACGCTTCTTCCATCATGATTTTTGCCAACAATAAATTGGTAAATATATTCTAAATGAAACGCTTCTTCCATAATGTTTTTTGCCAATAATAAATTGGTAAGTATCTTCCAAATGAAGCGCTTCTTCCATAACGTTTTTTTTTTCCAGCATTGAATTAAATAATGCTTTTCTTTTATTTAGAAACCTGCCAACATGAATATAAAGCATTAATTCAAACTAACTTTAATAAAGTCATAAAGTCAACATAGAAATTAATACCATACCAATATGTAAAGAAATATTAGTGTGCCATGAGAAAAAGAAATACTATTCTTTTGTTTTATTTTATTCATTTTATTTTTATATTATATATTTTTTATTCTTATTTGTTTTTTTCTTCTATTTTTTTTCTTTATTTATTTAAATTTTACTTGCTTTCTCTCCTTTTTTAATTTTAAACTTGATTTAATTAATTTCAAATGTTTGGATTGGTTTTAATCAAAACATTAAAACTAACCAAAATAATAAAATAAGAAATAACCTAACCAACGCACTAGACAACTTAAAAGAAACCAAAGGGAGACACTAGTCAACACACCATCCTATCAAAATTATCACGCAAAGAAACTAAAATTCAACAAAAGTTCCAAAAATTAAAGGTGGATCCCCAAGTTTAGGGCTAATTGTGGAATGGCCACAACACTATCTTCATTCTCCTTCGATCTCCTTGTTAAATTCTGACTTCAAATAAGGCCTTCTTCTCAAGAATCTGAAAGTCTTGTGATCTTCACTAATCTCCTCCAAAATTTGGCAAACTGCTTGCCAAATCCTTCTCCTTTGGGCTTGTTTTCAGATCGTAATAATTATACCAAATACTTCACTATTAGGAGCTTCTCCTTGGTAGTGAATTTCTCCAATGATTTCTTCTAGGAACTCCTTCCGTGATGCTTAAACAATCTTTGCAATAAGGCTTTCCAAGCCTTCTCCTTGTTTCTCCTTGAGACCTCTCCAAGTTCTTCAATCTTGTAGATTCTTTGGTCTTCCAAATGAGACCTTTCTTCAACATTCTACTATGAAATTCTAGTAAGAAGATCTCCTTATTGGATATCTACAATATGCTACTCCAATAATGGAACTCTAGTTAGTCCTTCTTCAATATTTCAATACTGGAAGTTCTTCAATGAGATCTTCTATGGGTCTCTTCTGCTTCTTCTAGAAAAAAAATCAATCTCTAATCTATAATCTGCAATGGATATCACCAATCTCCAATATTCTCCTGGACTCTTCTCTGAAGTCATTTCACAGATCTAAAATAATACTTTTGTGGCATTTTCCTCTCCTACAATGTGCAAGTTTGCTAATGCTATTTCTAAAAATTCTACAAGTGTAATTTATGGACTCCTCTCTTATGACTCTCCTTATTCCTATCAATCTATCATTTGCTCGGATACCATTATTAGCTTTTTATAATGTATGATATGGGAGAAAGCAATCACAAGATGTAAAATATACAAGAAAATAAGATAATGGATTTCTACAAGAATGTTGAAATATACAATAAATGGAAAGTTGCAAAAATAGTACAATGCAATATAATGAAGGACATAAACATCCAAGGGAACAACATTGTACAAAATGTCATCTTTAAAGGGCTTGAAGGAATAAGAGAGGAGATAAAGTTGACTAACATGAATGTGTCTCATCTATTGTAACCACTTGGGTATGGTGTGGAACGTAGGTTCAAATACTTCATCATATAAGTAGAAATTTGATTCTTTTGACTCCCACTATGAACAATGAAATATAATAGCTTATCCTTGATCTACATTTATGAATGAAACAAGCATTCTTCTTGTGACTCTTCTGGTGTAGCATGTGTGGTGGCAATGGACACATTTGGTATATCTTCCATGGTTTACCTCTAGACATGGAGGCAATGGTGTAGTGGATGTAGAGGGTTATAACTTAGCAAACAATTACTGGAATTTTTGACACTTCTCCCTCAAATTTTGATTGCTCTTGTGATAAGTGCATTATTTTCCACTCTTGGCCTTTGAGGGATTCTTTTCTTGGGAGTCTTTTTCTACTTCCAATTCCAATTTTGGGGTTGACTTTCTTTAAATGTTAGCTTTTGATAATGTATGATATGGAATAAACCAATCACAAGATATAAAATATACAGGAAAATAAGATAATGGAATTCTGCAAGAATACTAAAATATGCTATAAATGGAAAGTTATAAAAATAGTACAATGCAATATAATGGAGGACATAAACACTCCATAATTTTTATGGAAGCTACATTGTACCTACTCACTACTCTATAGTAATCATGCTCTCTACTTCTATATCTCTATCTATGTAAAGGTACACATATATATAGGAAGATAGGTTCCTTGGTCTTTACTCCATCTATGAATATCCAACTGTCTATCCTATGACTCATGTACATGTGGACTACATGTACATTTACATCATTGCACATTCTAACACTTGTGCATTTATTACTTCTTCCTCAAGTAACTACTTAACCTAATATAAACCCCTAATCTAATAATGTACCCAAGGTGGTACATATACCCTAATAATGTAATATACTCCAAAATTAAAATAATTCTTTGATTGGTATGTTATATTTTAGTTTTTGTTATTTTCTCATCCTTTTATATTTTTGTTCTTGTGCGTTTGCTCCATTTTAATAGTGATTTTATATTCCTCTTCCAGTGTATTGAATTCAAGGATGTTCATGTCCTCATGAATGTACTATTATAGCCTACTATAGTACTTGAGAATTCGATGCCTATCAGTATCTTGAATACCTACCTTTGTTGCAATGGAGTGGAAATCATCAAGATAATCTTGAATAGATTGGTCTTTAACTTGCAAAGTTGTTTCTATTACATGTATTGTTCTTTATAGGTTCCCACTAGATAATATTCTTCCTTGACAACGTCCATAAAATTATCTCATGTAAATGTTACTTCATCTTCTTTCTCTTTTGTAACCCTATTACAATATGTTTCCCACTAACTTTGAACAGGTAGTGAAGTTTTCAAGAGTGCAAAAGTGATTTTCTCACTATTGATAAAATTATTTATAGAGAAGTATGAAGGTAATTTATCCAACCAATATTCTAGGGCATCAATATTATTGCTTCCTTCAAAAGTTAGAATATAAAAATTCACTTGCATCTTAAATGTGTGGGAGCACTAAATGGTGCTAAGGCAATGAGAGGTGTAGAAAAGGTTGGAAAACTTGCAATAGATCGTCGTCAAAGAATTTGAGCAAATTTGGTCCATCATATCATTCCTCTATTTCACAAGGGCTTCATTTAACATCCTCTTGAAAGCATTGACTATCTCAATGTTTTCCATTCTACTTCTCACTTGAGACTATTTGGAATGACAAGGGAGGTAATCAAAGGGATCTCACATCTGATACCCAAACTTTCAATATATTGATCTCATGTTTAGGAACATATACACTCAAAAGATAAACCACTCTAATATTTAAAACTCAAAATTTTACTGATCCAAAACTTAGAATTTTAATTTAAGGAAGGTCATGAAAGAGTTCAATTCAAATATAATAGATTATAACATATTAAGACACAAATATATATAATCAAAATAATAGAATGATTTTATTGCTCAAAAATAGAGTATAATCCAAGGAATATTTGAGAAGAGATGTGAGGTTATAACATTACATCCATTATTCATACTTTTTATATTTAAGGTTCATCTCTCTTTATTCATGAAATGGTGTTTGGAAATTCATTGTATTAAATAAGGAAGGTCATCCATATAGAAATATGGTGGTTCACTGTATCGCTCCAAATTTTTCGCATCCTTACCTTCAAGCTATAGGATCTGTGCCCGAAAGGGGGATGGGAAAAGGATGTCGCAGTACCTTGGACTGAGAGGACTTTGCGAAGGTACCGTCTCTCAAGGGAGGTGTATTTTGATGATTTTTCGACGGATGGTGGGTTCACCAGGAAACATTTAATGGCAGTTTCGATGCCTAGGTTTGGAATGTGTTTTTATGTGTTCATTTTTAGTCTTAAGCATTCATATCCTAGGTTTGGCCAAATGAGTCTAAATTAATCTAAATGAAAATACAGATTTAATGAGTACAAAAATAGATTTAAAATAAAACAACAGAGAAACTACTGAACAGTAAAAGCAGAATACCTGATCTGGATGTCTGATGAAGATTCAGGTGTTTGAGGCAGTTAGGATCGTCTAGAATTTGACAGAATCATCTGAGATCTTTCGAAATCGTCTGAGATCTGACGAATTTGTCAGACAAATTTGTCAGAGACCTGCAAACAGAAAAACAGATGCAGAATACAAAGAATACAACAATGATAACAAAGGAAAATGATATGAAATGACAATAGTGTTATCAAACTGGAACTTAAGCACAGAAACAGGAATGAATCATGCTAATTAGTATTTAATTATACACTTAATCTAAATGGGTGAACTCCAAATGCAAAGTAGTATAAAATACTGAATAAACTATCTAATTTGCAGAACAAAATAGCAAAGAAAAGGTTGAGAAGTGCAAACTTTAGGCACTGATTACCTCAATGTGGACTGCAGTCGAGATTGTCTCGCATCGGTATGAAATTGTCTCTGATTCGACAGGATCGCCTTCGATCTGAACAGGTTCGTCGGTGACGATGTATGCTTGCTTCGATTGAAAAACAAGATGATACCTGCAACAAAATTGGTATAGGACTACTGCAAATGAAAAATTAGGATGATTTAACGTGCATGAAGCTAGGTTTTAGAGAATTTCAACCAGGGGTTGGGAAGGGAAAGTCCTAGGGACTAAATAGGCTTAGGGGAGTAGTTAGGAGGTTGGAGATCATCACTATTTGGGAGATCTCCAACAGGGGAGGGTCTCTAACGACATAGACATGCTTCTGTCCATATTAGAGGCCCATTGGAACAGAAGCTAACTTTGCAAAATTAGTTTTGCGACAAGATCATCTGGACGTCCTAGCCCAGACGAAATCGTCAGATCTGGGACGATATCGTCTGATAGACAATGATATCATCAAAAGGTCAAAACAACCTCTAAAAATGGCACAGAAAAGAGGGAAACGGATTACCCGACGGTTAACGGGCGATTTGGGAGGTTAAATTTGAATTTAAATTATTTACTAAGGTGAAATGTAATTATGACAATTTCACTGCGCCAATTTTAGGGTGCTACATTTTGCCTCCTCTTTAGCGAATTTTTTGAAGAAAATGCATTAAAGATGAGTTCTTCTCGATCTACGAGAAAGCAAAAATTATTCCCATTTTTAGGCGACGATTCTTGGTCGAATCGTACGACAGCTGACTATGGTGCCCCCTCCGTGTTTTTACCCAAATCGAACGTTTGAGGTAAAAACGCGAAAAAGCAAAATTATTTTTGAATAAAATTAAGAAAAATAGGGTAAAACCCTAATTCATTTTCTTGTTCATTTTTTGGTTTTTTAGAGCTCTGAAGCAAAAATGGTGGAGACGATGCACAGATCGACAGAGGTTCGGCGCTGTCTACGGGTAAGAGTCTAGACTTAACTAGAATGCTTTAATTTAATTTTACATGCTTTGTAGGTAATTTTTAGATGAATTTTGAGCATCACGGCCGTTTTTGGGCTGTCGACGTTGTCGAGACGAAATCGTCCCGATTTCGATGAAATCGTCTCAATTTTGTCAATTTCGCCCAAGGGCGAAATCGGCGAAAGGGGGACGATTTCGTCAAAATAGAGACGATTTCGGCTTGTAAAATTGGAGACGATTATGCTCAAATTTGGGATGATATCATCCAATAGTGGGCGATATCATCAATTGCATGAAATTGAATTTTAACTTGCATTATTAATTACTTGATTTGTTTAATAATTATTGTTTATTGTTTTGTTGTTTATGTTTGCAGAGAGGTTTGCTAAAGAGCAGGGAATGGAAGTATGGAGGTTTGAGGGATGACTTGGCCACTCTCACACAAGCAGAGTGAGATCAGTTGGCACAGGTCAACTTGCAGCATATGGCAGAGATGCCATAGGTGTCTACAGACATGGGGCTACTGACAGCCCTAGCAGAGAGATGGTATCCGGGTTCCTCATGTTTTCGACTACCGATAGGGGAGATGACTTCCACTCTAGAGGATGTATGGAGGATTTTGAGAATCCCCATACAAGGATGCTTGATCACTCCTACGGCCAATCAGGGTCGTGCTATGGGACGACTGTGTGGTGACTCGAGCTTCACCCTGGAGAAGGGCAGAGTTAATATTGAGGCACTACTCCAGATGCCTGGGGCATCCAAAATCACACGGATGCTAGCTGGAGTAGTTGGTGGACTTCTACTGTGCCACCAAATTGGATGCAGGGTGTCATGGATGCTGGCAGATGTGATCTGCGACATGCGAGACCACGGGTACAGGTTTTCTTAGGGCAGCTATGTACTATGCTGATTATATAGGATTCTATATGGGGTCGTGTACAAGGGCGGTCGATGTCTGGTTATGACATCGCTTCTACAGGTTTGGTGCTGGGAGCACATTGCAGTGCGAAGGCCGATAGGGCTTCCTCTGACAGGGGTAGACGGGGAGAGGCCCCGAGTCTTCTCTCGGTGGCTCCGGAGAGGGTCACAGTGACGGATCGACCTCCCTATGTCCTGGAGACTATTGGATGACTTAGTCCCAGACCAGATCACCTGGAGGCCATGGAGGGAGCATCCAGGGTGGGCCTAGGATGGACAGGAGTTGGCTCGCATCAAGCAAGTCTACTGGCTTCGGATGGAGAGGGGAGAGGTGGAGCTCCATCGCTATGACCGAGTTTTGTGTCAGTTCGGTCTGCAATAGGGGATACCATCTCTGAGGGATTATGAGTTTTCTTGGATTATCTAGGATAACACCACAGTTAGCGAGGTACCAGACATGCAGCAGTTTTGGAGCCAAGATGTGGACGATGCCCCCATCTAGCCAATGGATGGTGACGATGCAGGGGTAGTCGATGGCTACGATGCCTGGTACGCAGGCATTCACCCTCCTCAGATGACGAGGGCACAAGGTTTGATATACACGGTTGTGCATCAGATAGGGAGGTGATGCCAGGCAATAATGGAGGTAGCCCAGGGTCGTAGTGGGAGAGATCCGAGGAGGCCACAGGCACAGGAGAGGCCACGGTAAAGGGAGAGGAGGGAGGCGAGACCCCCATCTCTATAGAGGGAGAGGCCACCATCGCTCGATAAGGGCAAGGGCATCGAGACAGGAGAGAGTAGAGATATGGCTACTCTTTGGGTGAAGAGAGATCATCTCCAGGCGTAGGTGCAGAATCTACAGGATGAGGCTGCACGCCATCGAGCTGAGGTGGCACAGCTACGAAATGAGATTGCATGCCTCAAGGCACGGGGCAGAGGGGCGAGGTCTGGGGAGCTGACACGGGCTATTTCCCAACTTACATTCTACCATACATTGGATTATTAGCTAGTTCCAGAGGTGGATAGACTACCCCTACCAGCCAACATTGCAGATCCGATCAGGATCGGGTCGTCGAGGACCACATCCTGGTCGAAGACTAGGACTACTCAAACTGCTATGGGGCCACCTCGTCCACCTCAGGACAGGGGAGGAGATGAGGCAGAGAGCTCGAGGGGCTCTCGAGGCTAGAGTATTGCATGGCATTGTACAGACTGACATTGTATTTTTATTATTTTTTGTTAATAGAGGATTGAGTATGCTGAGGTACAGATTGTGGCATACCAATCCAGTTTTGATGATGTGTATATATATTGTTGACATAGATATGATATGTTTTTGATCATATGACTTGTGTTATGAATTTTGATGATGCTTTTATGTTGGATTGATTAATTTGAGGATTCATGAAATTATGTCATTTTGAAAATTTATAACTTCGATTACATGCTATAATATTTTGAATGAAATAATCTGATGTAACAAATTGATTGTTTGTGATGAAATGTGATAAAAAATAAAAGAGAGACTTCTAACAATAATTTCAAAGGACATTGTCGCTAGTATAGACCATTTCATGGAGTCGTTGCTCACTCGGTCGTCAAGCTAGTCCCATTTATAGAAATATTGTTAAAAGTAAAAGAGTGTTTAAGAGGTTGTCTTAAGACTTTGGTGCAATAGTGCAAATGATGATGATGATGATGATGGTTGGTTTTCAGATTTTCATGAAAATGGTATGCATGAAATAATGTTTAAAATGATTTTTGCTAGGCATAAATTCCTAAGTGTGATAAAATTTTGGAATAATTCCTTAGAAATTATACCATCATTGCAAAATTGAAAGTTTGACATAATAACATGAAATAATGAAAATGTGTTTGCTTTTTAAAAGCATAATTTGTGTAACATAATGAATTAAGTCATATGTTTTTCATGATTTTTAATAAATGGGGAATAAAATTGTTACAATGATTTGCGCTAGGCATAGAATATGTAGGTATAGACTTATACCATCATCACAAAAATCCAAAAAAAGATAGTTTTATTGCATGGTTGATTTTTGATAAACAGAAAATATGAAAATGAGGACTTGCGCTAGGCATAAAATTCCAATTTTGGTTTTGGAACTATACCATCGTCACGAAATTCAACCAGATATATATGTTTTAAATGTATATTTTGAAAGAAATTTTTGATTTTTCTATTATATAGTTGTCTTATGGTAAACAACTGTACTTGATTTATTCCAAACTATTTGCAAAAATAATATTTCAAAGGATTTTGAAGACAAAAGTTAGATTTATAAGGAATCCCATGTGCATATGTGAATTCATTTCCGATCTTGATTTATCATAATGATACACAAAATCTCTCAAATACAAATGTGTGTGCAATTGCTTTGTGCATTTACCAGTTTTGAGCAAGATACTATGATACAAGTGATTTGAAGAAACCAAATAAGTGTTCATTAACCATGATGTAGATGCATATAACCATACTAGACTACTATGTAGGTCGGATTATCAAGAGCTAGCTAATCCATAGCGGACATAGGTTTGTACAAAAGAAGGTCGCTAATGTGACAGACGTATCGCCATGCTAGGAGTTACCCAAGGCCAAGCAGGTTGGGCACAAACCACCTGTTATAGGGCTTACCTCACAGTTTTCGAATAATTAATAATTCCAGGGATTCAAGCTCATCAACCCTTCTTTTCTTTTCAAAGGGTAGGGAAAGGGATTTTATTGCATTCTTGCTTTTGCTTTCTTTTTCTTTTTGTATTTTTTTGCTTGATTTTTGAGATAGTGCTTGAAATATTGCTATAATGATATAAAATAACATTTTTTTGCTTTTTTCTCTTTTCTTGAACTTTTCTTTTCTTTTTCTTTGCTAGGGATACTTTCTCGGATTAGTTGTAGAGCAAGGGATTTTTATTCTGGGTAGGGGTGAGCTTGTCCTTTTGCCAATTCTCAGAGATTCTAGACCATGTGCGTGATAGGATAGCAGGGGAAACTTTTCGCTCAAGAAATCACGTCTACTATGTAGCAAAACATGGAAATTACAAATATAATCATTTTATTGTGAAAGGATGTGCTTGGTTTAAGTAAATAACAAGATCAATTCTCTATGCTCAAACTTTATTTAATTGGATTTTGTGGACTTTGATATAAGAGAGATTAGTAATCATGCCAAATAAAATCAAGATATTTATTTTTGTGAGTGTGCAAGTGAGGGATTCCAAATAAATGCTAATTTATCCAAAATAATTGGAAACATATAACTGCAATAATTGTAAGAAAATATATATAAATGATTTTTGAGAAGTTTTTGAGAATGTTTGACTCTCGCTTTCTTCTTTATATTGTTTTGGTTTCGAAAGAGTCAAGCATATTGTGGTTTCTATATTTTTATCATTATTGTGATTTTTGGTTGTATTTTTTGTTTTTGAGCAAAAAATTTAACAAGTGCTATAAATAAATGCAACAAATAGTTTTGAAGATTTTGTCAATTTATGAATGTTTTTGGTGTTTTTTAAATTTATAAATTTGAAAGAAATACAAGATAGTGATTTTGAAATATTTGAAATAAATATATACAAGGATGAAATGACCAAATTTATGCATAGTAACGTTTAAGATGCAAAATATTCATGGGTTCTTTAAGTTCTTTACCATCTAAGGTAGATAATTTGTATGCTCCTGATTCAAATTTGGCAGTAATAATGTATGGTCCAAGCCAGTTGGGCTCAAATTTACCTTTAAGGTCCTTAGTTGCATTTGTATTTTTTTGATTTTCTTTTAAAACAAGGTCACCGATCTCAAAGGATCGATGACGAACTTTCTTAGCATATGATCTTTTAAGCTTGTTTTGGTAAGCACAAAGATGCTCCAAAGCATTGATGCATTTTTCATCTAGGAGTTCCAGCTGACTGAGTCTGCCAGCTCGATATTCATCTCCTACTTCGGTATCTTGAAGTAGCAGAGCCAAAGAAGGAACTTCCAATTCAAATGGAAAAACTGCTTCAGCATCGTAAACCAAAACAAATGGTGAAATTCCCGTGGGGGTTCCAACACTAGTTCGATAGGCCCACAAGGCTAGGTATAATTGAATGTGCCAGTCACGGCCAGATTGACCAATCTTTTGAGAATTTTGATTAAGGTTTTGTTAGATGCTTCTGCTTGACCATTACCCTGAGGATAATAGGGAGTGGACCAGCGATGTTGAATCTTATATTTTTGACATAATTTTTTAACATCTTTATTTTTGAAACAAGTTCCATTGTCAAAGATGAGATTTGCAGGAATTTCGAACCTACAAATGATTTGATTAAAAATAAATTTAGAGACTTGTGTGCCAGTGCGGGAAGCTAAAGGCATAGCTTCGACCCACTTCGTGAAATACTCAGTGGCGGTTATGATGAACTTATGTCCATCAGATGACATAGGATTGATTTTGCCAATAATATCTAAACCCCATTTGGAAAAGGGCCAAGGAGATGAAATAGCCTGCAGCTCTTGTGCAGGCACATGGACAAGGTCAGCATGTTTCTGGCACTTGTTTCAATGGTGTACATACTCATGTGCATCCATTTCCATGGTAGGCCAAAAGTATCCTATCCGAAGGAGCTTTTTAGCAATGACACTACCACTAAAGTGTCCTCCATAAGATCCATCGTGGGCTTCACTCAAGGCTGATTTAGACTCTTCTAAGTTTAAACATCTTAATAGGATACCTTCAAAAGATCTCCTATATAAAGTATTTCCAATTATTACAAAGCGACTTGCTCGTCGACATAATAACCGATGCTAGTTTCTATTAGAATTGGCAGGGAAAGTCCCATTTTGGAGAAAATAAAATATGTTCATATACCAAGTTTCACGAGTAGTTTCATTGATTAGAAACACATCCAGAGGCTCTAAGCATGACTTATTTGAGGTGGGTTCCTAGAGTCGATGAATAATGATAGTGGCACATTCGTCGTCTAACTCCAAGGGTAGGAGAGATGCAGTTGCGGCCATAGCATCAGTTGCACGGTTGCTAGTTCGAGGAATAGCTTCTAAGGTAACTTGATCAAATAAAGACATTAATTGTAAAACATAGGCCTTATATGGGCATAGTTTATCATCTCTGGTCTGATAAACTTCATTAATTTGGTTTATAACCAATTGGGAATCACAAAAAACTAAAAGATGTTTAATTTTTAGCGCTAGGGCAGCTCGTAATCCAAGGATTAGAGCTTCATACTTAGCAGTATTGTTGGTGAAAGCAAATGTCAATTTGAAGGACAAAGGAATAAGATGTTTTTGTGGGGATATTAAAATAATACCCGCATCGACCCCACTCATGCATCGGGCTTCATCAAAGTATAGGGACCATTGTTCAATATGGTCTGCCTCTAATTGAAGGCATTCATCAGGAAACTCGATAATGAGGGGATGAGTAGACTCTAAGGGTGCAGTAGCTAATTGATCTGCTATGATTTGACCCTTAACAAACTTCTATCCTATGAATGTGAGATCAAACTCGCTTAGAGCAAGAACCCATTTTGCTGTGCGACCCGACAAATAAGGTCGACTCATGAGATACCTCAAGGGATCATATTTGGCAATGACATAAGTTTTTTGACTAAGCATATAGTGTCATAATTTTTGCGTAGCAAACACGAAGGCTAGACATAATTTTTCTAATGCTATGTAGCGGGTTTCATAACTGATGAAGGTTCGGCTAATGTAATAATTAGCACGTTCTCACTTTTCATCATCAAGTTGAGCTAACATAGCTCCTAAGGCAGAATCTGAAGCTGAAATATATAGGAGGAATGGGCGATCGGGTTTAGGTGGTGAAAGCACGGGTGGATTAAGGAGGTATTGTTTGAGAATTTCAAAAGCTTCTCTACATTACGTGTCCCAATTAAAAAGGACATCCTTCTTAAGGAGTTTAAGAAAGGGACCAGTTTTGTCCGCCAGCTTATCGATGAAGCGATGGATAGCTTGAAGTTTACCTTGTAAACTTCGTAACTCAGATATATTAGTAGGTGTGGGCATATCAGTGATGGCCGCAATCTTGAGAGGGTCAATTTCAATACCACGTAAAGAAACTAAAACCCCTAATAGTTTACCGGGCTTAACTTCAAATATACATTTTGCTGGATTTAATCAAATGAGATATTCTCGTAATCGATTAAAAACTTTTTGCAAATCATCTAAATGATTATCTTCCAAAATAGATCGAGCTATAATATCATCTACATAATCATGTAGGATATCATGCATCATATCATGAAAAATGTAGGTCATAGCTCGTTGATAAGTTGCACCTGCGTTCTTTAAGCCAAATGGCATCACTTTCCAACAAAAGGTACCCCAGGGAGTAATAAAGGCTATTTTAGCTTGATCTTCAAGAGCTATCTTGATCTGATTATAACCGGAGAATCCATACATTAAGGACATCATCCCACTCCCAGCAGTAAAGTCGATGATTTGATCCATGTTTGGAAGAGGAAAGTCATCTTTAGGGCATGCAACATTAATATCTCTAAAATCTGTGCAAACCCTAACTTTGGTAGCTTCTTTCTTAGTGATTGGAACTACATTTGAGATCCATTCCGCATAATCAATAGCTTGTATAAAGATAACATTCAGGAGTTTTCTAACTCCCCTTTGACTAGCAGAGCCACTTTGGGATGCATTTTTCTAAGTTTTTTTTTAACAGGTTTAGCATCCGGATGGACCACTAGATGATGCATGACTACAGAAGGGTCTAGACCTAGCATATCTTCATATGTCCAAGCGAAGACATCTTCATATTCTTTAAGGAATGCAATGTATTGTTCTTGTTTGTCTTGGCTTAATTCTAATCCAATATTGATTATGTGAGGATTGTCCTCAGTTCCAATATTAATTTTAATGACGTTTTCTACCTCCATGTGTAGATCTCTTTCAAAATTAGGTGGGGCGGGTGAAACACCCAATTCTTGTAATTCTTGTAAGGTTAATTTAGATAATTCATTTTGAGGATTAGTGGCCTCAAGTTGGGCTATAGTTGGTATAGAACCATCAAAATAAAATCCATTGTGTAACATCTCTTCAACAGAGACATCATGGAAGATATCTCCTTCCAACTCTTCATTGGGGTCAGCAATCATTTCAGGGTAATCTATGGATAGCATGTTGCATGAAAATGACTGATTTTTAAGAGGCAAATCAACATGCCTATCCAAATAATATTGATAACATATGATGTGATCATCATCATCAAAAGGAAATGGTTGACCCTTACTAGGAAATAGGCCCACACCACAGCGGGCAGGCCACGGTTCTACCTCGAAAGGTTCTTTCATGCCATTTTGGAAAGGTCCTAAGCCTTTCTCTTTATATCCCATTTTAAGCATCATGGGTTTAGCTTTAATATAATCATTGGTAAAATAACACCGAGCATATCCCTCATGATGAGTTTTGATATTCCGAGGGATTCTTCCCCAGTCATATCCTTTATAAATGAAGGCGCAACTCCCGACTTGGTAAGTACTTCCCATAGGTTATGGGAGGCCCAAAGTATGAGGAGATGGCGGTAAATTATTCAAAAGAATTGAATCTTGCATGAAAGCATTTGTCTCTTCTGATATTAATGTTGTGGATAAATCTGGTAAAAGTTCATCAGAAAGGGCATAATATGTAGAAGGCTTATTACCTATATCTTGAGATGTAGGAGGAATGATAGATGTGTCTATAGGTTTTGAATTTATAGGGATAGAACTTGAAGGATTAGTTGTAGATTTCAGATCTATTTGAGGTTCTAAAATGATTTTTTTAGAGGGTTGTCGATCTATATAGGAGGATGAAATTAATGGAGTTGAAATAGGTGAAGTTATGGGTGTGTGTTTCATAGTTTTAGATGAAAAATAAGAACTAGGATGTGTGGACGACAGAGCAGGACAAAATTACACTCCAACGGGTTCTGCCAAAGCACACATATCAAAGGGTCTAGGGTCACCATGGATAGTGACCAACTGATTTTTAAACTCAAATTTAACACATTGGTGTAAGGTTGATGGGACCGCTCGCATGGCATTGATCCAAGGGCGACCCAAAAGTATATTGTACGACTTTGGGCAATGTACAATAAACACGATTGTTTCTAGGGTTCTAGGACCAACTTGCAATGGGAGGGTAATAACTCCACACGTTTCTTGCGTTTCGTCATTAAAAGCTTTGATAATCATATCAGTTTTCTTCATTTCATCACTTCTAAAGCCAAATCGTTGGTAGAAGTCAAAAGTGCAAATGTTTAGAGATGAGCCATTATCAATCAAAACTCTTTTGATAACTACATCTCCAATTAGAGCAATAATGTATAAGGGATTATCCTTATGTAAACTGTGTTGTGGGATATCTTTATCCCAAAAGTCAATACAATCAATCTCTCGAGTGATGATAGTATTGGCCATAGCTTCAAGTTGAATGTTTTGAGGTACCATCATTTGGCTTAATGTAAGCATCAACTCATCCCTATGGGTGGGAGAGGATCTTAATAAATCTAAAAGGGAAATTTTGGCCATAGTATTGGAAAATTGCTCATTAATATTGTAAGGGGGTTTAGGTTGAACATTAGGAGCATGATTCCCTTTATTGGGATTTTTCAGAACGAATGGAGCCGATCCATCATTTTGGTTTGGTTCTTGTTGGAAATTTTGAGCTTGTTGTCGGGTGATGACTCCAATGGTACCTACAATTTTATAATGAAGACGTTGAACTGGTCTTGGTTGAGCATTGATGGCTTGTTCATTAGAAAGGAATATATTAGAAGAATGTCGAGTAGTGACTCTTCTAGGAAATGGTTCTTCTGGAACCATAGCATCTGTGACGGGTTGAATAAGATCTGATTCATTTTCAGAACTATTCGATTGGTTTGAAGTAATGTCTACTTCACTTTCACTATCTGATTCTATATCACTAGAATCGGAAGTTTGAAAATTATGTAAGGGCCTGGTCATAACCAGGGATAAGGTTGTGTCAAATATTTGAGGATCCTGAACAGGTAATTGTCCGCTAATGGTTCCTACATATCGGGTAGGAGGGGGAACATTATGATGTTCGATTTGATTGGCTACCTCTTTACCATGTCTTGGTAAAGGGTGTTGAAATATGTCTAAAGTTTGATTGGCATTTTGATTTTGATTTTGGGGAACGGTCTTTTGAGTATTATTAGGAGGGTTTTGTTTAGGTTGGAAGGCTTGCACCTCCATTTCATTATTGTTAATCAAATCTTGTATTTTATGTTTCAACCTTTTACAAGCATTGGTAGAATGTCCAGGTCCTCTATGGAAATCACAGTGTAAGTCAGCTTTGTATCCGGGTATAGTTGGATTAGGTTCCCAGATAGCTGGTAATTGGATCAGACCTCTTTCGAGTAATTGAGGTAAAATAGTTGATAAGGGTTGGTTTAATCTAGTAAATTCTCAAGGAGGCTTCTCAGGAGGTTTCAATATAAATTTTTTTGTTGTCTTTGTTGCATTGATATTAGCAACATTTCTGCTGTCAGTGACTCCGTCACCGACGACTTGTTTTTTTTTATATTGATTTCTAGATGTTTTCTCATCATCCTTCTTCCTAAGTTGGCCTCTCCTAATGAGGGCATCTTCTACTCTTCGAACTAAATATATAGCTTGATCGAAGGTAGTTAAGGTAGCAATCGATAGCTCATAAGATATTTGTTCTTGTAAATTGTTGATGAAAATGTCCAACATTTCCCTATAAGGTAGCATAGAGTGCAGTTTTTTTGTCAATTGCCTCCATCTAGCTAAGAAATCGACAAAACATTCATCTTTGTCTTCCTTTAAATTGTATAAATCTTTAATAGTTACATGCCTCTCGATGTAGGCACTAAATTGATGGACAAATGATTCCGTTGTTTCTTCGAAGTTTCTCAAAGAATGAGTGGGCAATTGATAGTACCACTCTAATGCCATTCCACCTAAACTTTTCAGGAACATTTTTAATAATAGCAAGTCATCATGCGATATGTCATGACATGCTATCCTAAACATGCGAAGATTCTCTATGGGATCTTCGGTTCCTTTATATATAGGCAAGATAGGCATGGGAAAATGCTTAGGGTATGGTTGAGCTACAACTATGGGATCCAAAGGTTGACTACATATCTCTCGGTAATTATACGAGGGACGGTAGGGATCTATCTGGTCCATACGTGAAGCTAATTGTTTCACCATGGCTTCCAGATTACTATTTTGTCCCCTATATTGGTTCGGTAGGGCATTGACATGGGTTTTATGGGCATATGATGAAGGAACATGAAGATTAGATGCCATGTTACTATTGTGCAAATTATTGGTAGGAAAAGTATTATGGAGGAATTTTGAAGTTGTATTATGTTGTATTCCGGATTGTTGAAAATTGGTGTTTGACTTCGTTTTAGGTTTTTGTTTACTTGAAGCATATTGCTCAATAGTTTGGCAAAATAAAGTAGTGAAGGGAATTTTCTTTTGTGTGGGAATGATTTTAGGTTGAATAACAGGTTCCTTAGGAGGTTGGGTAACCTGTTGTTTTGACATGTTTTGAGCCATAGTGACCATATCCGTATTGGATGGCCCAGCCTTGTCACTTTCTTGATCAATGAAATACAAGGGGTTAGTGTGCATATTACACATATATTCCATGGTTGCTTGAGTGTTACTAATTTTCCCTTTATCAATACGTATTGCCACATTAAGTTCATCAATGTTATCACTGAGAAATTTCTTGAAATGCTCTGCATTGTCAAAAAAAATAGTTTCATTTGGAGCTACTCTAGGGGATGAGGATCCATCCTCTTTAACACTTCCTTCTTGTTCCTTATCTTCACCTAAGTCTTCGTCTGATTGACCTAGAGTTTCTCCTTCCGGATTTGGATCTCCAAGAAGGACATTTGGGTCTTTAGTTGTATCTTGTAACCAATCTTCTTCTTCTCCTAAAGTTTCTTTACCATTCCTAAGTTTAGGCATGGTGCTAAATTTTGATTTCAGCATATATATATATATATATATATATATATATATATATATATATATATATATGCAAAAAATTAAGAGGTATATATTTACTATATACCTACTACAATATTTGAAATGTTTAAGTTTTTGCTATGATTTTTTTTTTTTTTTTTAGTTTTTTTTTTAAATAATATTGTAAAGACAATCAACACAATAAATGCAAAAAATAAGACTGAAAGTGATAATCTAGTTTTCTATAAATAATTTATAAACATCATTAATAGGCTCGAGTTGTTCAGGAGTCATGAAGTGTTCTTATTCAAATTGAAAGTTTTCTTTTAAAAATTTAATGAAAAGAGCTATAGTGATATTATACTGTCTCGAGATCTTTGGTTGATAAAAGTAAAGCTCATGGCAATACTCTCGATATAACACAGCTCGCGAAACTCTATTCCATATTTCCCTATCTGTAAGAACAACCTCTTGGTCTTCTACAAGGCCTAGGAACTGGTGCACAATGACTACATTCTCGAGGTATTCCTCGAAGGTGAACAATTCTGAAGATACTAGAGCTCTCCTATAAGCTAACCATCTATGGCAGGCTCTCTGAAGTTCATGATAAAAAACTAGTTGATGAGGATCTAGGATTCTATCTAGGACTAGCCTCTTGATTTGCTTAAGTTGTATGGACCTAGATGAGATGAGACTAAGTCTTCTATCAAGTTCTTTCCACAGGAATTGATTTCTACTTGTTTCAGGCACATTAAGCATAGAATTGATTTCTACGGCTGCCAATTGGTTTTCTACATTTATAGTAACTGCTAATATTTTCTTAGGAGCTACCATCTAAACATGATTTTAAAAAAAATGCATCTAAGTTTTAGTTGTTCTATTTTTTTTTTTTTTTTTTTTTTTTGTTTTCAAAAGGTTTATAATGCTTTCACGTCGGGTTCACCAAAATGTATTGCTCCAAATTTTTTGCATCCTTACCTTCAAGCTATAGGATCCGTGCCTAGAAGGGGGATGGGAAAAGGATGTCATGGTACCTTGGACTAAGAGGACTTTGCAAAGGTCCCGCCTCTCAAGGGAGGTGTATTTTGATGATTTTTCGACGGATGGTGGGTTCACCAGGAAACATTTAATGGCAATTTCCACGCCTAGGTTTGGAATGTGTTTTTATGTGTTCGTTTTTAGTCTTAAGCATTCATATCCTAGGTTTGGCCAAATGAGTCTAAATTAATCTAAATGAAAATGCAGATTTAATGAGTACAAAAATAGATTTAAAACAAAAAAACAGAGAAACTACTGAACAGTAAAAGCAGAATACCTGATCCAGATGTTTGATGAAGATTTAGGTGTTTGAGGCAGTCAGGATCATCTAGAATTTGACAGAATCATCTGAGATCTATCGAAATCATCTGAGATCTGAAGAATTCATCAGACGAATTCGTCAGAGACCTGCAAACAAAAAAATAGATGCAGAATACAAAGAATACAACAATGATAACAAAGGAAAATGATATGAAATGACAATAGTGTTATCAAACTGGAACTTAAGCACAGAAACAGGAATGAATCATGCTAATTAGATGATAATTAGGATTTAATTATGCACTTAATCTAAATGGGTGAACTCCAAATGCAAAGTAGTATAAAATACTGAATAAACTATCTAATTTACAGAACAAAACAGCAAAAAAAAGGTTGAGAAGTGCAAACTTCGAGCACTGATTTCCTTAATGTGGACTGTAGTCGAGATCGTCTTGCATCAGTACGAAATTGTCTCTAATTTGACAGGATCGCCTTCGATCTGAACAGGTTCGTCGACGATGATGTATGCTTGCTTCGACTAAAAAACAAGATGATACCTGCAACAAAATTGGTATAGGACTACTGCAAATGAAAAATTAGGATGATTTAACGTGCATGAAGCTAGGTTTCAAAGAATTTCAGCCAGGGGTTGGGAAGGGAAAGTCCTAGGGACTAAATAGGCTTAGGGGAGTAGATAGGAGGTTGGAGATCATCCCTATTTGAGAGATCTCCAATGGGGGAGGGTCTCTAACGATGCAGACACGCTTTTGCTCGGATTAGAGGCCCGTTGGAACAGAAGCTAACTTTGCAAAATCAGTTTTGCGACAAGATCGTCTAGACATCCTAGCCCAAACGAAATCGTCAGATCTGGGACGATATCATCAAACGGTCAAAACAACCTCTAAAAATGGCATGAAAAAGGGGGAAATGGATTACCCGACGGTTAACGGGCAATTTGGGGGTTAAATTTGAATTTAAATTATTTACTAAGGTTAAATGTAATTATGACAATTTCACTGTGTCAATTTTAGGGTGCTACATAGAGGTCTTATCCAATTACCAGCTATCCAGGAACCTGATCCAACTATACCCGGATATAGAGCTGACTTACACTGTGATTTCCATAGAGGACCTGGACATTCTACCAACGCTTGTAAAAGGTTGAAACATAAAATACAAGATTTGATTGACAATAATGAAATGGAAGTGCAAGCCTTCCAACCTAAACAAAACCCTCCTAATAATACTCAAAAGACCATTCCCCAAAATCAAAATCAAAATGCCAATCAAACTCTAGACATATTTCAACACCCTTTACCAAGACATGGTAAAGAGGTAGCCAATCAAATCGAACATCATAATGTTCCCCCTCCTACCCGATATGTAGGAACCATTAGCGGACAATTACCTGTTCAGGATCCTCAAATATTTGACACAACCTTATCCCTGGTTACGACCAGGCCCTTACATAATTTTCAAACTTTTGATTCTAGTGATATAGAATCAGATAGTGAAAGTGAACTAGACATTACTTCAAACCAATCGAATAGTTCTGAAAATGAATCGGATCCTATTCAACCCGTCACAGATGCTATGGTTCCAGAAGAACCATTTCCTAGAAGAGTCACTACTCGACCTTCTTCTAATATATTCCTTTCTAATGAACAAGCCATCAATGCTCAACCGAGACCAGTTCAACGTCTTCATTATAACATTGTAGGTACCATTGGAGTCGTCACCCGACAACAAGCTCAAAATTCCCAACAAGAACCAAACCAGAACGATGGATCGGCTCCATTCATTCTGAAAAACCCCAATAAAGGGAATCATGCTCCTAATGTTCAACCTAAACCCCCTTACAATATTAATGAGCAATTGTCCAATACTACGGCCAGAATTTCCCTTTTAGATTTATTAAGATCCTCTCCCACCCATAGGGATGAGTTGATGCTTACATTAAGCCAAATGATGGTACCTCAAAACATTCAACCTGAAGCTATGGCCAATACTATCATCACTCGAGAGATTGATTGTATTGACTTTCGAGATAAAGATATCCCACAACACAGTTTACATAAGGATAATCCCTTATACATTACTTGCTCTAATTGGAGATGTAGCTGTCAAAAGAGTCTTGATTGATAATGGCTCATCTCTAAACATTTGCACTTTTGACTTCTACCAACGATTTGGCTTTAGAAGTGATGAAATGAAGAAAACCGATATGATTATCAAAGCTTTTAATGACGAAACACAAGAAACGTGTGGAGTTATTACCCTCCCATTGCAAGTTGGTCCTAGAACCCTAGAAACAACCGTGTTTATTGTACATTGCCCAACATCGTACAATATACTTTTGGGTCAGCCCTTGGATCAATGCCATGCGAGCGGTCCCATCAACCTTACACCAATGTGTTAAATTTGAGTTTAAAAATCAGTTGGTCACTATCCATGGTGACCCTAGACCCTTTGATATGTGTGCTTTGGCAGAACCCGTTGGAGTGCAATTTTGCCCTGCTCTGTCATCCACACATCCTAGTTCTTATTTTTCATCTAAAACTGTGAAACACACACCCATAACTTCACCTATTTCCCCTCCATTAATTTCATCCTCCTATATAGATCAACAACCCTCTAAACAAATCACTCTAGAACCTCAAAAAGATCTTAAATCTACAACCAATCCTTCAAGTTCTATCCCTATAAATTCAAAACCTATAGACACATCTATCATTCCTCCCACATCTCAAGATATAGGTAATAAGCCTTCTACATCTTATGCCCTTTTTGATGAACTTTTACCAGATTTATCCACAACCTTAATATCAGAAAAGACAAATGCTTTCATGCAAGATTCAATTCTTTTGAATAACTTACCGCCATCTCCTCATACTTTGGGCCTCCCACAACCTATGGGAAGTACTTACCAAGTCGGGAGTTGTGCCTTCATTTATAAAGGATATGACTAGGGAAGAATCCCTCGGAATATCAAAACTCATCATGAGGGATACGCTCGGTGTTATTTTACCAATGATTATATTAAAGCTAAACCCATGATGCTTAAAATGGGATATAAAGGGAAAGGCTTGGGACCTTTCCAAAATGGCATGAAAGAACCTTTCGAGGTAGAACCGTGGCCTGCCCGTTGTGGTGTGGGCCTATTTCCTAGTAAGGGTCAACCCTTTCCTTTTGAAGATGATGATCAACTCATATGTTATCAAGATTATTTGGATAGGCATGTTGATTTGCCTCTTAAAAATCAGTCGTTTTCATGCAACATGCTATCCATAGCTTACCCTGAAATGATTGCTTGACCCCGATGAAGAGTTGGAAGGAGATATCTTCCATGATGTCTCTGTTGAAGAGATGTTACACAATGGATTTTATTTTGATGGTTCTATACCAACTATAGCCCAACTTGAGGCCACTAATCCTCAAGATGAATTATCTAAATTAACCTTACAAGAATTACAAGAATTGGGTGTTTCACCCGCCCCACCTAATTTTGAAAGAGATCTACACATGGAGGTAGAAAACGTCATTAAAATTAATATTGGAACTGAGGACAATCCTCACATAATCAATATTGGATCAGAATTAAGTCAAGAAAAACAAGAACAATACATTGCATTCCTTAAAGAGTATGAAGATGTCTTCGCTTGGACATATGAAGATATGCCGGGTCTAGACCCTTCCGTAGTCATGCATCATCTAGTGGTCCATCCGGATGCTAAACCTGTTAAACAAAAACTTAGAAAAATGCATCCCAAAGTGGCTCTGCTAGTCAAAGGGGAGTTAGAAAAACTCCTGAATGTTATCTTTATACAAGCTATTGATTATGCTGAATGGATCTCAAATGTAGTTCCAAGTCACCAAGAAAGAAGCTACCAAAGTTAGGGTTTGCACAGATTTTAGAGATATTAACGCTGCATGCCCTAAAGATGACTTTCCTCTTCCAAACATGGATCAAATCATTGACTTTACTACTGGGAGTGGGATGATGTCCTTAATGGATGGATTCTCCGGTTATAATCAGATCAGGATAGCTCCTGAAGATCAGGCTAAAACAACCTTTATTACCCCCTGGGGTACCTTTTGCTGGAAAGTGATGCCATTTGGCTTAAAGAATGCGAGTGCAACTTATCAACGAGCTATGACCTATATTTTTCATGATATGATGCATGATATCCTACATGATTATGTAGATGATATTATAGCTCGCTCTATTATTGAAGATAATCATTTAGATGATTTGAGAAAAGTTTTTAATCGATTACGAGAATATCTTATTCGATTAAATCCAACAAAATGTATATTCGGAGTTAAGTCCGATAAACTATTAGGGGTTTTAGTTTCTTTACGTGGTATTGAAATTGACCCTCTCAAGATTGCGGCCATCACTGATATGCCCGCACCTACTAATATATCTGAGTTACGAAGTTTACAAGGTAAACTTCAAGCTATCCGTCGCTTCATCGATAAGCTGGCGGACAAAACTGGTCCCTTTCTTAAACTCCTTAAGAAGGATGTCCCTTTTAATTGGGACACAAAATGTAGAGAAGCTTTTGAACTTCTCAAACAATACCTCCTTAATCCACCTGTGCTTTCACCACCTAAACCTGATCGCCCATTTCTCCTATATATTTCAGCTTCAGATTCTGCCTTAGGAGCTATGTTAGCTCAACTTGATGATGAAAAGAGAGAACGTGCTAATTATTACATTAGCCAAACCTTCATCAGTTATGAAACCCGCTACATAGCATTAGAAAAACTATGTCTAGCCATCGTGTTTGCTACGCAAAAATTACGACACTATATGCTTAGTCAAAAAACTTATGTCATTGCCAAATATGATCCCTTGAGGTATCTCATGAGTCGACCTTATTTATCGGGTCGCACAGCCAAGTGGGTTCTTGCTCTAAGCGAGTTTGATCTCACATTCATAGGACAGAAGTATGTTAAGGGTCAAATCATAGCAGATCAATTAGTTGTTGCACCCTTAGAGTCTACCCATCCCCTCATCATCGAGTTTCCTGATGAATGCCTTCAATTAGAGGCAGACCATATTGAACAATGGTCCTTATACTTTGATGGAGCCCGATGCATGAGTGGGGCTGGTGCGGGTATTATTTTAATATCCCCACAAAAACATCTTATTCCTCTGTCCTTCAAATTGACATTTGCTTGCACCAACAATACTGCTAAGTATGAAGCTCTAATCCTTGGATTACGAGCTGCCCTAGCGCTAAAAATTAAACATCTTTTAGTTTTTGGTGATTCTCAACTGGTTATAAACCAAATTAATGAAGTTTATCAGACCAGAGATGATAAATTGTGCCCATATAAGGCCTATGTTTTACAATTAATGTCTTTATTTGATCAAGTTACCTTGGAAGCTATTCCTCGAACTAGCAACCGTGCAGCTGATGCTATGGCCGCAGTTGCATCTCTCCTGCCCTTGGAGTTAGATGACGAATATGCCACTATCATTATTCGTCGACTCCAGGAACCCGCCTCAAATAAGTCATGCTTAGAGCCTTTGGATGTGTTTCTAATCAATGAAACTACTCCTCGAACCTTGGTATACGGACATATTTGATTTTCTCCAAAATGGGACTTTCCTTGCCAATTCTAATAGAAACCGAGCATCGGTTATTACGTCGACGAGCAAGTCGATTTGTAATAATTGGCAATACTTTATATAGGAGATCTTTTGAAGGTATCCTATTAAGATGTTTAAACTTAGAAGAGTCTAAATCAGCCTTGAGTGAAGCCCACGATGGATCTTGTGGAGGACACTTTAGTGGTAGTGTCATTGCTAAAAAGCTCCTTCGGATAGGATACTTTTGGCCTACCATGGAAATGGATGCACATGAGTATGTGCGCCATTGCGACAAGTGCCAAAAACATGCTGACCTTGTCCATGCGCCTGCACAAGGGCTGTAGGCTATTTCATCTCCTTGGCCCTTTTCTAAATGGGGTTTAGATATTATTGGCAAAATCAATCCTGTGTCATCTGATGGACACAAGTTCATCATAACCGCCACTGAGTATTTCACGAAGTGGGTCGAAGCTATGCCTTTAGCTTCCTACATTGGCACACAAGTCTCTAAATTTATTTTTAATCAAATCATTTGTAGGTTCGGAATTCTTGCAAATCTCATCTCCGACAATGGAACTTGTTTCAAAAATAAAGATGTTAAAAAATTATGCCAAAAATATAAGATTCAACATCGTTGGTCCACTCCCTATTATCCTTAGGGTAATGGCCAAGCGGAAGCATCTAACAAAACCTTAATCAAAATTCTCAAAATATTGGTCAATAAAGCGCGTGGGGAAGCGTGATGGCACATTCAATTATATCCGGCCTTGTGGGCCTATCGAACTAGTGTTCGAACCCCCACGGGAACTTCACCATTTGTTTTGGTTTACGGTGCTGAAGCAGTTTTTCCATTTGAATTGGAAGTTCCTTCTTTGGCTCTGCTACTTCAAGATACCGAAGTAGGAGATGAATATCGAGCTGGTAGACTCAGTCAGTTGGAACTCCTAGATGAAAAATGCATCAATGCTTTGGAGCATCTCCGTGCTTACCAAAACAAGCTTAAAAGATCATATGCTAAGAAAGTTCGTCATCGATCCTTTGAGATCGGTGACCTTGTTTTAAAAGAAAATCAAAAAAATACAAATGCAACTAAGGACCTTAAAGGTAAATTTGAGCCCAACTGGCTTGGACCATACATTATTACTGCTAAATTTGAATCAGGAGCATACAAATTATCTACCTTAGATGGTAAAGAACTTAAAGAACCCATGAATATTTTGCATCTTAAACGTTACTATGCATAAATTTGGTCATTTCATCCATGTATACTTTATTTGTATTTCAAAATCACTATCTTGTATTTCTTTCAAATTTATAAAATTAAAAAACACCAAAAACATTCATAATCATCACAAAATCTTCAAAACTATTTGTTGCATTTATTTATGGCACTTTTTTTTGTTCAAAAACAAAAAAATGAAACCAAAAAAAAATCAAAATAATGATAAAAATATAGAAACAACAATATGCTTGACTCTTTCGAAACCAAAACAATATAAAGAAGAAAGAGAGAGTCAACATTCTCAAAACTTCTCAAAAGTGTTTATATATATTTTCTTACAATTATTGCAGTTATATGTTTCAAATTATTTTGGATAAATTAGCATTTATTTGGAATCCCTCACTTGCACACTCACAAAAATAAATATCTTGATTTTATCTGGCATGATTACTAATCTCTCTTATATCAAAGTCCACAAAATTCAATTAAATAAAGTTTGAGCATAGAGAATTGATCTTGTTATTTACTTAAACCAAGCACATCTTTTCACAATAAAATGATTATATTTGTAATTTCCATGTTTTGCTACATAGTAGAAGTGATTTCTTGAGCGAAAAGTTTCCCCTGCTATCCTATCATGCACATGGTCTAGAATCTTTGAGAATTGGCAAAAGGACAAGCTCACCCCTACCCAGAATAAAAATCCCTTGCTCTACTGCTAATCCGAGCAAGTATCCCTAGCAAAGAAAAAGAAAAAAAAAGTTCAAGAAAAGAGAAAAAGAAAAAAATGTTATTTTATATCATTACAGCAATATTTCAAGCACTATCTCAAAAATCAAGCAAAAAAATACAAAAAGAAAAAGAAAGCAAAAGCAAGAAAGCAATAAAATCCCTTTCCCTACCCTTTGAAAAGAAAAGAAGGGTTGATGAGCTTGAATCCCTGGAATTCTCAATTATTCGAAAACTGTGAGGTAAGCCCCATAACAGGTGGTTTGTGCCCAACCTGCTTGGCCTTGGGTAACTCCTAGCGTGGTGATATGTCTGTCACATTAGCGACCTTCTTTTGTACGAGACCTATGTCTGCTTATGGATTAGCTAGCTCTTGATAATCCGACCTACATAGTAGTCTAGTATGGTTATATGCATCTACATCATGGTTAATGAACACTTATTTGGTTTCTTCAAATCACTTGTATCATATTATCTTGCTCAAAACTGGTAAATGCACAAAGCAATTGCACACACATTTGTATTTGAGAGATTTTGTGTATCATTATGATAAATCAAGATCGGAAATGAATTCACATATGCACATGGGATTCCTTATAAATCTAACTTTTGTCTTCAAAATACTTTGAAATATTATTTTTGCAACTTGTTTGGAATAAATCAAGTACAGTTGTTTACCATAAAGACAACTATATAATAGAAAAATCAAAAATTTCTTTCAAAATATACAATCAAAACATATATATATGGTTGACTTTCACGACGATGGTATAGTTCCAAAACCAAAATTGGAATTTTATGCCTAGCGCAAGTCCTCATTTTCATATTTTATGTTTATCAAAAATCAACCATGCAATAAAACTATCTTTTTTTGGATTTTCGCGATGATGGTATAAGTCTATACCTACATATTCTATGCCTAGCGCAAATCATTGTAACAATTTTTATTCCCCATTTATTAAAAATCATGAAAACCATATGACTTAATTCATTATGTTACACAAATTATGCTTTTAAAAAGCAAACACATTTTCATTATTTCATGTCATTATGTCAACCTTTAAATTTTGCAATGATGGTATAATTCCTAAAGAATTATCCAAAATTTTATCACACTTAGGAATTTATGCCTAGCAAAAATCATTTTAAACATTATTTCATGCATACTATTTTCATGAAAATCTGAAAAACAAACCATCATCATCATCATTTGCACCATTGCACCAAAGTCTTAAGACAGCCTCTTAAGCACTCTTTTACTTTTAACAATATTTCTATACTGGGATTAGCTTGACGACCGAGTGAGCAGCGACTCCATGAAATGGTCTATAATAGCGACAATGTCCTTTGAAATTATTGTTAGAAGTCTCTCTTTATTTTTTATCACATTTCATCACAAACAATCAATTTGTTACATCAGATTATTTCATTTAAAATATTACAGCATGACATCAAAATTATAAATTTTCAAAACGACATAATTTCATGAATCCTCAAATTAATCAATCAAACATAAAAGCATCATCAAAATTCATAACACAAGTCATATGATCAAAAACATATCATATATATGTCAACAATATATATACATCATCAAAACTGGATTGGTATGCCACAATCTGTACCTCGGCATACTCAAATCCTCTATCAACAAAAAAATAATAATAATACAATGTCAATCTGTACAATGTCAGTGCAGCCCTCTAGCCTCGAGAGCCCCTCGAGCTCTCTGCCTCATCTCCTCCCCCACCTTGAGGTGGACGAGGTGGCCCCATCGCAGTCTGAGTAGTCCTAGTCCTCGATCGGGACGTGGTCCTCGACGACCCGATCCTGATCGGATCTGTAATGTTGGCTGGCAGGGGTAGTCTATCCGCCTCTGGCACCAGCTGATAGTACAATGTCTGGTAGAATGTAAGTTGGGCAATAGCCCATGTCAGCTCCCCAGAGCTCGCCCCTCCGCCCCATGCCCTGAGGCATGCAATCTCGTCTCGTAGCTGTGCCACCTTAGCTCGGTGGCATGCAGCCTCATCCTGTAGAGTCTGCACCTATGCCTGGAGATGATCTCTCTCTGCTCGAAGAGTAGCCATCTCGCTACTCTCCCATGTCAATGCCCTTGCCCTTATCGGGCGATGGTGGCCTCTCCCTCTATGGAGATGGGGGTCTCGCCTCCCTCCTCTCCCTCTGCCATGGCCTCTCCTGTGCCTGTGGCCTCCTCGGCTCTCTCCCGCCGTGACCCTGGGCCGCCTCCATAGCTTCCTGGCATCGCCTCCCTATCCGATGCACAACCGCATGTATCAGACCCTGTGCCCTCGTCATCCGAGGAGGGCGGATGCCTGCGTACCAGGCATCATAGCCATCGGCTACCCCTACGTCGTCCCCATCCACTAGCTGGATGGGGGCATCGTCCGCGTCCTGGCTCTAGAACCGTTGCATGTCTGGAGCCCCGCTAACTATGGTGTTATCCCGGACAGTCCAGGAAAACTCATAATCCCTCAGAGATGGGATCCCCTGTTGTAGACCGAACTGACGCAAAACTCGGTCATAGCGGTGGAGCTCCACCTCTCCCCTCTCCATCCGAAGCCAGCATACTCGCCTGACGTGAGCCAACTCCTGTCCATCCTCGGCCCACCCTGGATGCTCCCTCCATGGCCTCCAGGTGATCTGGTCTGGGACTAGGTCATCCAATAGTCTCCGGGACATAGGGAGGTCGATCCGCCGCTGTGACCCTCTCTAGAGCCACCAGTAGAAGACTCGAGGCCTCTCCCCGTCTACCCCTATCAGAGGAAGCCCTACCGGCCTCTGCACTGCAATGTGCTCCTAGCACCAAACTTGTAGGAGCGATGTCATCACCAGACATCGGCCGCCCTTGTACACGACCCCATACAGGATCCTGTACAATCGGCATAGTACATAGCTGCCCCAAGAGAACCTAGTACCCGTGGTCCCGCATGTCGTAGATCACATCTGCCAGCATCCACGGCACCCTGCACCCGCTCTGGTGGCACAGCAGAAGTCCACCAACCACTCCAGCTAGCACCCGTGTGAGTCTAGATGCCCCAGGCATCTGGCGTAGTGCCTCGATATTAACTTCGCCCTTCTCCAGGGCGAAGCTCGGGTCACCACACAGTCATCCCATAGCATGGCCTCCGATTTGCCGTAGGAGTGATCAATCGTCCTTGTATGGGGATTCTTGGAATCCTCCATACATCCTCTAGAGTGGGAGTCATCTCCCCTGTCGATAGCCAAAAACATGAGGAACCCGGATACCATCTCTCTACTAGGGCTGTCAGTAGCCCCATATTCGTAGACACCTGTGGCATCTCTGCCACATGCTGCAAGCCGGCCTGTGCCAGCTGATCTCGCTCTGCTTGTGTGAGAGCGGCCAAGTCATCCCTCAAACCTCCATACTTCCATTCCCTGCTCTTTAGCAAACCTCTCTGCAAACATAAACAACAAAACAACAAACAATCATTAATAAACAAATCAAGTAATTAATAATGCAAGTTAAAAGTTCAATTTTATGCAATTGATGATATCGCCCACTATTGGACGATATCGTCCCAAATTTGAGCAGAATCGTCTTCGATTTCGCAAGCCGAAATCGTCTCTAATTTGACGAAATCGTCCCCCTTTCGTCGATTTCGCCCTTGGGCGAAATTGACGAAATTGAGACGATTTCGTCGAAATTGGGACGATTTCGTCCCGATGACGTCGACGGCCCAAAAATGGCCGCGATGCTCAAAATTCATCTAAAAATTACCTACAAAGCATGTAAAATCAAATTAAAGCATTCTAGTTAAGTCTAGACTCTTACCCGTAGACCACGTCGGACCTCTGTCGATCTGTGCGTCGTCTCCACCATTTTTGCTTCAGAGCTCTAAAAAACCAAAAAATGAACAGTAAAAATGAATTAGGGTTTTACCCTATTTTTCTTAATTTTATTCAAAAATAATTTTTTCTTTTTCGCGTTTTTACCTCAAACGTTCGATTTGGGTAAAAACACGGAGGGGGCACCATAGTAAGTTGTCGTACGATTCGACCAAGAATCGTCGCCTAAAAATGGGAATAATTTTTGCTTTCTCGTAGATCGAGAAGAACTCATCTTTAACGCATTTTCTTCGAAAAATTCGCTAAAGAGGGGGCAAAATGTAGCACCCTAAAATTGGCGCAATGAAATTGTAATAATTACATTCACCTTAGTAAATAATTTAAATTCAAATTTAACCTCCCAAACCGCCCGTTAACCGTCGGGTAATCCGTTTCCCCCTTTTTCGTGCCATTTTTAGAGGTTGTTTTGACCGTTTGACGATATCGTCGCCGATCAGACGATATCGCCCCAGATCTGACGATTTCGTCTGGGCTAGGACGTCCAGACGATCTTGTCGCAAAACTAATTTTGCAAAATTAGCTTCTGTTCCAACGGGCCTCTAATCTAGGCAAAAGCGTGTCTGTGTCGTTAGGGACCCTCCCCCGTTGGAGATCTCCCAAATAGGGATGATCTCCAACCTCCTAACTACTCCCCTAAGCCTATTTAATCCCTAGGACCTTCCCTTCCCAACCCCTGGCTGAAATTCTCTATAACTTAACTTCATGCACGTTAAATCATCCTAATTTTTCATTTGCAGTAGTCCTATATCAATTTTGTTGTAGGTACCATCTTGTTTTTTAGCCGAAGCAAGCATACATCGTCGCCGATGAACCTGTTCAGATCGGAGGCGATCCTGTCGAATCAGAGACGATTTCGTACTGATGCGAGATGATCTCGACTGCAGTCCACATTGAGGCAATCAGTGCCAGAAGTTTGCATTTCTCAACCTTTTCTCTGTTGTTTTATTCTGCAAATTAGATAGTTTATTCGATATTTTATGTTATTTTGCATCCTGGAGTTCACCCATCTAGATTAGAGTGCATAATTAAATCCTAATTATCATCTAATTAACATGATTCATTCATGTTTCTATGCTTAAGTTCCAGTTTGATAACACTATTGTCATTCCATATCATTTTCCTTTGTTATCATTGTTGTATTCTTTGTATTTTGCATCTATTTTTCTGTTTGCGGGTCTCTGACGAATTTGTCGATCGAATTCGTCAGATCTCGGACGATTCTTGTCGGATCTCGGACGATTCTGTCGAATTCCAGATGATCTTGACTGTTTCAAACATCAGAATCTTCATCAGTCATCCGGATCGGGTATTCTCTCTTATTCTTCTGTAATTTCTCTGTTTTTTGTCTTTAAATCTATTTTTTGTACTCATTGAATTTGCATTTTCATATAGATTAATTTAGATTCATTTGGCCAAACCTAGGATATGAATGCTTAAGGCTAAAAACGAACACATAAAAACACATTCCAAACCTAGGCATGGAAACTGCCATTAAATGTTTCCTGGTGAACCCACCATCCGTCGAAAAATCATCAAAATACACCTCCCTTGAGAGGCGGGACCTTCGCAAAGTCCTCTCAGTCCGAGGTACCGCGACATCCTTTTCCCATCCTCCTTTCGGGCACGGATCCTATAGCCTGAAGGTAAGGATGCGAAAAATTTGGAGCGATACATTTTGGTGAACCCGACGTGAATGCATCATAACCTTTTGAAAACAAAAACAAAAACAAAAACAAAAAAAAATAGAACAACTAAAACATAGATGCATTTTAAAACATTTAAAGTTTAAAATCATGTTTAGATGGTAGCTCCTAAGAAAAGATTAGCAGTTACTATAAATGTAGAAAACCAATTGGCAGCCATAGAAATCAATTCTATGCTTAATGTGCCTGAAACAAGTAGAAATCAATTCTTGTGGAACGAACTTGATAGAAGACTTAGTCTCATCTCATCTAGGTCCACACAACTTAAGCAAATCAAGAGGCTAGTCCTAGATAGAATCCTGGATCCTCATCAACTAGTTTTTTATCATGAACTTCAGAGAGCTCTGCCATAGATGGTTAGCTTATAGGAGAGCTCTAGTATCTTCAGAATTGTTCACCTTCGAGGAATACCTCGAGAACGCAGCCATTGTGCACCGGTTCCTAGGTTGTGTAGAAGACCAAGAGGTTGTTCTTACGAGATAGGGAAAGATGGAATAGAGTTCCGCGAGCTGTGTTATATCGAGAGTATTGCCATGAGCTTTACTTTTATCAACCAGACATCTGAGACAGATAATATCACTATAGCTCTTTTCATCAAATTTTTAAAAGAAAACTTTCAATTTGAAGAAGAACACTTCATGACTCCTGAACAACTCGAGCCTATTAATGATATTTATAAATTGTTTATAGAAAACTAGATTATTACTTTCAGTCTTATTTCTTGCATTTATTGTGTTGATTGTCTTTACAATATTATTTCAAAAACAAAGAAAAAACTAAAAAACTAAAAAACATAGCAAAAACTTAAACATTTCATTTCAAATATTGTAGTAGGTATATAGTAAATATATACCTCTTAATTTGTTGCATATATATATATATATATATATATATATATATATATATATATATATTTGCTGAAATCAAAATTTAGCACCATGCCTAAACTTAGGAATGGTAAAGAAACTTTAGGAGAAGAAGAAGATTGGTTACAAGATACAACTAGAGACCCAAATGTCCTTCTTGGAGATCCAACTCCGGAAGGAGAAACTCTAGGTCAATCAGACGATGACCTAGGTGAAGATAAGGAACAAGAAGGAAGTGTTAAAGAGGATGGATCCTCATCCCCTAGAGTAGCTCCAAATGGAACTATTGCTTTTGACAACATAGATCATTTCAAGAAATTTCTTGATGATAACATTGATGACCTTAATGTGGCAATTCGTATTGATAAAGGGCAAATTAGTAACACTCAAGCAGCCATGGAATATATGTATGATGTGTGCACTAATCCCTTGTCTTTCATTGATCAAGAAAGTGACAAGGCTGGGCCATCCAATACGGATATGGTCACTATGGCTCAAAACATGTCAAAACAACAGGTTACCCAACCTCCTAAGGAACTTGTTATTCAACCTAAAATCATTCCCACACAAAAGAAACCTTCCTTCACTACTTTATTCCACCAAACTATTGAGCAATATGCTTCAAGTAAACAAAAACCTAAAACGAAGCCAAATACCAATTTTCAACAATCTGAAATACAACATAATACAACTTCAAAATTCCTTCATAATACTTTTCCTACCAATAATTTACACAATAGTAACATGGCATCTAATCTTCATGTTCCTCCATCATATGCCCATAAAACCCATGTCAATGCCCTACCAAACCAATATGGGGGGCAAACTAGTAATCTGGAAGCCATGGTGAAACAATTAGCTTCACGTATGGACCAGATAGATCCCTACCGTCCCTCGTATAATTATCGAGAGATATGTAGTCAACCTTTGGATCCCATAGTTGTAGCTCAACCATACCCTAAGCATTTTCCCATGCCTATCTTGCCTATATATAAAGGAACCGAAGATCCCATAGAGCATCTTCGCATGTTTAGGATAGCATGTCATGACATATCGCATGATGACTTGCTATTACTAAAAATGTTCCCAAAAAGTTTAGGTGGAATGGCATTAGAGTGGTACTATCAATTGCCCACTCATTCTTTGAGAAACTTCGAAGAAACAGTGGAATCATTTGTCCATCAATTTAGTGCCTACATCGAGAGGCATGTAACTATTAAAGATTTATACAATTTAAAACAAGACAAAGATGAATGTTTTGCCGATTTCTTAGCTAGATGGAGGCAATTGACAGGAAAACTGCACTTTGTGCTACCTTATAGGGAAATGTTGGACATTTTTATCAATAATTTACAAGAACAAATATCTTATGAGCTATCAATTGCTACCTTAACTACCTTCGATCAAGCTATAGATTTAGCTCGAAGAGTAGAAGATGCCCTCATTAGGAGAGGCCAACTTAGGAAGAAGGATGATGAGAAAACATCCAGAAATCAATATAAAAACAAACAAGTTGTCGGTGATGGAGTCACTGACAGCAAAAATGTTGCTAATATCAATGCAACGAAGACAACAGAAAAATTTATATTGAAACCTCCTGATAAGCCTCCTCGAGAATTTACTAGATTAAACCAACCCTTATCAACTATTTTACCTCAATTACTCGAAAGAGGTTTGATCCAATTACCAACTATCCAGGAACCCGATCCAACTATACCCGGATACAGAGTTGACTTACATCTGTGATTTCCATAGAGGACCTGGACATTCTACCAACGCTTGTAAAAGGTTGAAACATAAAATACAAGATTTGATTGACAATAATGAAATGGAAGTGCAAGCCTTCCAACCTAAACAAAACCCTCCTAATAATACTCAAAAGACCGTTCCCCAAAATCAAAATCAAAATGCCAATCAAACTCTAGACATATTTCAACACCCTTTACCAAGACATGGTAAAGAGGTAGCCAATCAAATCGAACATCATAATGTTCCCCCTCCTACCCGATATGTAGGAACCATTAGCGGACAATTACCTGTTCAGGATCCTCAAATATTTGACACAACCTTATCCCTGGTTACGACCAGGCCCTTACATAATTTTCAAACTTCTGATTCTAGTGATATAGAATCAGATAGTGAAAGTGAACTAGACATTACTTCAAACCAATCGAATAGTTCTGAAAATGAATCAGATCCTATTCAACCCGTCATAGATGCTATGGTTCCAGAAGAACCATTTCCTAGAAGAGTCACTACTCGACCTTCTTCTAATATATTCCTTTCTAATGAACAAGCCATCAATGCTCAACCGAGACCAGTTCAACGTCTTCATTATAACATTGTAGGTACCATTGGAGTCGTCACCCGACAACAAGCTCAAAATTCCCAACAAGAACCAAACCAGAACGATGGATCGGCTCCATTCGTTTTGAAAAATCCCAATAAAGGGAATCATGCTCCTACTGTTCAACCTAAACCCCCTTACAATATTAATGAGCAATTGTCCAATACTACGGCCAGAATTTCCCTTTTAGATTTATTAAGATCCTCTCCCACCCATAGGGATGAGTTGATGCTTACATTGAGCCAAATGATGGTACCTCAAAACATTCAACTCTGAAGCTATGGCCAATACTATCATCACTCGAGAGATTGATTGTATTGACTTTCGGGATAAAGATATCCCACAACACAGTTTACATAAGGATAATCCCTTATACATTATTGCTCTAATTGGAGATGTAGCTGTCAAAAGAGTCTTGATTGATAATGGCTCATCTCTAAACATTTGCACTTTTGACTTCTACCAACGATTTGGCTTTAGAAGTGATGAAATGAAGAAAACCGATATGATTATCAAAGCTTTTAATGACGAAACACAAGAAACATGTGGAGTTATTACCCTCCCATTGCAAGTTGGTCCTAGAACCCTAGAAACAACCGTGTTTATTGTACATTGCCCAACATCGTACAATATACTTTTGGGTCGCCCTTGGATCAATGCCATGCGAGCGGTCCCATCAACCTTACACCAATGTGTTAAATTTGAGTTTAAAAATTAGTTGGTCACTATCCATGGTGACCCTAGACCCTTTGATATGTGTGCTTTGGCGGGAACCCGTTGGAGTGCAATTTTGCCCTGCTCTGTCATCCACACATCCTAGTTCTTATTTTTCATCTAAAACTATGAAACACACACCCATAACTTCACCTATTTCCCCTCCATTAATTTCATCCTCCTATATAGATCAACAACCCTCTAAACAAATCATTTTAGAACCTCAAAAAGATCTTAAATCTACAACCAATCCTTCAAGTTCTATCCCTATAAATTCAAAACCTATAGACACATCTATCATACCTTCCACATCTAAAGATATAGGTAATAAGCCTTCTACATCTTATGCCCTTTCTGATGAACTTTTACCAGATTTATCCACAACCTTAATATCAGAAAAAACAAATGCTTTCATGCAAGATTCAATTCTTTTAAATAACTTGCCGCCATCTCCTCGTACTTTGGGCCTCCCACAACCTATGGGAAGTACTTACCAAGTCGGGAGTTGTGCCTTCATTTATAAAGGATATGACTAGGGAAGAATCCCTCGAAATATCAAAACTCATCATGAGGGATATGCTCGGTGTTATTTTACCAATGATTATATTAAAGCTAAACCCATGATGCTTAAAATGGGATATAAAGGGAAAGGCTTGGGACCTTTCCAAAATGGCATGAAAGAACCTTTCGAGGTAGAACCGTGGCCTACCCGCTGTGGTGTGGGCCTATTTCCTAGTAAGGGTCAACCCTTTCCTTTTGAAGATGATGATCATCTCATATGTTATCAAGATTATTTGGATAGGCATGTTGATTTGCCTCTTAAAAATCAGTCATTTTCATGCAACATGCTATCCATAGCTTACCCTGAAATGATTGCTGACCCCGATGAAGAGTTGGAAGGAGATATCTTCCATGATGTCTCTGTTGAAGAGATGTTACACAATGGATTTTATTTTGATGGTTCTATACCAACTATAGCCCAACTTGAGGCCACTAATCCTCAAGATGAATTATCTAAATTAACCTTACAAGAATTACAAGAATTGGGCGTTTCACCCGCCCCACCTAATTTTGAAAGAGATCTACACATGGAGGTAGAAAACGTCATTAAAATTAATATTGGAGCCGAGGACAATCCTCACATAATCAATATTGGATCAGAATTAAGTCAAGAAAAACAAGAACAATACATTGCATTCCTTAAAGAGTATGAAGATGTCTTCGCTTGGACATATGAAGATATGCCGGGTCTAGACCCTTCCGTAGTCATGCATCATCTAGTGGTCCATCCGGATGCTAAACTCTGTTAAACAAAAACTTAGAAAAATGCATCCCAAAGTGGCTCTGCTAGTCAAAGGGGAGTTAGAAAAACTCCTGAATGTTATCTTTATACAAGCTATTGATTATGCTGAATGGATCTCAAATGTAGTTCCAGTCACCAAGAAAGAAGCTACCAAAGTTAGGGTTTGCACAGATTTTAGAGATATTAACGCTGCATGCCCTAAAGATGACTTTCCTCTTCCAAACATGGATCAAATCATTGACTTTACTATCGGGAGTGGGATGATGTCCTTAATGGATGGATTCTCCGGTTATAATCAGATCAGGATAGCTCCTGAAGATCAGGCTAAAATAGCCTTTATTACCCCCTGGGGTACCTTTTGTTGGAAAGTGATGCCATTTGGCTTAAAGAACGCAGGTGCAACTTATCAACGAGCTATGACCTACATTTTTCATGATATGATGCATGATATCCTACATGATTATGTAGATGATATTATAGCTCGCTCTATTATTGAAGATAATCATTTAGATGATTTGAGAAAAGTTTTTAATCGATTACGAGAATATCTCATTCGATTAAATCTAGCAAAATGTATATTCGAAGTTAAGCCTAGTAAAGGGGTTTTAGTTTCTTTACGTGGTATTGAAATCGACCCTCTCAAGATTGCGGCCATCACTGATATGCCCGCACCTACTAATATATCTGAGTTACGAAGTTTACAAGGTAAACTTCAAGCTATCCGTCGCTTCATCGATAAGCTGGCGGACAAAACTGGTCCCTTTCTTAAACTCCTTAAGAAGGATGTCCCTTTTAATTGGGACACCGAATGTAGAGAAGCTTTTGAACTTCTCAAACAATACCTCCTTAATCCACCTGTGCTTTCACCACCTAAACCTGATCGCCCATTCCTCCTATATATTTTAGCTTCAGATTCTGCCTTAGGAGCCCGCCTCAAATAAGTCATGCTTAGAGCCTTTGGATGTGTTTCTAATCAATGAAACTACTCCTGAACCTTGGTATACGTACATATTTGATTTTCTCCAAAATGGGACTTTCCCTGCCAATTCTAATAGAAACCAGCGTCGGTTATTACGTCGACGAGCAAGTCACTTTGTAATAATTGGCAATACTTTATATAGGAGATCTTTTGAAGGTATCCTATTAAGATGTTTAAACTTAGAAGAGTCTAAATCATCCTTGAGTGAAGCCCACGATGGATCTTGTGGAGGACACTTTAGTGGTAGTGTCATTGCTAAAAAGCTCCTTCGGATAGGATACTTTTGGCCTACCATGGAAACGGATGCACATGAGTATGTGCGCCATTGCGACAAGTGCCAAAAACATGCTGACCTTGTCCATGCGCCTGCACAAGAGCTGCAGGCTATTTCATCTCCTTGGCCCTTTTCTAAATGGGGCTTAGATATTATTGGAAAAATCAATCCTGTGTCATCTGATGGACACAAGTTCATCATAACCGCCACTGAGTATTTCACGAAGTGGGTCGAAGCTATGCCTTTAGCTTCTCGCACTGGCACACAAGTCTCTAAATTTATTTTTAATCAAATCATTTGTAGGTTCGAAATTCTTGCAAATCTCATCTCTGACAATGGAACTTGTTTCAAAAATAAATATGTTAAAAAATTATGTCAAAAATATAAGATTCAACATCGTTGGTCCACTCCCTATTATCCTCAGGGTAATGGTCAAGCAGAAGCATCTAACAAAACCTTAATCAAAATTCTCAAAATATTGGTCAATAAAACTGGTCGTGACTGGCACATTCAATTATATCCAGCCTTGTGGGCCTATCGAACTAGTGTTCGAACCCCCACGGGAACTTCACCATTTGTTTTGGTTTACGGTGCTTGAAGCAGTTTTTCCATTTGAATTGGAAGTTCCTTCTTTGGCTCTGCTACTTCAAGATACCGAAGTAGGAGATGAATATCGAGCTGGCAGACTCAGTCAGTTGGAACTCCTAGATGAAAAATGCATCAATGCTTTGGAGCATCTCCGTGCTTACCAAAACAAGCTTAAAAGATCATATGCTAAGAAAGTTCGTCATCGATCCTTTGAGATCGACGACCTTGTTTTAAAAGAAAATCATAAAAATACAAATGCAACTAAGGACCTTAAAGGTAAATTTGAGCCCAACTGGCTTGGACCATACATTATTACTGCCAAATTTGAATCAGGAGCATACAAATTATCTACCTTAGATGGTAAAGAACTTAAAGAACCCATGAATATTTTGCATCTTAAATGTTACTATGCATAAATTTGGTCATTTCATCCTTGTATATATTTGTTTCAAATACAAAATCACTATCTTGTATTTCTTTCAAATTTATAAATTCAAAAACACCAAAAACATTCATAATCACCAAAATCTTCAAAACTATTTATTGCATTTATTTATAGCACTTGTTAAATTTTTTGCTCAAAAACAAAAAATAAACCAAAAATCAAAATAATGATAAAAATATAAAAACAACAATATGCTTGACTCTTTTGAAACCAAAACAATATAAAGAAGAAAGAGAGAGTCAAACATTCTCAAAACTTCTCAAAAAATTATTTATATATATTTTCTTACAATTATTGCAGTTATATGTTTCAAATTATTTTGGATAAATTAGCATTTATTTGGAATCCCTCACTTGCACACTCACAAAAATAAATATCTTGATTTTATCTGGCATGATTACTAATCTCTCTTATATCAAAGTCCACAAAATTCAATTAAATAAAGTTTGAGCATAGAGAATTGATCTTGTTATTTACTTAAACCAAGCACATCTTTTCACAATAAAATGATTATATTTGTAATTTCCATGTTTTGCTACATAGTAGAAGTGATTTCTTGAGCGAAAAGTTTCCCCTGCTATCCTATCATGCACATGGTCTAGAATCTTTGAGAATTGGCAAAAGGACAAGCTCACCCCTACCCAGAATAAAAATCCCTTGCTCTACAGCTAATCCGAGCAAGTATCCCTAGCAAAGAAAAAGAAAAAAAAAGTTCAAGAAAAAGAAAAAAGCAAAAAAATGTTATTTTATATCATTACAACAATATTTCAAGCACTATCTCAAAAATCAAGCAAAAAAATACAAAAAGAAAAACCAGAAAAGCAAAAGAAAAGCAAAAGCAAGAAAGCAATAAAATCCCTTTCCCTACCCTTTGAAAAGAAAAGAAGGGTTGATGAGCTTGAATCCCTGGAATTCTCAATTATTCGAAAAGCTGTGAGGTAAGCCCCATAACAAGTGGTTTGTGCCCAACCTGCTTGGCCTTGGGTAACTCCTAGCGTGGTGATATGTCCGTCACATTAGCGACCTTCTTTTGTATAGACCTATGTCTGCTTATGGATTAGCTAGCTCTTGATAATCCGACCTACATAGTAGTCTAGTATGGTTATATGCATCTACATCATGGTTAATGAACACTTATTTGGTTTCTTCAAATCACTTGTATCATATTATCTTGCTCAAAACTGGTAAATGCACAAAGCAATTGCACACACATTTGTATTTGAGAGATTTTGTGTATCATTATGATAAATCAAGATCGGAAATGAATTCACATATGCACATGGGATTCCTTATAAATCTAACTTTTGTCTTCAAAATACTTTGAAATATTATTTTTGCAACTTGTTTGGAATAAATCAAGTACAATTGTTTACCATAAAGACAACTATATAATAGAAAAATCAAAAATTTCTTTCAAAATATACAATCAAAACATATATATCTGGTTGACTTTCGCGACGATGGTATAGTTCCAAAACCAAAATTGAAATTTTATGCCTAGCGCAAGTCCTCATTTTCATATTTTTTGTTTATCAAAAATCAACCATGCAATAAAACTATCTTTTTTTGGATTTTCGTGATGATGGTATAAGTCTATACCTACATATTCTATGCCTAGCGCAAATCATTGTAACAATTTTTATTCCCCATTTATTAAAAATCATGAAAACCATATGACTTAATTCATTATGTTACACAAATTATGCTTTTAAAAAGCAAACACATTTTCATTATTTCATGTCATTATGTCAACCTTTCAATTTTGCAATGATGGTATAATTCCTAAGGAATTATTCCAAAATTTTATCACACTTAGGAATTTATGCCTAGCAAAAATCATTTTAAACATTATTTCATGCATACTATTTTCATGAAAATCTGAAAACCAACCATCATCATCATCATCATTTGCACCATTGCACCAAAGTCTTAAGACAGTCTCTTAAGCACTCTTTTACTTTTAACAATATTTCTATAAATGGGATTAGCTTGACGACCGAGTGAGCAGCGACTCCATGAAATGGTCTATAATAGCGACAATGTCCTTTGAAATTATTGTTAGAAGTCTCTTTTTATCTTTTATCACATTTCATCACAAACAATCAATTTGTTACATCAGATTATTTCATTCAAAATATTATAGCATGACATCAAAATTATAAATTTTCAAAACGACATAATTTCATGAATCCTCAAATTAATCAATCAAACATAAAAGCATCATAAAAATAACATAACACAAGTCATATGATCAAAAACATATCATATATATATCAACAATATATATACATCATCAAAACTGGATTGGTATGCCACAATCTGTACCTCGGCATACTCAATCCTCTATCAATAAAAAATAATAAAAATACAATGTCAATCTGTACAATGCCATGCAGCCCTCTAGCCTCGAGAGCCCCTCGAGCTCTTCGCCTCATCTCCTCCCCCGCCCTGAGGTGGACGAGGTGGCCCCATCGCAGTTTGAGTAGTCCTAGTCCTCGATCGGGACGTGGTCCTCGATGACCCGATCCTGATCGGATCTGCAATGTTGGCTGGCAAGGGTAGTCTATCCGCCTCTGGCACCAGCTGATAATACAATGTCTGGTAGAATTTAAGTTGGGCAATAGCCCGTGTCAGCTCCCTAGAGCTCGCCCCTCCGCCCCGTTCCCTGAGGCGTGCAATCTCGTCCCGTAGATGTGCCACCTCAGCTCGGTGGCATGTAGCCTCATCCTGTAGAGTCTGCACCTACGCCTGGAGACGATCTCTCTTCGCCTAGAGAGTAGCCATCTCGCTACTCTCTCCTGTCTCGACGCCCTTGCCCTTATCGAGCGATGGTGGCCTCTCCCTCTATGGAGATGGGGGTCTCGCCTCCCTCCTCTCCCTCTGTCGTGGCCTCTCCTATGCCTGTGGCCTCCTCGGCTCTCTCCCACCGTGACCCTAGGCCGCCTCCATCGTTGCCTGGCACCGCCTCCCTATCCGATGCACAACCGCGTGGATCAGACCCTGTGCCCTCGTCATCCGAGGAGGGCGGATGCCTGCGTACCAGGCATCATAGCCATCGGCTACCCCTACGTCATCCCCATCCACTGGCTGGATGGGGGCATCATCCGCGTCCTGGCTCCAGAACCGCTGCATGTCCGGAGCCCCGCTAACCGTGGTGTTATCCCGAACAGTCCGAGAAAACTCATAATCCCTCAGAGATGGGATCCCCCGCTGTAGATCGAACTGTCTCAAAACTTGGTCGTAGCGATGGAGCTCCACCTCTCCCCTCTCCATCCGAAGCTAGCAAACTTGCCTGACGCGAGCCAACTCCTGTCCGTCCTCGGCCCACCCTGGATGCTCCCTCCATGGCCTCCAGGTGATCTAGTCCAGGACTAAGTCATCCAATAGTCTCTAGGACATAGGGAGGTCGATCCGCCGCTGTGACCCTCTTCGGAGCCACCAGTAGAAGACTCGGGGCCTCTCCCCGTCTACCCCTATCAGAGGAAGCCCTATCGACCTCCGCACTGCAATGTGCTCCCAGCACCAAACCTGTAGAAGCGATGTCATAACCAGACATCGGCCGCCCTTGTACACGACCCCATATAGGATCCTGTATAATCGGCATAGTACAAAGCTTCCCCAAGAAAACCTGTACCCGTGGTCTCGCATGTCGTAGATCACATCTGCCAGCATCCACGGCACCCTGCACCCACTCTGGTGGCACAGCAAAAGTCCACCAACTACTCCAGCTAGAACCCGTGTGAGTCTAGATGCCCCAGGAATCTAGCGTAGTGCCTCGATATTAACTCCGCCCTTCTCTAGGGCGAAGCTCGGGTCACCACACAGTCATCCCATAGCATGGCCCTGATTGGCCGCAGGAGTGATCAAGCGTCCTTGTATGGGGATTCTCAGAATCCTCCATACATCCTCCAGAGTGGGAGTCATCTCCCCTGTAGGTAGCCAAAAACATGAGGAACCCGGATACCATCTCTCTGCTAGGGTCGTCAGTAGCCCCATATCTGTAGACACTTGTGGCATCTCTACCACATGCTGCAAGCCGGCCTGTGCCAGCTGATCTCGCTCTGCCTGTGTGAGAGTGGCCAAGTCATCTCTCAAACCTCCATACTTCCATTCCTTGCTCTTTAGCAAACCTCTCTGCAAACATAAACAACAAAACAACAAACAATCATTAATAAACAATTCAAGTAATTAATAATGCAAGTTAAAATTCAATTTTATGCAATTGATGATATCGCCCACTATTGGATGATATCGTCCCAAATTTGAGCATAATCATCTCCGATTTCGCAAGCCGAAATCGTCCCTAATTTGACGAAATCGTCCCCCTTTCGCCGATTTTGCCCTTGGGTGAAATTGGCGAAATTGAGACGATTTCGTCGAAATCGGGACGATTTCGTCCCGACGACGTCGATGGCCCAAAAATGGCCGCGATGCTCAAAATTCATCTAAAAATTACCTACAAAGCATGTAAAATTAAATTAAAGCATTCTAGTTAAGTCTAGACTCTTACCCGTAGACCGCGTCGGACCTCTGTCGATCTGTGCGTCGTCTCCACCATTTTTGCTTTAGAGCTCTAAAAAACCAAAAAATGAACAATAAAAATGAATTAGGGTTTTACCCTATTTTTCTTAATTTTATTCAAAAATAATTTTTTTGCTTTTTCGCGTTTTTACCTCAAACGTTCGATTTGGGTAAAAACACGGAGGGGGCACCATAGTAAGTCTGTCGTACGATTCGACCAAGAATCGTCGCCTAAAAATGGGAATAATTTTTGCTTTCTCGTAGATCGAGAAGAACTCATCTTTAACGCATTTTCTTCGAAAAATTCGCTAAAGAGGGGGCAAAATGTAGCACCCTAAAATTGGCGCAGTGAAATTGTAATAATTACATTCACCTTAGTAAATAATTTAAATTCAAATTTAACCTCCCAAACCGCCCGTTAACCGTCGGGTAATCCGTTTCCCCCTTTTTCGTGCCATTTTTAGAGGTTGTTTTGACCGTTTGACGATATCGTCGCCGATCAAACGATATCGTCCCAGATCTGACGATTTCGTCTGGGCTAGGACGTCCAGACGATCTTGTCGCAAAACTAATTTTGCAAAGTTAGCTTCTGTTCCAACGGGTCTCTAATCCGGACAGAAGCGTGTCTGCACCGTTAGAGACCCTCCCCCGTTGGAGATCTCCCAAATAGGGATGATCTCCAACCTCCTAACTACTCCCCTAAGCCTATTTAATCCCTAGGACCTTCCCTTCCCAACCCCTGGCTGAAATTCTCTGAAACCTAACTTCATGCACGTTAAATCATCCTAATTTTTCATTTGCAGTAGTCCTATATCAATTTTGTTGCAGGTATCATCTTGTTTTTCAGCCGGAGCAAGCATACATCGTCGCCGACGAACCTGTTCAGATCGAAGGTGATCCTGTCGAATCAGAGACGATTTCGTACTGATGCGAGACGATCTCGACTGCAGTCCACATTGAGGCAATCAGTGCCCAAAGTTTGCACTTCTCAACCTTTTCTTTGTTGTTTTGTTCTACAAATTAGATAGTTTATTCAGTATTTTATACTACTTTGCATTTGGAGTTCACCCATTTAGATTAAGTGCATAATTAAATCCTAATTATCATCTAATTAGCATGATTCATTCATGTTTCTGTGCTTAAGTTCCAGTTTGATAACACTATTGTCATTTTATATCATTTTCCTTTGTTATCATTGTTGTATTCTTTGTATTTTGCATCTGTTTTTCTGTTTGCAGGTCTCTGACGAATTTGTCGAACGAATTCGTCAGATCTTAGACGATTCCGACAGATCTCAAATGATTCTGTCGAATTCCAGACGATCTTGACTGCCTCAAACACCAGAATCTTCATCAGACATCCAGATCGGTATTCCTCATTTACTTTCGATAGTTTCTCTGTTTTTTGTCTTTAAATCTGTTTTTGTACTCATTAAATCTGCATTTTCATTTAGATTAATTTAGACTCATTTGGCCAAACCTAGGATATGAATGCTTAAGGCTAAAAACGAACACATAAAAACACATTCCAAACCTAGGCGTGGAAACTGCCATTAAATGTTTCCTGGTGAACCCACCATCCGTCGAAAAATCATCAAAATACACCTCCCTTGAGAGGCGGGACCTTCGCAAAGTCCTCTCAATCCGAGGTACCGCGACATCCTTTTCCCATCCTCCTTCCGGGCACGGATCCTATAGCCTGAAGGTAAGGATGCGAAAAATGTTCATCTCTCTTTATTCAAGAAATGGTGTTTAGAAATTCATTGTATTAAATAAGGAAGGTCATCCATATAGAAATGTGGTGGTTCACCTTCCATGAGTTACAAAATACATATTAAATGAAAATTACACACAAGTGATTTACCCTTTTATGTTTTGTCTTCTCATGATTTTTCAACATAGCTAGAGATGCATTTTGGCTACAAAAATCTTAAAAAATAAAATTACTATTTTAGTATGTGTTTTTTTTTTATATTTTTTAGAGTCATCAAAGTACTTTTCTACAAATGTGTTAGCAACCGTCAAAGACAAAGTTGTCTATGGAAGCTATTGTTCTATTTAATATTTTCAATGCTTCTTGAATGGATCAAAATGGAGTCTTGAGCACAAAGCTATGCCCCTAATAGTGTAATTATGATTACAAAAACATATTTTTAAGCATTTTTGAGTATAAATCCATATTGTAAAAGAGTCACATGCATAGATCAACACATTCCAGGACTTACATTTCCAACTCTTATTTACAAATATCACCAACATGTGACACATGCATCCATATGTGCACATGTTCGTACGTTTATGCTTTCATGCAAATGTAAACCCATGCAGACATGACATCTACATATCAATTTATCCACCTAGAACCCCCTCTTACAACAAAGAGAAGAAATATTAGTAGAAAAACTATTTTCAATATGCCACCCTCTAAAGGAATATATCATGATGGATGCTCAAAATCCCTTCATCACAAGGCTATAACCAATAATTCAAACTATTGAGATCACGTTTACAAGGAGGATTTTGGATCAATAATCAAAGGTGATATCCTCTCCTTCAACCTAGTTGCATATTCTTGTTGTGTAAGCATCCCAACATATGATCCAATCTACTCCAATTTGTCCACTTTGTCAAGTAATGCATGTATGATTTGTCAAACTTAAGGAAAATATTCCATAAAATTAAATAAGGTATACAAAAACCATCTAAGTATGAAATCACGCATCCAAGGGGGTCCACTACAAAAACAAATAAAATCAACCTTTGGCAAAATTTGGGGCATAAACAATAGAGGTGACAACACGATCATAGAGCATGTAAGACAAAGTACTTAGTAATCCTACTATACACAATAGACATAAAGGCATCCTACAATATTGAGGTATGTCAATTTCAAGTCTATAATAGTACAGAAGATACTACATGTTATAATTGAGGGATAAAACTATGCAAGGTTTGATAAGCTTGGTCATGCCAATACTAACTAAAGATTGATTTCTTCAAGTAACCCAAACATTAGCATGTAAACAAGGAGGATGATTTGAAACCAAATGGATCTAAACACTTATCATTAGCATGTCAAGTAACGAATAAAATAATTTGAGGATATGTAGCTAGCTTTAATTCAAAACTTGTTTCCTAGTAGAATATAAAATACCATCCTAAACCTATGGCATTACATCCTTTGTCAAACTATAGGGTAGCGACCCTTGTCTTGATAGTAGCAAACTAACATGTGTATTACGTTCAATATTTAAACAAATAGTGCCTCCTATATTTAGTCCTTTAAAATTAAATGTATAAATTTCAATTTGAGTTATGCTTAACACTAACTTCCATTGAGAATTATCTAATTTAACTATAATTTTTTTGGTAAGTAAAATAAATTAGATTAAAAATGGGTTTTTATCAAGGGACCCAAAACCTTATTACAACAAAAGCATCAAGTGCTTAGCAATTTTAACAACCAAATCAGGAAGGAATAGAGCCCCAATCCAAGGAAGGAAACAAAAGCAGGAAACAAAAGCAAAGCTGAAATAAAACCCTTCCTCATTAGTAAAGATAAACAGGAATTCAAAAACCAATATGGAGCTAATTCTTAGGATCCTTGCCTTCCTCGACATTGCTACCATAATTAGCCATACTCGGCACATGGATACCCGCTTCCTTAAGGATATATTGATCCTCTTCTAGGAACTTCTCATTAAGGAACAAAATATGCATCACATTTTGGATGGCCACATAGTTGTCCAACATGTTTTGGAGCATAATAATCCCGGATGAAAATGATTAATTAGGAAAACCTTCAATCCTAGAAAACTTCTCCAAAAAAGGAAGAAAGCCTTTATCATCAAGGATAACTTCGACCACAGGATCAAGGCTAAGGGAAAAATGCTCATAGAAGCTCATCTTGGAATTAATGCTAAAGGAACAAAAAAAAAGAAGTTGAACAAGCACACCAACTGGACTTGGGATCTAAGCTAGGATGAAGTCTATAAATAGCTTTCCAAAAGGACCAAAAGGGAGTCTCAAGAATAGGTATATCAAAATAGAAATACTCCCTAGGACAACCATTAGCCTCAGAATCCAAAACAAATCTAGCAAAGGAGAGGTTTTTTGGAGGTACAAAATGGCTTCCTCCAAAAATCCAATCATAAAACTGCCACCTGGTCTTGGGATACGAGGAAAATCAAGGGAATAACACACGAGTTGGAATACGACACACCAACTAAGAACTTTGAATAGCGGTCCCAAAAATGCATGGGAGGGATCAATAACTTGGAAACATTCTAAGGGGTGGCCAAGGATCGAGGCACAAGGAAAGCACCCCCCATTGGCATCAGAATTGGGCACGCAATCCACATTTTTAAAAATGTGATAATACTTATGCATTGATCTGTCAAAAAATCTTCCCAAGGAAAAGATATTGGGAATTTTAAAAACCATAACTCCTTGTTGTTGGAAATAACACCCAAGAAAATTTGAAACAAGAGTCCAAAAGGATAAAAATTTGAAAATTCAATCATTTGAAGCCACTTGAGGATTGTCATTTGAAATTTTTTTGTAGTTAACAATGATAGTTATCTCCCAGGGTAAATGGTTCGTCTATGTGGATAAATGTGGCAACTCCACTTCCAAGTTTACAATGCATCTGCAGCCCTATTGGCCTCTCGTAAGGCATGCTAGAAAACAACTTCCTGATGATAACAATAAGGGATCAAGGCTTCCTCCATGAAATCCTTAATACGCCAAGAGGGAGGAATCTAATTATTTAGATAGCCTATAGTGTTCAAAGAATCCCCTTCAACAATCAGCTTACCAGGGAAATCCTTGGCAAGGCATAACCCTCTCCAAACCGCACTAGCCTCTACCACATTATATGATTGAACACTCAAAGGCTCCGCAAAAGCCATAATAGAAATGCCTTCATGATTTTTCAAAATTCCCCCAATTCCAGCATGACCAGGATTCCCTTTAGCTACTCCATCAATATTTATCTTGAGCCATCCCTTTTGAGGAGGTATCCATCTAAATTTTTTCCTATTATTTGACCTAGATTGAGACTGAACTTCATCCAATGGGATCTTCAAATATCGACAAAGGAAAGCCTCATATCTAGAGACTGGACGAGAATTTTAAGGGATAAGAGAGGTATTTTCATTAGCTGAGGCTAGGATCTTATTGAATAATGAAAGGGGATCAAGGCTTTTATTTAAAAACACTCTTCGGTTCCTTTCCATCCAATTTTTCCATAAGAAGTGATGGAGGCACGAGTTCCAAAAAAAATTAAGGTGAGGATTAAGGAAGGGAATCGACCATTGAACAAAAATATCAATCAAAGACTGGGGCTTGGCCCAACTAATCTGGACAACACTGAAGATATTGTTAAGAGTGGAGGATGAGAAGGGGTAATCTAAAAATAGATGATGAGGATATTCCCATTCTGCTCGACATAAATAACAACGATTAGGGACTATCATACCCCTTTTAATAAGGTTATCAGTAGTTAGGATTCTTTCTTGGATAACTAGCCATGATAATATGGATACTTTTGGAATAAGGTGTTTGAGCTAAACCAATTTAAAAAGAATCAAGGGTCCTTCACAAGACAACTGTAGGAGATAGGTTGACTTAATTATGAATTCCCCACTCTCTGTAGGTTCCCAAAATAAAGAATCATTATAAATAAATGAAGGAATAATCAAGGAACTCAATAAGGATTCAATATGGGTAGATTCAATTGGAAGATGAGGACACCTAATGGGTTTCTAAACTTGTCTATTTATGGACAGGCTCAAAATATCAGCAACTTTTGTCCCTATAGAGGCGTCCATGAAATCCTTTAGAGGTGAAATACTTGTATCTTCAATTAAAGGATGCCCCTTAATCCATATTTTATGCCAGAAGTTTATATCTTGTCCATCTCCCAACTTCCATCTCAAGTCTTTACGAAGGATGGCTCTTGTATTAATAATAGACTTCCAAAAGGTAAACCTGAAAGTGGGAATCCTGTCACTGAGGAAATCAACACTCTGAATATATTTCCTTTTTACAATCTTAACCCAATTGGCATTTGATATCAGTTGCCAAGATTTTTTGGCTAAGAGGGCCAAGTTCAAAGAGTAAATTCTCCTAAGGCCAATTCCCCCTTGATCCTTAGGCTTACAAATTTTATCCCAAGCAACTAAGTGGAATCGATTCTTACTTTCAGTTCCAAACCAAAAGAAATTCTTTTACAATTGTTCTATCCTGTTATAGACTACCATTGGAGCTTTTAAAACCGATAGGAATTACACAAGGATACTCTAAAGGGAAGCAATAGTGAGAGTGGCTTTCCCAACCTATGATAACAACTTTCCTCTCCAACCCACAAGTTTTCTTTGGATTCTTTCAACCACATTGTTCCACATAGCTTCCTTAGGAGCTCCTATAAAAAAAGGAAGTCCCAAGTAGGTCGTAGTAATTTTATCAATAAGGCACTGTAAAATCCCAGCTATCCTGATTTTCCTTTGGATGGGAGTGTTAAGGAAATAAATATTTCTTTTATGAAAGTTGACTTTTTGCCTAGTTGCCTCCTCATACACCTAGAATATATATTTAATAACTTGGGCTTCAAAAACAAATACAAGAGTAGAAATAAGTGTGTCATCCACAAATTGTTGATGGGTAACCAAATCAACCTGCAAAGCTGCTCTTATTCTAGATAGAAGTCCCACACGGTAAGCCACCTTTATCATCCTTCCCAGAGCTTCAGCCATTTTTATAAATAGAAGGGAAGAAATAGGATCCCCTTTCCTAAGTCCACTTTTACTTTGGACTTAGGGGATAAATAGGATCCCCTTGCCTAAGTTCTTATTTTTCAATAAAAAGCATCTATTCAATAATTAATCCACACTTAATCTACTTATAAATTAGTTCTACAACTAACCTCTCTTGCTCTAGTAGTTCTACAACTTGCATAATTCAATGTTTAGTAGTAATACAACTAATCTCTCTTGCTCTAGACATTCCACTAACCTCTTAGTAATATGCAACTAACCTATAATAATGTCGCATTTTTTTGAAAAATAACTTGAAAATTTTATATTAAAATAATCATTTACAAGTTGGTATGAGACTCCTCCCAGCCTTAGCCGATAAGAACACGTGTTTACAACAGTAAAAGAACATCTACATTAGGGCCAAATATCCTAAACCATATTTCTACAAGGATTGTCCACATGTTTACAATAGTAAAAGAAGATCTACATTGGATCCAAATCTCCTAAACCATATTTCTACAATGGTTGTCAAAATTAGCTAAACATTGGATTTTCTCACCAACCTGCCTAATCCTCTCATCCTCAATAGCCATGTCATTGTGCCACTGAACCCCTACCTCCTTCTCAGTACCCATATTAGCCAAGAAATCTTCCACTTTATTTAGATCTCTACTCATAAATTGGAATAACATTATCTAATTTCCTCCACAATTCCTTAATTTGGGTGACAAGAATCCTCAACCTTCATGTCTTCAAAGAAAAGTTCCTCATGCAATCTAGAGCTCCTACCACTATTTAAGAATATGATTTTATGATTATCCTTCTGTTAATAATCAATGTTGTAATTTATTATTTCATCCTACAAAAAATAGATTTTTCATGCCTTGGTCTTTTATGATAATAATCCCCCTCTTGATTCTGATATTTTATCTCAATTCCTTTGTCTATCTTGTATTTGTTATTAACTTGTACTAAACGAAACACTCTTTTGTGCAAGTGAATCCAATCAAACTCGTACAAAGTGTAGCTCCCACTTAGGTCTATCTCTTACTCATAAAAATTGAAAACCTTAAAAATAAAGCTTTAAACTACTTTAGTTGTTCCCTTTTGTGCTCTCTTCCTAGTGTGTACTCAATGATATAGTGAAGGCAAACACATTCAAAACCTTATTAGAAAGTTTCACCTACAAGGGTTTACTCCTCTTTGGAGTTGAGTCATTCTCCTCACCTTGCCCATTCCCTTTTACCTTATTTTTATCTTTGATAAAATTCAAAAATTTAGAATAAATTACTTTTCAATTATGTTCTCTCATGTTTTCTATACTAGGTTCTAGAAAATAAAAATTGCAAGCATTGTAGGATGAATAGTATCTCCTTTTCATACTTGTTTTTTCCTATGAAAGAGATACTATCTCTCAAAATATTTACATGATCCATTGCAACATATCCATAATATTCCAAATAAATGAAATCTTAATAATCTATATTTATTAAAAGATATTTGATGATATTGTAATTGATATATTCAAAACCTATTGTGAGGGTTTTGCATAACAAATTAGCTAAGACAAATTTTCTTGTATGTTTGTGTCAAATTAGCATGTACATCATGACACCTCTCATATATTCACAAAGATTAATTATATGAGTTTTAATTTATATTTATAATACAAATAAAGCGCATCCATCGAATAATTTGTTCTCTCTCATAAATTTTAGATGTAATCAAATTATGTTAGATTTCTTGCTTCTTTTTATATTTTTCTATTATTTTGGTATGGAAGGTGAAATATCTAAATTGCTTAGTATGTTCTTTCTTAGATCTTAATTAGTCTACTTTTTCAATCCCATGGTTTGCAATGTGATCTTTTCATTCTTTTGATGGAAAATTTTGAAGATTTATCTCTTACTGCCAAAAGTGACATATAGTGAGAATAATAAAAAACACTAATTAAAACTTATAACAAACAAAATATAAAATAAAAACGTAAGGAACTAGCTAGAAACAAATTCTATTAAATATGCTAAAATCAAAATTGTGGTAAATTAAAAATTAATTGGTGAAAACTAAAATATAAATTGTATTTGTGACAAAGATGTAATTTTCCCTGAGTTTAATGGATATAAAGTCACATTACATCTACATATGTGGCATGAATTAATGGATTGCATATGGTTTTATTTTGCATCAAATCCTCCATGACCATTCACAAAGTACACTTTAAGAATTTTTGGTCCACATCATAGGCTACATCAATTTGCAAGGATACAATTACTTCTTGCGATGAATTTTTCGTTAGTGAAGATTGCATGCTCCAAATAGCTCTTTTATCCTTTACCTATCCGTAGCCTCTTAATAACAAGTTAATTGTAAATGGTCCCTTGCTTCCTAAAAATATGTGAAATATAACTATTGGAATTTTAACTCATACTACGTCATAAATTTACGAGTCATTCAAGCTTCCAACAAGACTTATGTTATGTGCATCCATTTGCATAAAAAATCTCTATCGCCTAAATATGAACAAGAAACTGAAGTGTACAAAATGAAATTCTAAAAAAATGAACATATATTCTAATCTTCAACTAATATATCGTGATTATTTGCTCCTATAAGGGGGGCCTTCCTTGCTACACTCAAAGGAGATCAAGGGTTGGAGAACATTGGGATTGTGTTGATACAAATATGATTATTGTAACAAACAAATTCTAAGGAGAATTTCCTTTTACATTAAACTCCTTCTTTCCTAGAAGTTATACGACAATTGATGGTTTTTGTAACAATTCATATCAAAGTGCCTATTCAATTATTTTCTAATTGTTATCCTTTGAATTCAGTTAATAGGTGGATCTCAAACAATCAAATATTAAAACTTGTAGTATTCTAATATTATATGACTAATGAGGTAGATGGTTGTAACATCCTAATCAGCTCTGTCTTACTACTTATTCTATTACATGATCAAAATATTAATGTGAGAAATGGTCACAATCTCTCAAGCAATCCAATTATATATAATTTTGTTGATCTTATTTTAATAATTCGTCATCCTAAATATAGTATCTTACTATAACATTTTAAGAGCTTTATATTAACTACCTTATTCTATGATATTATTATTACATAAGTGTATAAGAAATATAATACATATTATTACATATGAATGTCATTTTATACAATGAAGTATTGCTCTATAGCAAAATAATATCTAATTTACATGTCGTACTCTAAAATGTTTGCACTATCAACCCATACAATCAACGTGTAAGATACATTATGTAGTCATTGTGTAGAATGCATTTGCAAGTAGCAATCTATAACTTACAATTTGCAATTTTTAGCTTATAATCTATAATTTACCTTAAACAAAATAACCTTTTAATTCTAAATAGTGGCAAAAACATGATATTTTTGGTGCTTATCAAATATAAAGGTACCTCACATATTCTTTATGGAAGGTTCCAAAATGGATGGATCATAAACTTCTTCTTTTTTATGTTTGCAACCAATATGGCATGTTTCTAATTCAATGTCAGTAGTTGTATTATTATAATATTATAGGATTAACGAGGTAGGTGATTGTAACATCCCAACCAACTTAATATTATTCTATTACATGATCAATGTGAAAAATGGTTATAACATCTCAACCAATCTTACTAAATGAATGTTTAACATCTTATTTAAGAACTGGTTATCATAAATATAAGACCTGATCATAATAATATTGGAGCCTTATATTCACTATCTTATTCTAAAATCTTACTATTAGATGTGTGTATAAGGAAGACAATCCATATTGTTATATATGAATGTTATCTTATCCAACTATAAATTTTGCTATAGTCTCAAATTGTCATACAATACTCCAATTTTTCTACACTATCAACCCATATAATTATGGTATTAAAGGCAATATGTAGGAATTATGTAGAATGCAATTTTCTAATAATAATATATAACTTACAATCTACAAATTACAACTTTAGTCTACAATCTAACTCAAATAAAACAACCTTTTTCACAATAGTGCCAAAATGTGACATTTTGGGCATTTATCAATTATAAAGGTACCTTACATGTTCTTGGTGGATGGATCCGAAAATGAGTGGATTATAAGTTCTTTGTTTTTTACAACATGTATAACATTTTTATCATACCAAATGTATTGCTAATTATGGATTTTGCATTGGGAAAAAACTCATTGCTTCTCATGTAAATATAGACAATTGATTGTTGTTTCTTTTTACAAATCATTTAATGTTGTATTTTTTCCTTATCAAAGCTAGCATTCAGCACTTGAGTAAACATTAGAGATTGGAAAATAAATTCTCCCTTGGTGAAAAATAGTTATCTTCTACCATATTTGAAGTTGCATCCTTTTATCTAAAGTTACCTTTTTTAATCCATTGAAGATGCATTTTTCAATAACTTTCTAGAGATGAAGTTATTGGAAGAGGGATTGTAGCAAAAAGGAAGATTGTTTTCCTTCCTATAGTAATATTAAACCATTGTATTTTATTTGGCTTGAAAGAGATATTGTATTCAACAAATAGTACCTAAGTCAATGCAATAGGGAGTGTGATGCATGTTTATATATGGTTTTCTCCTTTATATTTTAGTTCAAGATGGGGAGGTGGAAGAAATTCTAGCAAGAAACATACATCATAGGTGGATGCTTAGCATGATTATTAATGCATTTGATATGGCTATCTAAGATGTTCAAGTCCTATAGGGAGGCAATAATAGATAGAACTATCAAACTCACGTAATATGTCAATGGAAACCTTTACCGTTGTGTCTAATGCTTTATAATAAATAATTAAACACGATGATTAATCTATGAAAGTGCAATTGTTCATCAAGCCTACCATGGCATTTATCAATATGGGGTGTTTTAGAGAAATAAAAAAACTTGGTTGAATATACAATAAGAATGGCATATATAGGTGATCTAGTGTTTGTTAATACTATGCTAGGAGGGTCAAAAAAGAATTAGCTAAAAATAATGAACTAGGGATAGCCTTCAAAAACTATGAAGTACTTCCATTTAGAGCAATCTCAAAAATGTCTAAATAAATTTTGAATAAAGGAACTGATAATAATTACATGCAACTTAATAAGGAAACAAAGAGAGGCATCCTTGATTATTTCTTTGTCAAGGTCTTACAATATTAATGTTTATCGAAATTCATGGTAGAGCCTAAGCTTAAGTACCTAAACAATTTCACAATAAGAAAATGAAAAAAATCAATGTATGAATCCAATTCAAAAGAAGGAAAATAGAATACATGGTATAGGGTTGGTGTCCACATATATTGTTATATCACTGAGATTGAAGAAGAATGATATACTTCTATGGTTATAATGAATTGTGGTTAAAAATATTTATACTCTTCCTAATACATTTTATAAAATCTAATAATTTCAAAACCCAACAAATTATTGGCCTATTAATTAGTACATAGATAATTTAATAAAGTAATTATGAGTCTGCATGTCTTTTACAAAATATGATTACAATAAAATATTACAAAGCTAGCTTCGACCAAAGTGAATTATTACATAATTTAATATCTTTCTTTAAATCTAAAAGAGGGTCAATCGTAGAAGACATCATTGATCATCATCCTAATTGCATCTCTCTACTTTGGGAATGATCCCACCATCTTATAAAGAAGACCTCTAGCAAAAACCTTGGTGAAGACATTTGCAAACTAGTACTCTAAATAATGAAATGACATTCCATAAAAACATTGCACAAGTTCATACTATAAGCTAGTACAATACAACTTCATAAATACCACCACTATAAAGATAACAAAAACTATACAATATGAAAAATGGCTCAAAATTCTTGTATATGGAGTAGTTATAGTCATCAAAAGCTTGCTTTTATAAATAAACTCTCAGTGACATTTTTGAAAAACATCATAACATATTGTTCCCTCCAAGAACTTGAAGTTATGGCATCTGGATATTTGCCCTTTTATAATTAGACTCCAACTATGACTTTTGGAAAAAGGAAGAAAAGCAAACTTATTGTTCTCTCTAGAAATTTGATCCTAAAATATGGCATGTTAAAGCTAGAATATTGAATTTCTCTATAAGGCAACATATTGGTGCTCTTCTTTGATCAATAAACAAGAGCCTAACTCCAATGGGGCCTTGGTTCAATGGTTGAGACATATGGGTGATATAGGCCACACCAAGGTTCAAATCCCAACGACACCAAAAGGGCTATATAGCTCAATGTAACTAGTTGATATAGTGACACCTAATGTGGGAGATATTGTAACTGGTTTGAGGACCTAGTCAAAACCTTATTATGAACAAGGGTGGGGATCCGAGTACAACCCCTTTACACCATACCAAAAAAATATAATAGAGTCTAAAATTGAAAGATTACAAAAATGCTACCCAAAGGGGCCTTAGTTCAATGGTTGGGCATACGGATGGTGTAGCTCACACCAAGTTTCAAATCCTGGCAACACCAAATAGGCTATATAGCTCAATTTTACTAAGTTGATGTAAAAGGGAAAGAGCAACCCTTTCAAAATCCTACTCATTTTGAAAGATTAGAAAAATGCTAAATTGGGACCCCCATAATTTTTTCCATAGATGTTAGAAGTTTATAATTTTTTCCAAATTCTTGAAAGATAATGATGTCTAGTAATTAATCTAATATCTAGAATGGTTTCTATTACTCTAATTGGCATTATTCAATGGATAAAATTATTGTCAATTCTTCACATCATCATAGCCCAATCCCAAAAGTCATTTGTAATGCTCAACATTTTGCACAAAAATCAATATATGCACCAAAGTTATCCATAAAAATTCAATATAACTAGTAGTCTTCCATTATTTAGTGTATATCCTAAGTTTAAAGTTTATGAATGATCTAAATAATGATGTTAAAAAAATCCTTAAAACCATTTGAACCCTTCTATCATCATTTTAGAACACAAGCTCAATATGAAGCAACTCATGAAAGTTACAAATGAAAATATGTATTTTTGTAAAAAAAAAACCTAAGAATTAGTTAAAATTGTACTTTCACAATGTAATCTTGGAATCCAAGTTATAATAGGGCTATGTGCCTTTCAAATGTTGTCTTAAAGAACCTAAAAGAATCGTGAAATAATAAGTTTTAAAAAAAACCTAACAAAAGTTGATTTGGTACTTCTCTCTCGCTTGCTCCGGATGCAATATGAAATAAAACCATAAAAGAGGCAACCCGCTTGGTTTTGTGTACCTAATCTAGTGAAACCAAAATGAGCCATATACAAAAAGTAGTTTTCCATAAAAACTTTAAAAAAACATGTTGATTTGATACTATATTGTCACTTTTTCTAGAACATGATTTCAAGATCAAGTGACACCACAAAATATCCACTAAACAAACTGGTGCTTTGTAAAAGTCCCATAAATGTGTCAATCCAATAGCTTGCAACAACAACCTCTAGAATGTATCTTGTATAAAAATGGCATTGCAAAAGAGCCATAAACCAACCTTGTGAATTAAGTAATGAGGATTCACATATGCTCTAATACCATGTAAAAATATAGATAAGATCCTTAAGTATCATGAAAAAAATTCACATTAAAGAGACTATCAAACAAACTCATGACTCATTCAAAAAGAAAAGAAAATATAGTTCATGGTGATGTCCATAAGAACCATTATTTCATTAAGTTTGAGGAAAAATTACACTATGATGATTACAATGATTTTTGGGTAATATTATCCACAAAATATTTCAAGAATCCTTATAATATCGTAAGTGACATATTATTGGTCCATTAATTGATAAACAAATGACTTTGAAAAGTGATATGACAATTAATAATTACAATAAAATATTACAAATTTTGATAAAATATAATTAATGGACCATTATAATACATAAAGGCGTAAATCGTTTCAAATTTCATTTGGCAAAGAAAGCAAACGACAATGTTAGGTTATGCCCAGATGTGCCTAAGGACAATGAGAGAGAATGCATGGCAATTGTCACTAAAAAAGTGGAGAAAAAAGAGATTAAAAAAGAACAATTGAAGCCATTTCAACCCCCTCTTCTTGGCCTCGTACAACTACTAGTGGGAGCAACATCTTTAGTCAATTTCAACAAGACGATTCAAGTCCATCAGTGGCACAACCAATGAGTGGGACGAATGAGTCCAATTTTGGGACAGGGACACAAGCCACACTTCATAGTATGGTCACGTGGAACCAATATAGGCATAGGGCAACAAAGAAGACCATTGGCAATTTTTGGTGTTTTGTTTACTTTTCCTTCAATGTGGCAAGGTCTTCGTACTGGCAAGGCATGGTAGATGCCATTGCAGGTTGTGGCACATAATTTAGGCCAACTTATGACGACACTAGGAGCCTTCTCCTTCGTGAATTCATGGATGACACTGGGGTTATTCTTGAGGAGCAACGCAAGGTGTGGAGCACTAATGGTTGCACTTTCATATATGATGGGTGGATCAATGGTAGGGAAAGAACCTTAATTAATTTTTTGGTTTCTTCTGCAAGGGGAGTGGCATTTCTCAATTCAGTGAATGCATTGGCACAAGTGAAGAGTGTCGAAATGCTTACAGTGTTGTTGGGGGAGGTTGTGATGGAGGTCAAGGTGGAGAATGTTGTCCAAGTCATCATGGACAACACAACATATGTAGTAGTTGGCAAGCTGTTGAAAAAATTTCCCACAATTTCTTAGTCCTCATGTGCAGCCCATTGTCTCTATTTGCTCCTCAAAAGACATTGGAAAATTACCTTGGGTGTTCGGAGTTGTACAAAATTCTAGGGCAATTATAAAATTTATCTACAACCATTCTTGGGTTCTCAACCTCATGAGGCACTTTACTAGTGGGAGGGAGCTACTGCGGGTTGAACTTACACACTTTGCAATAGACTTCGTGACATTGAGTGCAGGTTGGACTTACACACTTTGCAATAAACTTTGTGACATTACAAAGCATCTATAATGGAAGAGGATCACTAAATCATATGTTTGTGAATGATGAGTAGAATTCTAAGCAAGCTGTTAGATACCAATTTTCTAATTATGAAGAGGATATATCAATTTTCTAATTATGAAGAGGATATATGAATGTGTTTGAGGAGCCCTTCAAGGTAGTCATGGATGAGGCCATCAAGGTACAAGTCTAATTTTTTAATTTATTTTATTGTTCAATTTTTTTTAAATCTAGTAATGTAAAATATTTTTATAAATTTTATTTAAATTATTTTTTCTTTTTTTTTTATTGACAGAGCCTTCGATGAAGGATCTCTGTCTTATTGATGGAGAAGAATCACCAATTGCGCATATATATATATATATATATATGGATAGGGCAAAAGAGGCAATTGCCTTTGTTTATAGATATGGTCTATCCAAATATGGTCCCATTTGGGATATTATTGACAGACGATGGACATCTAAGTTTCATAGCCTTCATAATGCAACGAAGTACTACCTCAACCCCAAAAAAATTTACCCGAGCACATTTCATGCCGACTATGAGATGATGGCAGGCATTCACTTATGTGTTGACCGCATGTACCCTGATAAAGAAATGAGTGCTAAGATACAATCTAAGAAATGTGAGGGCATCCTTTTCCCGTCACCAATGTGCATTCGATCAAAGGTCAACTATGAGGCCAAGTAACATTCATTGAATTATTGTTTATTTTGTCTTTTAATTTTGTTTTAAAAAATAATATCAATTTAAGACTCTACATGTGAATTATTAAATTTCATTTTTCTTAATTGTTTCTAGATTTATGATGAGAGGACTTTGATACATATATGCCCAATCTATAACGCTCCGCAATTAGAGTTTTGTATCAACCATGCAATGTTTCACGTTGTAAGCGCAATTGGAGTATGTTTGACCACATACACTCCAAGAAACGCAATAGGCTTACACAAGAAAAGTTGAATGATCTTGTTCATTACAACCTTCACCTCCACCATCAGAAAATTACAAGAACAAGTATCGAGGCCTTTGACCGATATGAGATTGATCCATCTAATGATTGGATCACTGAGGCACAAGAGGAGCAACAATAAGATGTTCTTTTCAACATGGATGAATTTGAAAACTTAGAAAATGTAGCGAAGGAGATGGCAACCAAGGCACAGGCATAGGAACAAGAACAGGCATGAGCAAAGCAACAAAGGACTACAGCTTCTGCTAGGGCAAAGGGCAAAGACCTTCAAAGACATTGATTGAGACATTGCACTTACATTTGTCATGACTCGTGACACATTTTGTAATTTGTATTGTTATATATTATAAGCAATACAAACTTTGTTTTGTCACTTACATGTGTAGTAGTTTAATACTTTGGCTTTAAGCTTGTATCACTTGCCATTTTCATGTGTAGTATAAGTTTGCTTGCATCACTTATAGTATCAATATTTGATTTGCATATTGTTAATTCATTATGATATGCATGAAAAAAAAATGTATTTTCTTCGATTTTTTTCGTCAATTTTTTGTCAATTCATGATTCAATCCAATTCTTTTCCAAGCCAATTCTGATCCGGTTTCAATTCTTTTCCATGTCAATTCTGATCCGGTTCCAATTTTCTCAACTATGGTGTGAACAATATGAAAAATTGTTTTATCAACATATATTTCAAAAAAAAATTGTTAATTACTTTTAATTTTCAAAGCTAACAATGTTCCTACATTCTCGTCGAAAATGAACAATGGAATATTTCTTGCCATGATTAGATCATTTTTATGAGTAGTTTATATTAAACATGATTTTGACTTATATAATAATCATGGAATATTTCTTGCCATGATTAGATCATTTTTATGAGTAGTTTATATTAAACATGATTTTGACTTATATAATAGGACAAGCAACAGTTGCACAAGTAAACATTCATGTAATGTGAATTACTACCCTATACTAATCAAAAACAGAATCCGGCAAGATGTAATTTAGTTTGGCTGGCAAACAAATGCAAATCATCATAATACTAAAAATTTCATGTATAAAGTTAACTGGAGAACAGCCTTATTGTTACCTCCACGTCAGATACATATATGTTAAATCTGAGGATGTTTCTTGCAATCAATAACCCTGTAATCCTTTCACATTATCTGAAAATAAGATCTAGACATACTATTGAACCTGGATCCATTTGTTTGACAATATCCAATCTTCAATATGATATAAAAGTATGTCCGACTCAAACAACTTTGGAATGCACTTCTTAGATTGCAGATACTATAAATTTCATTTTGAAAATCTATATTGTACAATTCAAGGAATCAGAATACTCTCATAATGTCCTCTCATTTTAATATTTTTACACAATTTGAATTAATATCCAAAGAATGAACATGAGAATTGTCAAAATTTACATTTGAAAAATGTAAATTCATCAAAGTACAATTTGGTTGTACTTCTCCAAGATGCTTGTGATGTTGATGCAAATTTCACACTAGCTGTCTTGCAAAGAAGACATTTCTCTCACAATTTGAAGAAGAAACTCAAGTATAAATTAGAAAAAGTTTTAAGGATTTTGTCCTTGCTGAATCCCAGTGTTACATATGCGTATACCACTCAATACGTAGCCCCCAAACGAGTTCATTTGCATATGAGGGTGGGTTCTGGAAGGAAGTACCTGCAACAGTGCATAAAGGCCATTTTAATGTGTAAGCTAAATTATGATGTGTTGTTTAAATATCCTAGTTGCAGAAATATGGATGTGTTACAAACAAAATATTCATTTAAAGTGTTATGATTGACTAATTAGTAATTCGTAATTAGTAATTACTGAGTCAGCTGTGTGTGGTTACAATAAAACTATGATCATGTTTAGCATAAATATAATCACAATTAATGGATGATAATTTACATGCACAATCTCTCGTATGTCTTTCAGTGCACTTAAGGAAGATATTGTTACCTTGTTCAATTTTGAATATGGTTCATCTCTAACATGTAACAAGAGTCTACGAACGTCTTGTGAGTGTTTTTTTGATGAAGATACTTTGTCCTGTGAAGGGAAAGAGCTTGTAATAACTCGTGAGAAAGTAGTTATTCAGGAGTGAGAAGACCGGAGTTAAAAGCTGATAGAAATAGTAGTCCAACTTCCCAAAGGGTCATAACTTTTCAAAGATATCTCTTATTAATGAGAGAGTAATACATATGTAAAAGCATTTCCATAAATTTCCTTAATATATTATGTGATACACTGAGTTACAATATTTTAGTTGACCTTTTCGAACTACTTGGTTTATCAACCAAAACAGTACCCCACCTTGCCAAGGAATTTTAAAGAGACCTACATTTGTACATTTTCATATCAAGTCACATTGTGATTGTATAGATATGTAGATACCTCAAGATTTTATTTTGGATTTTTGAAAACCTCAGCTCACATCACTGTTAGGAAGCACTTATCTTACAATAATGTTTGCTAAACATTAAAAATGAAGATGCAAAATGAATTGATGGGAACATTGTCATAGCATGGTGTACATACTCTCTCAACATACAGACAATATTTATAATTTTTATATTTCAATAAAAAAAAAAAAATTATAGATAAGAGTTATTTTACCAAGGGCCAGGACAGCCCCCAGTTTTTCCTTTGGCAGTCTGCAGACTTTCCCTTCCTAGGAGAGCACCCTATGGACGTGTGCTCTCTCGAAGAGTTGTTTTACTAGGGGCTAGAAGGGCCCCCAGTTTTTCCTTCGGCGGTCTACGACGGCTTTACCTTCCTGGGAGAGCATCCTGTGGACACGTGCTCTCTCGAAGAGTTGTTTTACCAAGGGCCAAGAGGGCCCCTAGTTTCTCCTTCCGTGGTCTAAGGCAGCTTTCCCTTCCTGGGAAAGCATCCTGTGGATGTGTGCTCTCTCGAAGAGTTGTTTCACCAGGGGCCAGGAGGGCCCCTAGTTTTTCCTTCAACGGTCTGCGGGCTTTCCCTTCCTGGGAGAGCATCCTGTGCATGTGTGCTCTCTCGGAGAGTTGTTTTACAAGGGGCCAGGAGGGCCCTAATTTTTCCTTCAAGGGTTTGCGAGCTTTCCCTTCCTAGGAGAGCATCCTGTGGATGCATGCTCTCTTGAAGAGTTGTTTTACCAGGGGCAAGGAGGGCCCCCAGTTTTCCCTTCGATGGTCTACACAGGCTTTCCCTTCCTAGGAGAGCATCCTATGGATGCGGGCTCTCTCGGAGAGCTGTTTTACTAGGGGCTAGGAGGGCCCCTAGTCTTTCCTTCGACGGTCTGTTGCGGCTTTCCCTTCCTAGAAGAGCATCCTGTGGATGCGAGCTCTCTCAAATTGTTTTACCAAGGGCTAGGAGGGCCCCCAGTTTTTCCTTTGGTGATCTGCAGCGGCTTTCCCTTCCTAGGAGAGCATCCTGTGGACATGAAGAGTTGTTTTACCAGGGGCCAGGAGGGCCCCAGTTTTTCCTTTGGCAGTTTGTGGGCTTTACCTTCCTAGGAGAGCATCCTATGGATGCATGCTCTCTCGGAGAGTTGTTTTACCAGGGGCCAAGAGGGCCCCCAGTTTTTCCTTCGGCATTCTATGGTGGATTTCCCTTCCTGGGAGAGCATCTTGTGGATGCGTTCTCTCTCAGAGAGTCGTTTTACCAAGGACCAACAAGGCCCCCAATTTTTCCTTCGACGGTCTATAACAGCTTTCCCTTCCTTGGAGAGCATCCTATGGATGCATGCTCTCTCAAAGAGTTGTTTTACCAGGGGCCAAGAGGGCCCCCAATTTATTCTTAGACGGTCTGCAACAACTTTCCCTTCCTGGGAGAGCATCTCTGGACGCATGCTCTCTCGAAGAGTTGTTTTGCCAAGGGCCAAGTGGACCCCAGTTTTTAATTCGGCGGTCTACGACAACTTTCCCTTCTTGGGGCATCCTATAAGCACGCGCTCTCTTGAAGAGCTTGATTTACCAGGGGCCAGGAGGGCCCCTTGTCTTCATCTGGTGGTGTGCGGCTGCCTTCCTGGGAGAGCATCCTGTGGACATATGTCGGTGTGTTGTTGGGTTTGTAGTGCTCTAGGATGCTTCTCTGCCCTCGGGTCTCAAGAAGTTTTCCTTGTTTGATCGATCTTGGAGAGACTCCTCGAGGAGGGTTCTTTTTCAAATTTTCAAAATGACAATTTGAGCAAGATTTCCATGCCTTGGTGGAGTTTTTCATTTTTGAATTTCTTGTTTGAGCGGCACCCTTGCTTGGGCGGGAAACTTCAAATTTGAATCCTTTGTGGACCTTGTCTCAGTTTAGTTTCTTGTTCTTTTGGCAGCCCCTCTTTGTGGGCTTTCTTACTTTGTAAAAGGTTTGGGGACCCTTTCAAAACCCCTTCTTCCAACCAATCAAAACAAAAATGTCTCCTTACATTTCGAAACAAATGCACAAGCATAATAATAATGTCTTTGTGCTAGGAAGCAATAGGTTGCAAGGCCAAGTTCAAATTGAAGGGAAGCTTATATTTTTTTTTTTAAATCAGGAATATTGGCTTCAAACAAATATAAATTCTACACATTAGTATGCCTTTTTTTTTTAATAAAAACTGTTTGCTCTGTTATTCAGATAGAATATAAACTGGACAACCAGTTCAAACAAACCTAATTTCTTCAAAATCAATAATACTTTTTCTAGAGTCTGCCTATTATTCAAATAAAATATTATTTTTTTTCTCTTCTTCTTATAAATTTGTCATTCGAAAGTGTTCAGTTTTTTCAAAATGTTAGATTTATTTTTTCCTTCAGTTTTCAAAATTCCTAAAATAATATTTTAGAAAGTTCTTTATTTTATATTTGTTAATCTTTTATTAAAAAATTAAAAATACCATATTACAAAATTCTATCAAAAACGCTATACACAAGCATAAACTTACCTTACTAAATATCATCCAAGCAAACTATATTCTCCTTTTTGTAAAGCAACTAAAAAAATATTCATGAAGGTTGTGCCCATTCTTAAGGTTGTCCTTGCAAGCAAACCATTATGAGATGCAAGTTATAACAATTAAATTTAATATTGGATATTTGTCAACAAATTGAGAAGAACTGGATTTCTCCCTTCACTCTAACCTTATGTAATAGCAACGTCATTTGTCCTATGAAGTTATGATTACTACCTTCTGTAGAAAAGAACTTACAGGCTACCAAGAAAGAGGTACATGCCCATGAACCTGAGAGAAGCATGCATTAAATTTGACCCGCTTTTTCCGTGTCATCAGAAATTAACTTATAAAGGAAACTTCAAAAAGAAAGGAAGAAGATCCAAGAGTAATTGCTATGGAATCTATAAACGACCAGTTCTTGCACAGTATAAACCCACTATATGCTTTCTCCATCCTCCCCAAAACAAATGGTGACTGAGATTTTTTTTTTTTAAGATTCAGCACCAGACTCCCTCTCTTTATCATACTTGGTATGTGTCAGCCTCTTTCACATAGGAGGGAAACTACTCTCCCTCACTGCCAAAGGGTGTAGGGATAGACATGCACTACCCATTTTCTTTCTATTTCTAGATGGTGGTTGGGTATAGATGATAGAAGAGGTTTTAGGGATATTCTGTTTCCCTAGGATTGTCTATGGAGACCCTCTTAGTGCAAGACATTCCTTTAAAATCATCATCAGATCTTGTATTTTATTTTTTGTGGTATTTGTTAAGGTGTTGGCCCTTCTTCTAGGACCCGTCCCTGGTCTGACTCATCACATTCTCTCCGCTTTATTGGTCGTGCTCTTTGGTTTAAGGTTTACTTTTCTCAGGGTTGTTTGTATTATTTGGCTTCATTTATTCTGACTCATCCAAGATTTACATGTTTTGGCTGCATGTCCCTCTTCCAAGGATCATTTGAGGAGTTGTTTTAGTTTTATTCATTTTCTCTAAAGGAATTATTTTAACAATTATCCTTGATATTAGGACTTCGTATACCTCCTTGATTTGATTTGCTTGTTTATAGGAAATTGCAACTTAACATCCCCTTTGGCACTATGCTCCAAGGAAACACAATACAATCCATTAGACTAGAGAAATAACAGTAAAACTGCTATAAAGATTTTAAAAGATCATGGAAATACCTGGTATTCTCGAAGCCACGGTTCAGAAATTTGTAAAGCAACAGCCATGCGCTCAGCCTGTAATTTATGCATGCACTCTGCAAGAGGCTGCAATTTTCAAATCATCTTGTTAATTCATTCTTTGAATGCATGTAAATATAAGGGTCACCCAAGACAATGACCATTTTTCAGATGAAAGTGGAAAAAAAAAATTTAACGAGAGAGCTTCAACCAAAAGACCAAGTGTGCATAGAGAAATTTGTGAAGCAACAGCCATGCACCCAGCCTGTAATTATGCATTCACTCTGCAAGAGGCTGCAATTTTCAAATCTTGTTTATTCATTCTTTGCATGCATATAAATATAAGCACCACCCCAAGAGAACACTTTTCAGATGAATAGAAAAAAAAACTTCAAAAAAAAGACCTGCAACCAAAAAACCAAGCATGCATTTACTTCATTGTTCATATACTATACTTGTATTCCGGACCTAGTACTCTATTCCAAAAGAAAAATATTTATTGCCCATATGAGTAACAAGCCAAATGGCATTCACAAAACAAAGCTCTATCAAATAAATCTAATACAGAATTAAGAATTCAAAACTTCATTTCTTCTTAGTTATTTCACTGAGTTCACTGAGATCCATACAACTTGGCCAGACATATAATCTATTTTATTTGTTTCTCCTAAAGTGGCCCCATTTATCATTTTTGGAAACTAGGAGAGTCAGGAACTCTTGGAAACTTGTCATCTTGACTTCCCATGTTTCTATGCATTTCTAAGAGACATTTCCAATGTCTCCTAGGGCATTTCCAACATTTCTTGGTATTGTAAACTAAAAGAAAAGTCCAGGCTTGAGGTTTATAGAGGGTTGTATGGGTCTGCGTGAGGCATACATAGATACACATGACCCACTTTAATTAAAAACAAGTTTACTATAGAAAAAACTCTAAGATGAGGCAATCAGGGAAAAATAAATTACGGTTTGGAAACAATAAGAGATTGAGATCAATGAAACCAATAAATCTAACAGAAGTGGCATGCTTTTCAGCTACAAAGAGGAATTGAAGCACATATAGGTTAACTCACCTAGTGAAGTAAAATGGGGTGGGCTCAAAAAAAAGGAAGAGAGGGAGAGCATCTAGTTTTTTCACATTCTAATCTTCGTCTTGTATTTCTCAAAAAAAGAAGAGAAAAAACGAAAAAAAAAAAACAGGAGACAACAAAAGATTTAGGTGTAGATCCTAAAACTCCGTAGGTGCTTCCATGGGTGCATATAATCTATAGGATGATGAAAACCCCCACATACTTACTATTAAACTGTTAGGGTTCTACTATAAAATAAACTCAAATAAACACACTCTCACACAATTGCTTGCTTGGAAATAAACTCACATAAACATCATATTAATATTCAGAACAAAATACACATTATAACAAAAATTTGCATAAAGGAACAATCTCACAATAAGACGGAATCGCAGGCCTCTTCGAGGGGGCAATCTCCTTCAACACTTCATTAATTTGCAAAAGATGAATACATTGGTGCCTTCTCAGGTATTTAAAGAGTTCCCTTCCATTGTTGGCTTACATGCATAGTGCTACTCGAATTACATGCACAAGGCCACCTTACATAACCTATCTACCATGTGTTACATAAAAAGGGTGCCATTTGTCATAGGCACTATATAAGCTAAAACTTAGAACATTACAAAATATTAATCATGGGTACTACCCACGTTATTTAGGAATTATTACATCATGGAGTTATTACATTAAGGGTTAGGATGGGATCCTAACATGTCCTTCCCCTTGAAGAAGCTTTGTCCTCAAAGCTAAAATGAGGAAACTATTGCTGGAGTTGGTGGAGAGATTCCCATGTAGCATCTTCAGGTTGAAGCCCACGCCACTGAACGAGGATCTTTGTAATTGTACAGTTGCGAAGAGTGCGAGTCCAACGATCCAACAACTGCTCAGGTTCAAGTAATATGGAGCCGCCTTCATCCAATTCAGGAAGTGTGGATTGAACCTGTACCTGTGTGCCCACAACTTTCTTGAGAGCGGAAACATGAAAAACAGGATGAAGCTTGGAAGTAGGTGGGAGCGCCAATTTGTAAGTTGTGGGGCCAATCCTTTGTAGAACCTGGTAAGGACCATAGAATTTTGCAGCAAGCTTCTAGCACCTACGAAGTTGTAGGGATGATTGTTTGTACGGCTACAAGCGAAGGAAGACCATATCACCTACATCAAAACTATGCTCAGAACGATGCTGATCAGCTTGTTGGCGCATCCAATTCTGGGCCATGTTCAAATTATGCTTAAGTTGGCAAAGGACCTCGGTGTGTTGACTCGAAGTGTTGTCGACGGCCTGGACCTTGGAGCTGCCAGGAATGTAAGAGGAAGGCGTAGGTGGAAGGCGCCAATAGACTGCTTCAAATGGTGTGATTTTTGTTGCGGTATGATAGGAAATGTTGTACCATCATTCGGCCAAGGATAGCCATTTGGCCCATTGAGTGGGATGATCTGAGATAAAGCAGTGAAGGTAGGTTTCCAAGCATTTATTAACAACTTCTGTTTGACCATCCGTTTGCGGATGGTAGGCTGAACTCATTTTGAGCTGAGTCCCTTGCAACTTAAACAACTCTTGCCAGAAATGACTAGTGAAGGTGGGATCACGATCAAATACAATGGAGGTGGGCATGCCATGAAGGCGAAAGATGGAGTCAAGAAAAATTTGTGCAACAATGGATGCTGTATAAGGATGGGCAAGGGCACAAAAGTGAGCATATTTTGAAAGGCGGTCCACTACCACAAAAATAACTGACTTGCCTCCAGATTTAGGAAGCCCTTCTATAAAGTCCATGGAAATGTCGGTCCAAACCTATTCCGGGATAGGCAATGGCTGAAGAGTGCCCGGAGAGCGCACTGTTTCACCTTTCATCCTTTGACATGTGTCAAAGGCAGCAACAAAAGAGCAGATGTCCCGTTTCATACCTTTCCAAAAGAAGGTGCGCTCATGTTTTAAGGAACCCTGAATGGCCTGCAGAGGAAGTGGCATGCAATTCCTTCATGAGGAGCTCACGAAGTGGGGACTTATGAGGTAGAACCAGGCGTTGATGGTAGCGCAGATCATGGCCATTCCAATTATATCCTGGTGCAGAATTTGGATCATCCATTAGTGAGGCTATCAAAGCTTGCAAATCTGCATCCTGACGTGCTTCTTGACGCAAGGAATCAATCCATTAGGGAAGTGGTGCTGAGATGGCACACAACATACTTACGGTCTCCATTTGGCGAGAAAGAGCATCAGCCACAATATTCTCCTTTCCCTTTTTGTATGTGATATCATAATCATAGCCCATGAGTTTAGACACCCACTTTTGTTGGTCAGGCATGGCAACTCTTTGTTCCAAAAATATTTGAGACTTTGATGGTCGGTTTTGATGGAGAAGTGACGCCCAATGAGGTAAGGTCGCTAATGTGTGACTGCATGCAATATGGCTAACATTTCCTTAGAATATGTGGATTTCCCAGATTACGATCAGAGAGTGCCTTGCTAGTAAAAGCCACAGGTCGTCCTTCTTGCATCAATACTGCCCCAATACCACGACCAGAAGCATCACTTTCAATGACAAATGGTTTTGAGAAATATGGCATGGCTAAGACGGGAGTGGTGGTCATAGCATGCCTGAGTTCAATGAAGGCTTGGTCAGCAAGCCCTGTCCAAGTAAAGGAATCTTTTTTCAACATGGAGGTGAGGGGGGCAGCTATCTTCCCATAATTGCAGACAAATTTGCGATAATAGCTTTGTAAGCCCTAAAAATCCTCGAAGTCCCTTGAGGGTGCGAGGTTTCGGTCACTCTTGAACTGCTTGAATCTTCTTAGGGTCAACCTTGACGCCATCCTATGAGACAATGTGTCCCAGATACTCTACTTCAATAAGACCAAAGGAACACTTGGACCTTTTGGCAAAAAGGTGATGGGTGACCAACAATTGTAAAGTTTGATCCACATGATTGAGGTGCTCTTCCCATGTGCGGCTGTAAATCAAGATGTCATCGAAGAACACAAGGATGAACTTTCGCAAAAAGGGTCGAAAGATGTTGTTCATAAGACTTTGGAATGTAGAAGGAGCATTTGTGAGACCAAATGGCATTACCAAGAATTCATAATGACCTTCATGAGTGCGAAAAGCAGTTTTGGGGATGTCCTCATCCTTGAGCCGGATCTGATGGTAGCCAGAGCGGAGATCAAGCTTGGTGAAATACATGGTCTCGTGTAGTTCATCGAGTAATTCATCAACCACTGGAATAGGAAATTTATCCTTGACCATAGTCTTGTTGAGTTCCTGTAGTCAATACATAGGCACCATGAGCCATCTTTCTTGGGAACAAGTAGGACAGGCGAGGAGTAGGGGCTAGTACTAGGCCGGATGACACCAGCCTTGAGTAATTCTTGTACCAATTTTTCTAGTTTTGATTTCATGGCATGAGGGTACCTATATGGCCTAATATTTGGTGGTGCACTACCCGGAAGCAATGGGATAGCATGGTCATGAGAGCGACGCAGTGGTAGTGTAGTTGGTTCTGCAAAGACAGCATCATGTTTGTGTAGAACTAGTTGTAGGTCTGATGGAATTTCAGCCATTAGTGAAGTGGTTGGTTGGATGAAGAAGAGTTGTGCAATGACCCCACGTTTTGATTTCTTTACCACTTTCTCCATACGATTGGAACTAATGAGGTGAGGTGTTCCTGCAAGGAAGCCCTTGAGTAAGTGTGTTTGTCCATTTTGGGAGAATTGCATCCAGAGTTCTGCAAAGTTCCAAGCGATAGTGCCCAACGTACTCAACCATTGAGATCCCAAAACCATATCACATCCTCCCAAATGGAGGGCAAACATGTCTCGCTTGAGTTCATAGTCCCCTATCCCGATCTTGACATTGCGGTATTTTCCTTTACAAGGTAATGTTCCCCCATTGGCTACCATGACCTCGAATGAATTACAAGTGTGGATATAGCAATTTGCCTACTTAGCAACTCTAGGATCAATGAAGTTGTGTGTCTTGCCTGAATCAATAAGGATGGTAAGACGTTGGCCCTTGAAAAATCCCACAACTTTTATGGTTTGTGGAGTGGTAATGCCTACAAGAGCATGGACTGAAATCTCTGCCTCAGACCCCTGTGTATCTTCTTCCTGTGGAGAAGGTGTTTCAGAGGGGTCCTCATCCTCATCACTCTGGTCAATGTTAGCAGGTTCCTCAACATCTATCAAGAACAGTCTTTTGTTTGCACACATAATGTCCTTTAAAATACTTTTCATCACAATTATAACATAAGCCTTGGGCACGACGTGCATCCATATCCTCTGTAGTCAATCACTTGGGTGCAGTAGGTTTACTATCCACCGAATTTTGGGTTCGAAAAGGAAATGAAGGTCGGTTTGGAGGAAACCGCGGGGGGCGCTTTTGGTTTGAGAGTTTAGATTCGGCCAGACAGGCCAAACTGATAGCTTCCATCATGGAATGTGGTTTCAAAATTTTTACTTCAGCTTGGAGATCCCCTTTTAACCCACTGATAAAACAACTCGTGAAGAACCCTTCCGTCAATCCTCGTCTTATTGGCCAATTTTTCAAATTGAGTTTGGCAATCACGGACTAAGGATGTTTGTTGTAGTTTGGTCAAGGCCCCTGTGAAGTCCTCATACTCACTAGGCCCAAATTGGGTCAGTAGTTGGGACTCAAATTCCTCCCAAGAGAGATTTGGGGTAGAATTACGTAACCACTGGAACTAGTGTAGAGCCTCAGATTCCAAATTGAAGGAAGCCATATGAACTCGATGATAAATTGGAACATTATGAAGTCTAAAGAATTGATCAACCCTACATAACCACCCATCAACATCCTTCCCATTAAATCGAGGGAAGTCCAATTTCGGCATTTTAAAGGATGGGTCATGGTCATTCCTTGTAGAGTTTTCAGCCTGGTGTTCTTTTTTGAGTGGTCCCTTATGTAACTGGTTACCCACATTTATCAGTGTTTCTTCTAAGCGAGCGCTAGTGGCCTCATGATCTAAACGAAGACCTTGGACCTCTTCCCTTATGGAGAAAATTGCCAAGTTCAAATTCTCAATGGCTTTGGTTAAGGAATCCATCTGTTCTAGCTCTTTTTGATGTCCACGGGTACCCTGGGCCATTTTGGAACCTTTTGTGACCAGTTCCTAAAATTAGAATTGGGTTTGAGGACTTACTATTTTTAGTAAGTGTCCAAAAAAGTGCTTGGGTGTTATATATCAAAACGATCAGATCGAAGAGGTGGTCACAATGAGCTATATCCCACAACACCACTTTTGGGCACCCCAAACTTTTTTTTAAATCTCCTGTTTTGCCGAGTCTAACGATGTTTACAGTTTTTTATTTTGAGCTACAGTGCAAAAGTTGGGTATTGGAGCACTATCTATAATTGGTCTTTGGTCACTCGCTCACTGTTTTGCTCAGCCTGGACGGTCTCTCTAACACTGCTTACCTCACTAGTCTGAAGATTCTCCGTATTGTGTAGGTTCTTGTTATGACGATTCTGTTCGACACTCGAAACCTCGAGTCTCCGACTCGATCTGTCTTGACTCGACTAACCTCACTCATTCATCGCATGTGTAAATTTGACTTTTATTCTCCAGGTCTGTCAACTTAATCATCACCCTCATATTCTATCCCGAATCCATGCAATGTATGTTATTTTTTTTGGTAGAGGATTCCTTTCTCATATGCTCACTTTTGGGAATTCGGAATGCGGGTTTACAAACGAGGGAGTTTTGGTTTGTGATTTTGTTGCAGGTTGAAGTTTTAACAAAACCAGGGTATGCTAAGTAAAGGAGTATGTAACACCCATAGGCCCTCTAATATACCGCAGTGACGAACAATAGTGGTCGGACCAATATTTCAAGCCACTACCCAAGGAGGATTCCACACTACCCTTGAGCACACTATCTGCCTCTCTGACAATACGGGAGGGTAATCGTCCGGGATCCTGTGTCCCGTAGACTATGGATGATACAAGGCCGATAAGCTTCCTACTGGATAAAATTTTGTTAACCCTAGAATGGTCTCCCGATACACCCGAAGATGCGTGGGAGCTCAAGTCCGTGCGCAAGTTTTGTCTGAGGCCTGGGTATTGGAGCCTGATCGCCCCTCACTTCACTAGACGTTGTATGGGCTATCTAGCTTAGCCAATAACGACAGATCCTTTGTGATATTTTAAAACCCCCGGCACAGGGTTTCTACCTACTCAACTAAAAATGACTATTTTTTTTTTTTTTATAATAGTAAAAAAAAAAAAATTACACGAAAATAACAAAGGATTATACCTAACAGGCAAGAATCGTTACTGTTGCAACAAGAACTTGGCCCTGGAAAGCGCTCTGATACCACTTGTTAGGATCCTACTATAAAATAAACTCAAATAAACACACTCTCACACAATTTCTTGGAAATAAACTCACATAAACATCATATTAATATTCAGAACAAAATACACATTATAACAGAAATTTGCATAAAGAAACAATCTCACAATAAGATAGAATCGTAGGCCTCTTCGAGGGGGCAACCTCCTTCAACACTTCATTAATTTGCAAAAGATGAATACATTGGTGCCTTCTCGGGTATTTCAAGAGTTCCCTTCCATGGTTGGCTTACATGCAAAATGCCACCCGAATTACATGCACAATGCCACTCGAATTACATGCACAAGGCCACCTTACATAACCTTTCTACCATGTGTTACATAAAAAGGGTGCCAGTTGTCATAGGCACTATATAAGCTAAAACTTAGAACATTACAAAATATTAATCATGGGTACTACCCACGTTATTTAGGAATTATTACATCATGGAGTTATTACATTAAGGGTTAGTATGGGATCCTAACATAAGCCCACAAAAGTTAGGTCTTTTATCAATTTTGGTACATATTTTCATGATTTTGAAGGTCAAGAACTAGATTTACAGTATATTCCACATAGTTTAGTTTCGCACAACATTTGCAGCTTTATCTACTTTACATCCCACTACAAATTAGTGTTGGCACTTTCATCTATTGGAGCTCCTTTCTATATTTGTTTTACATTGATTGTTGGCTCTCTTCATCATAACTATTAGCATGTTAGGTCTTATCCATTTTGGGCACAGATCTTGAGGCTGTAATGTAATGCCATATATAGACGTTCCACTTTAGTGTAGTTTATATTAGTTTCTATACTCTAGTTTAGTTTATTTTTATTGTACCTTTGGTTATTATAGCGCATTCTAGCAGCTCTTTCGACGAGTCTCATTAGCCTACATTTGTCATCCACAGACATTAATAAAATTATATTATCTATATGAAATTTAATGGAGAAATATTGTGATCTTTCGAATTCAAATTTGTCAATAAATTCTATAAATATCAATTTTTTTAAATAGGTGGTTCATTTGTCATTTCCACATTTCTGAAGGGCTTGAGGACTCACATTTCCTAAGACGTCTCCATTTTTGAAACTATGACCTTTCCAAAGTTTCATGCACCTTTGGAAAATAACTAATTATGCTTTAACCTAAAATAAAAATTTATAATGAAAAATATCATGATTCTGGAAAAGATACTAGAATTAGGGATGGTATTGAAATGGGTGCACGACAAAGTAGCCATAATAGGGCCACTCATTTCTCAAAATTTTAGGATTCAATAATTCATCAGGACTTAATATTATTTTTTCCAAAATCAAAGATTTAAAAAGTGCATGTAAAATTTGCTAATTTGAAAACTACACGGATACACCAATACCATTGTATTAAAATTTATCTATGCTTTGGGTGAAGGATTTCATTTGGATTCTTGCACATCCATGATATTTAAACTGGCATGCAGCACAGATCTGATCAAATTACAGGCTCCAATTAGGAAAAAGATCCCAACCAAAAACTAGAGAGAAATCCAAGTCCCTGAATACAATGCAAAAGATTTCCAGATTGGACTACTAAATGGACCCATAATTTCATGAGGCTGACCTAAAAAAAATTGATAGTTTACATTTTTCATTCTTCACTACACGCAATCTACAGGGGAAAAGTAAGGCACATCTCTAAACCTCGATGTATTACTTGTTAAGACCATTGTTACCAGGGAAATTTCGGTTCAGATAAAAATAAAAATTTAGAAACATGGGCTTTTTAAGAAGGTTATATTTGGTTCAAATTAAAAAGTAAAAAAGAATAGCACGTGCATGCACACAAACGCACACTCGTGAGCACATACACACCAACAAAATACATGTATTACATATACTTCATATTCTAACATAAACTACAATCAGATAAATGAAATCTCATAAATCTCACAATTTAGTGAGAGAACTCTTGAGACATATAATCATTTACTTTGGACACATCCAACATTGTCATATTACTTTATTGGTGTATGGACTCTCCCTTTTTCACCTTGGAGTGAACATTTTATTATTGAGTGATCCAATAATATATGAATTTGAAAATTATAAGGATTTGTGCTTTAGTACCATGGTCAGTAGTTATATCCCCATTGACCAATCATTTTGTACATCAGTTGAGATTATTTTCATGTTAATGAAGATTACTAATATCTAAGGACACAACATCATATTTTTTTGTGTTCCATCTTTTTGATATTTATTTTCTCTTACACTATTTTCCAAGCATGGAAGTCAATAATCAGATGTCATCCAATTAGAACTTGCCACATGTGTCCAACTCAGATTCACCAATAGAGACAAGCATTGCATTCTGACTCGCCATACAAAGCAACGAACCAGATCATGCCATATGACGGGGGGAGACATTGGAGGAAAAGGTTAAAGGTTCAAATTTGATTTTTTGAGCTTTGTAAGCTATTTATAGGAGCGGTCTTGAAAAGTCATAACTTCTTCATATGGAAGCTAAATTCATCCTTTTCTAAGGTTGCAAAGTATTCCAATTTCTATCCAATAGTGAAGTTCTGAGAATTGTTGTGCCTCTTTGGGAATGACAAGGAGAAGAGACCGATAGACTCCAAGATTTTATCACCAAATTGAATGGGGCTGATTACAATATTTGGGTCAACCAAATGACTGATCTATTCAAGAGAAGATTTTTATGGTTGTGCATGGAAACAGAGAATCCTCCAGTTACAAACACTAAAGATAAAAAAGGAACTCACGTGGCTCAAGAAGGATAAGGCTCATGGTTTGGTCACTTTGAATGTTGAATTCAAATTAATTGTTTAAACTAAAGAAATCAAGGAAACACAAAAGATATGAAAGGGACTAAAGAAGCTCTTTGGAAAGGCTAATAGCAAAAACGTCAACAAGTTAGAAACAAGCTTGCAACTCTTAAGCTAGAAGGCTTCTAAATTGTTGAGATGTGCATAGCATGGTTTAAGAATTTGAAAGCTGATATTGCAACTAATGAGAATCAAGAGAATAATTTTGAGTATGTGGATATTATTCTCAACAATCTTTCTCCTAACTGTGATTCATTTGCCCAAAGTTGGATAGCTGTCGCGAAATCGCGACATGTCGCTCCGTCGCGGTCAAGGATGGTTAGTTGCCGCGATTTCGCGACTTGTTGACTTTTTGCGGTCAAAGGTGGTTTGTGTCGCATTTTCGCGCCTTGTAATCTTGTGTTTTCTTTGTTCTCGATGGGAAGGGTCTTCTCCCTTATGTAACTGATCTTTGTTTTAATACAAGTTTTTTCAATTTTTTCAAAAAAAAAAACTGAGTCATTTGCTACTATTTTCACATCATTCCATAGTTTTAGAAGAATTACAAGGAGACCTTGCTTGATGAGAAATTTATGAATAGTATTTTGAATCTAGTCAATTTGAGGAACATGACGAAGCTTCCACCTAAAGAAGAGCGGCATTCAAAATATGCTCATAAGTCTACGACGTGTGAATCAAAGAAGCCAAAAGAGGTTGAAATCCTTCCAAGCAAAACTCAAAGAAGATGGTTTGTGGGTTCTGCACGGAGGATCACAATTCTAAAACTTGTTATATTTGGATTTAGAAGCTTGAGGAGAAAGCCAAAAAGTCTGGCTGTGACAAACTTTTTGAGCTTCACATGGCAAAGATGGCAGTACATCACCTAGTGTACATGTGGCCATGCACTCTACATGTTGGTGATCTTCATTTCAGGAGTGGACTGCTGACTCACGAACAAGGCATATGATGCGTCACCATATTCTTTCCAACTATAGTCACCAGCATAGAAGAAACAGGATTGTTGTATACGAAAATTCAGCTTCTCAGATTTTAGGATGTGGTGACGTCACTATTATCACCACCAAATAGAAAGAGGACATCCATGTTCAAGGAGGTGAACCCAAACTTTTCTACATTTATCACATTATTCACACCAAAAAAAAGGTGGAATTTGTCGATGGGTTGTCAAGGACATTGACGATGACTTCAAGGTGGTCACTTCAAGGCATGGTTGATACAGATTGTAAGTATAAACTTGGTGAGGCACCATCATCATCAGATCGAAAGGACTTTGATGTAGTGGTTTCTATGACATCAAAGCTTGGGGGACACTAATTTTGGTTCTTTGATATACTAGTTGTCTTCATATGGGTGACGATCTTCCATTAATTGATTTTTCTGGTGTAGTGTATGCAGGATGTGTCTTGGGGAAGCACCATAAGGAGTTAGTTCATGTCTCTCTATCTTGAGAGATAGTTCATCGTAACATTGTGGTCCTATGACTAATCACGATTCACTACAATATTGATTCTAGCTATTTTCTCACTTTTGTTGACGATTTTTCAGATTCCTTTGAAATCACACCACCCAATCCAAAAATGAGACTTTTGCAATGTCTAAGGCTTTCAAAGCATTCAAGAAGAATTAGAGTGGAAAATAGATGAGGTGCCTAGTGATTGTTCATGGAGAAGAGTACACCATCAATGAGTTTGAAGGTTATCTCACCACTCATGGCATCACTTGGCTGAGGACCACTGACTATACTTTGCAACAGATTTGGGTAGTTGAATGAAAAAATAGGGCTATAATGGAAATGACCCATTACATGTTTCATTTTAAGCACATGGATGTCAAATTTTGCATGGAAATGTTACATTGTGCAGCATACAATATGATCAAAACGCCCGTTCATGTTGTCGAGGACATGACCCACTATTGAAATGGACAGGAGAGGGGCCCTCTATTTTGCACTTCAGGTGATTTGGTTCAATTAATGGAATGACCCATTACATGTTTCATTTTAAGCACATGGATGTCAAGTTTTGCATGGAAATGTTACATTGTGCAGCATACAATATGATTAAAATGCCCGTTCATGTTGTTGAGGACATGACCCACTATTGAAATGGACAGGAGAGGGGCCTTCTATTTTGCACTTCAGGTGATTTGGTTCAATTAATGGAAATGGCCCATAAAACCACTGTCATTTTCTCCAAACTACTCCTTCCATTTTGTTTAATTAAAAGAGCACTACAAATTTGCAAGGAACTAAATATCTAAATCTGTTTGGAAAATTCATACCTTTGTCCAACATTTCTAAACCAAGTCATCAAGAAAAGAAATTGCAGGTAATGAAACAGCAACTAGGGAAATCCCTATATCTTTCAATCTCATTTCTTTGTTGTTTAAGTCATCATATTTAAAAGAAAGGATGATCCCACCCTTCAGTTAATTCAATAATTTGATTAGCTACAACACTCAATATTAAAGCAAGCTGAACAATGCAGATAATAGTGGGAGTTCCCTACTACTAATCGACGTTCACCTTGATTTGCATTTGTGTATCAGCAAATCTTTTGTGTTATAAAATTAATGCAACATGTACAAAGGATACACAAAAATTCACATGCATATTAATACTCTCCACTGAAACCCACATAACCCTTTTGCTACTGTGTCAAAATATGTTCTAGTCAAAATATTGTTTCCATTTTACAACAAGAGCCCCATTCAAAAGAAACCAAATTGTAAAAAGCACCATTGTTTAATAATGAAACCATAAAAGCTAAACTTCCAAAGTGGTTTCCAATTTGGCATTCAAGAAGCTCACCCAATATATACAATTCAAATCAAATCTTATAGACAAGATTGTTTGTCCCCTTATTATCAATGTTCTACTCCTCTCCAGCATCCCTTTAAAACTCCTATTGAGTTATAACTTCAAAAAAGACTCTTGCTATGAAGAGGCATAGAGAGGAATGAGCATCTTAGAGGCATAGAGAGGAATAAGCATCTTAGACACATTGTAAGACCAAAAGGGAAACTTAGAAATTTTAAAGTTTAACAGAGGACCTCCATACAAAATATAAAATTTCATTTTTCTAGGACCTCAATTTTCTCCAAGTCTCCTCCATGTTCCTCCGTAGGTCTATATTAGAGGGTGTTCACATTGCAACAATGAATTTCTTGAGCTTGAATGATAGGCAGAAATTATCACAATCATACTTTTGACTGTCCAACCACACCACATTTCCACATTTGATTAATTGTCAATAGCATTGGTGAATGCAAATATGAAGGAGACAATGTATAAGTATAAGAGAACAAAATGCTAGCTCTCTATAACTATGTTTTTTAGCATATGACACTCCACAAAAGAGGCATCAAGTACTCATAATTATGGAAAAAAAAGCCAAGGTCACATCTCTACATTTACAAGTCAATTTCTCATTGATCTCAAGAAGAAGGAACACAATGTGGGCTTCACAAAGTGTAGCTCTAACTTCCTCAAGGCCAAAGGATGTTTACAATAGAGCCCACGACTCCTATTTATAGGAAAATTTCACCCTTGAGCTAACTTGGGTGAGAAATTCTTACTCCTAGAAAAAATAAAGATTTGGGGGCATCTTTAGCAAAATTATGCATCTCCATATGTTACATACCTCTAAAGGGACTTAGAAGGCTTTTAAAATCAGTTATGGCGCTACTACATGCCAAAATGTCACTTTCCAAAGATCTCCCTCAAGATCCACACTTGTCTTTTCACCCCTTCATTGGTCTACGAGTGATTCGCTCAAGGAGATAAGCAATTCGCTTGAGGAGATGAGAGATTTGCTCCAATTTGCTAGCAATTCGACAACGCTTCCCTAGCGCTTCACTCCTATAAACCAATCACTTCACTTTGCTAGCATATCACTCCTGGGTAAATTGGCCCTTATGGAACGAATTGGCCCACTTTGAAGCAAATAGCTCCTATTTGGAGACTTAACCAATTTTTTCCAATTTTGCAAGCTTTGTTATTTTGCAATGTTGTTCCTAAGTTTGCAAAATTCAATTTTCTTTGTCTTTCATGGCTAATTCATTGGAGGAATTAGAAGGTAGTAGCCAAGCTACTACAATACCTTGTAGATCTATGAGGGAACCTAGAGGTAGGGGTCAAACTTATTGCAATGCATAGACCTAGGGTTAAGTAGGGTCAAGTTTTACTATATTATAGACCCAAGCCCACCCTTATGTTCTCGACAACCTATTCCCAATGTCAACCTTAAATTTTTGTCCATGGGGATTGGGGCAAGCAATGGGAACAAAGGAGTTCATGCCATAAACCAAGGTTCCAATCCCACAAGCAAGCACTTTGTAGAGTCATAAGGGCACTTGGAGGTAGGGATCGAACTTCTAGCAATATATTATGAATCGAATCCCACCCTCATATTCTCTAAGACCTTTATATGCAACATGGTAAAAACATTTACATTCCTAGGATGCAGTGCATTATAGAGCCATGAGGACACCTAGAGGTAGGGGTCAAACTTGTGAAAATGCATGAGCCTAGGGTCGAGTGTACCCAAATTATGGACCCAATCCCACACTCATATTCTCTATGAGCTCTACACAACATTAGACTTAACATTTGTACAAGGTATTTTGGAGCAACGATAATGAAATGTGATCATATGTGTGCAACTCAAGTTCACATCCTCGCACTATGATGGACACACCAACGATAAGACAACCCCTATGTTGCATGAAAATGGGTAGGGTATCTGATATGGATACGCCAAACTTCCAAGAACCCTAATATGGATATGACTAGATACATCATAAAAAAACATACATATGTTATATATTAAGGAATAAAAACCATATAACACAAAAATGTTTATACAAATATCATTTTGTTATACAATATTTCTAAGTTACCGGTTTTGCCCCCTAAATCCACGGATCCTGGTACGAGCCGTACCTAGTCCGGGCTCGGGTCCGGTACGCCTCTGGGTCCGTTCAGGGTTCTTCCTGGCAGATCTAGATACGCACGGGTTCGTCCAGGCAGAACCCTAGACGGACCCTCTTCTTGGACAAACCCGAGGAGAACAAGCTTCTCAACGTGCTTCAGATAAAGAAAATTGGCTAGGGAAGAAACAAGCACCCTTGTTGACGTTAGGCACCGCCAAGGATAGATCTAAACAATGAAAAAGTTCAACAAAACTTCTCCCCTGTAAGCAATCCCATACCGACGCTTGTTCCAATGATTTTTAATATCTTTTGCTTTGCCGAAATAACCCAATATATATTATTTAAAAAAGCAACAAAAAAGTATTTGTTAATTTTTTTTATATAAATTCTCCTTCGTAGAAAATTCGGCCATAGGATCCCTTGAGACTATAAATAATTCGAAATAACTGAAGTCGTTACTCAATTTCCTCTGCTGAAGCTGTAAAATAATTTCCTTTATTGAAGCCATTACTTAAATTCATTATTTAAGTCGTTAGTCAATAATTCGATATAATTCAAAATATTCCACAAAAGAAGAAACGTTGGAAGTTTTTTGGCATATTTTTAGGGTTTCGTTGCAGCAATAACGTCTAATGTGCAGCGCCTGTGAGGAAACGTTGGAAATTTTCCGGAATAGGGTTTCGTTGCAGCAATAACGTCTAATGTGCAGTGCCTGACATTGGAGAAGTATTTTTTGGAAAAATTAAAACATCCCAAGAAATAAGTGTTGGTGATTCTGAATCATCGTGAGTAATAAAAAAAAAAAATGAAAAATTTAAAATGGATGCACGAGGAGCAATATTTTCAAGCGCCCAAGTCGATTTTATATAAGCTGCATTAATCTTTGAAAATTAATTATTTAAAGTGGGAGTCTGATTAATATATTTTTTAATTTAATATAATGAGGGAATAAACTACCACAATAATAATTATAATATTTTCGGAAATTTAATTTAATATTTTCTATTTAATTTAATAAAAATATTAAATTAATTTAATTATATTACTAATTCTTAAACTATAATAATAATAATAATAATATGGTGAGGATGTAATATAAGTCCATTTTAAATTCAATTAAAAATATTGATAAGCTTAATTAAGGATGTAATATGGGACCATTTTAAATTCAATTAAAAATATTGATAAGCTTAATTAAGAATCTAATTAGAAACATTGGTGAGCCTAATTAATATCCAAGGTTTGACTATTTAATTTAATAAAAAATATTAACTTAATTTAATTATATTAGAAATTGTTAAACTATTATAATAATAATAATAATATGGTGAGGATGTAATATGGGTCCATTTTAAATTCAATTAAAAACATTGGTAAGCTTAATTAAGGTCCACAGTTTGAATCTAATTAAAAACATTGGTACACCCAGGTGTTGTAGGTGAGTTGGGGAGGAGAGGGCAATCCTCCAAGGGAGGTCCAGGTTCAAATCTCCACCCTACCAAAAAGCTGAATTGGGTATCTAAAATCCAATTGATAATGTTAGTGCGAGCAGTGTCGGTTGTGACCCCAGGTGACTTTGACGGTGTAGAACCCCCTATTCGTGGTCTCTCAGACCAAGGCGGCTCCGCAAGGGGTTTTTCGCTTAAAAAAAAAAAATTAAAAACATTGGTGAGCCTAATTAATATCCAAGGTTTGACTAAGAAAAGAGGTAAGGTAAGTTATGAAGATGTAATGTGGGTCAAATATTAATCCAATTAAAAACAATGGTGGGCCTAATTAAGGTCAACATTAGTGAGCTTGATTAAGGTCCTATTAATAGAGATAAAGTATGTTTGAGTAGAAAGAGAGGTAAGGTAATTAGAAACATTGGTGAGCCTAATTAATATTCAAGGTTTGACTAAGAAAAGAGGCAAGGTAAGATATGAAGATGTAAACAATGGTGGGCCTAATTAAGGTCCAAGGTTTTAATAGAATTAAAAACATTAGTGAGCTTAATTAAGGTCCTATTAATAGAGATAAAGTATGTTTGAGTAGAAAGAGAGGTAAGGTAAGATGTGTACAAGTCCGAAAGGAGAGTGTAATGGTTAGGGTTTTGGTCTCTTTTTTGGGAGGTTCAAGGTTCAAAACCACGGCATACCTAAAAGGGGACAAGCTAGATGGTAGCAGGTTGAGTGTTTGTTGGTTGGTTGTCCCAGTTCAATGCCTTAGAGGGTTGAATGTCTCATCGATTTCGTCTAAACCAACATGCTAGGGTTTATAGTAATAGCATATGTATTAAATATAAATTATATATATATATATATATATATATATATATATATATATATATATCCAAGGTTTGACATATATATATACTAGTAATTAATATATGATTTTTATTAATTTTTGTACGGCCGAACCCAAAACGAACCCAAGATTAAAAAAAAAAAAATTTGTCGTACCAACGAACTGGGTTCTTTGAACCCGAACCCAAAACGAACCGGTAACTCAGCAATATTTCCATTAACTAAGAAGAAGATTGTTAGTGTTCATTTTTCGAATTTATATTATATTTTTTGAAAATTATGTATTTTTCTTGTAATCTCATATTGTGTATACAACTCTACATGTGCCTAGGCCATATTCAAATGTATTATTTTTTGAAAATTATGTATTATTCTTGTTACTCATATTGTGTATACAACTCTTGATGTCATTTGTTAAAATACCGTGACGAGTGGCCCGTTTCAACCCCATGTAACTAATATATATATATATATATATATATATATATATATATATATATATATTGGCAAACATGCAAAAGGTCAGTTTTCCAAAGATTCAAATGCTTCGTGAACACTGCAATATGTTTTGATGGATTGTAATTTGCAGGATAATCATCTCACTTCGCTTTGATGAAAGCCTAATGTTTTTAAGAGGTTTTTATGTTTCAGACTCCCTTTAAGAGCTCGTGACTTCAGCATCTACAAGAGATCTTCTAGTTACAAAACCTTGAGAGAATGAATGATAAACATAAGTTATTATTTACACATATAATTAATTCCATATATATATAGATATAAAAACCTTGCAGAAGTTCAGTTTTCCATAGTTTTGCATGGTTCATCAACAAGCAATATGTTTTGATGGATTTCATTTTGTACAATAATTATCTCTCCTTTTTGACGAAAGTTTATTGTTTTCAAAGATGTGTATGTTTCAGACTCCCTTTAAGAGGTAGTGACTTGTGCAGCTGGTCCATTGTTGGGCATCTGAAAGAGATGATCTAGTCACAACAGCTTGAGAGAATGAATGATAAACCTAAGTTATAATTTACACATACACAGCATAAAATTATTATTTTTAGTTTTTAGTGATCAGACAGTCTAATTGTGTAAAGATGAAGTTCAAAGAAGATGATGAACTTAATCATCACAACTTGAGGTTCAAAGCTTCTAATTTTGAATGAATTAGTTGACATGGTTTCTAATGTTGGCCATGTGACTTTCTGCTAAAAAAAAAAAAAGGAAATTCTGTTAATTGTAAAATTTCAGTTTTCGCCTGCCAGAGAAGTCATAACCTTAGAAGAGGGGATAGCTCTGTTACATGCCTCTTTCACCTTACTTAACCCTCACATTTTCTAGAAAGAATATATGGATAACTAAAGATTCCAAATTTGTTGGACTTACTTTAAGTACAATATTCACTTTAGTATGCTCAAGTAAAGCATTAAGATACATTATAGTTTATACACAATAACCACAAATAATCCTAAAATCAAGATCCTTATTTTGAGACAAACTCAAATTGCATACTCCCATTGTAAAAATAAATGTCTTGTCCTACTTCACCCCAGAAAAGTACCTTGATGTCTTGTCTGCAGTCTTACATATGGTATATCTCAATACTAGGAATTGGTACATAAAGAAGCATTTTTTCTAGCAAAAGCCACTGAATACAATGTATCATGCAGAGCCAGTTCACCTAGCTATAATCTTTCTAAAAAATGCATAAAAACCTAAACCCCGTACTTGATTTCCCATCCACTCAAACATGACACAGTCAAAATCCAAATTACATAATTGGTTTTCTGTTTATTTGCCTCTACTCGCAGAAGTGTGAGCTACCTCAACACTGAATGATTGAGTTAAATGCATTCCCTTCATTATAAAATGTGTTAGATATCCAAACATAGTGTCTTCCATAGTTTTCTGGAATATAGGAGCGCACTCATCCCATTTCCCCAAGATATGTCGCACCATTTGCGCATGAATTATGTTTCCAAATGAAAATACTATCAATTATGTTTCCAAATGAACAATACTATCAAGTTGATTCAAACCCTAACTGGACTCTTCCACACATGCCTCTAAGGTAATTGTTGGGAATAAAATACACAATTTTAAAAAAAATATTCGGAATGAAACAAATCAAACTATTAGTTTTTGTTAAATCTTGTAGCTAAATATATAAAAGTTTTAGGGGTTTGTCTAGAAAGCAAATTATGCCTATTGTGAAAATAAACAGGAAAAACATTTTTGTTTTATTTTTCTCCCACAAAACAGAGTATCCCTACCTTGAGAAGAGAAAACAGTTATTTCATGTCCAATGAATAAGTTTCCTAGGTATGTATAGTGGGGATATCAAAGAAACATAGCATATAAAGATCATATGACTGCAATTTGAGGAACAGTAAATAGTTGTTGTATGGTAGTTTTGCATCAATCTTCATGGGATTGACTGTCCTTAACCTTGAAGCTTATTCAAATCGGCTATTGTGATCTACCTCAATTTTGCAATATTAATGCACAGTACATTCATTGTAATTACTTTTTTTCAAATAGTGTACTAATACACTCTTTCTCAAGTTTTTTTCATCAATGCACTACTTTGTAAAATTGGTTTCTTTTTCTCACAAGTAAAATACTGACAAATCAATTTGTTTCAACCAAATTGTGTGGATTTTGAATTATGTTTGGTACAAAAAGAACTGTAGAGGAGGTATTAATGTGGAACGAAATTCCTCATGGGAATATCCCACTGGGAAAAGCATATAAAAAAGTATATAAAAATAGAATATGAAACACCGAAAATTCACGTATAACAAATCACAACTACCTGAAGATACTGATAATATATTGCAAATGGTGCTGAAAAGGATAGAATTGGTAGTAGCTGTGCAATGACAGTCCAAGGATCAACATCTGGTGCAGCGACAATCAGGCTGATGGGCATAAAATGGCAATATTAATATCCTTGTTTTCTTTAACTGATATTAGAAATGATTTGCTGACATAATGTAAGTCACTGAGGGTTTAGTTTACAAAAGGATCAGATACCTTGTGAAACTATTTTCTGCCCAAGACTGGATATCTTCAGATGTAGCTTGCCTGCCTGCCTTTGCAGTTTTGCGCCCTACTGGAGTAACATCATATCCGGTTTCTCTATTGCAATTTACTTCTGACAAATCATTGAATTCTGGATTATTTTCAGATGTCTCAATATTGCACTGATGCTGTTCAATGTGCAAACAACCTGCAGTTGTGCCTTGAGTCAAAAAATTTTCTGAAGATATACCCTCTTGTTCTGATGTTTTTTCTGAAAACAATTTTGAACCATTGGATAGCGTGCCATCGTTTGACAATAAAGAAGTGTCCATATTTGATGTGTCCATGCTTCCTAGATCACATTCATTCTTGGATACAAGTACTTCCATATGTTTGTTGTGTGCCGAAAGAAGCTCAGATAGAGGAGCACGAACAATCCTGCCAGATTTCAAGGTACCCAAGAGTGAGACTACAATAGCAAAAAACTTAATCAACAAGTGAAAAATCGTTAATTCAAGTACTATATATATATATATATATATATAGAGAGAGAGAGAGAGAGAGAAGAATTATGGATCACTGAAGGAATCCATAATACAGAGAACACTTCAGAAAACTAAAGAATCAGAGTCTCCTCAAAAACATAAAAGCATACTTAACAAGACTTGGTAGAACTCTGATAAAATATGCATGTGAAAAATATTCAATTAATGTCCATAGAGAACCACAGTGCATTTGTCAAAGGGACTCAAATCTAGCCAAGGCGAAGCCAGAAATAGTGCTCCAAAGAGTACAAAAATAAAATGAATAAAACGTTTTGTATTACAGACCTGACATTCTTACAAATCTATAAAAAAATGACTAACTGAACATGCTTACAAAATATAAGATACAATATTCACTAAACCTAGTGATTTAATAATAAAACGTAAAAAATAAAATAGTGACTGCATGTTACAAAACAATATGACAGTTCCATTAATCAAGCAATTTGATAAGAACTCTAGAAGAAGATCCAAAACGCCATCCAGAAAAAGCTACCACACATGGATTCCAGAATAGATAATTGATTAATATGTCCAGTGATAGTCTAAGATCCTTACTGGTCAAGGGATTTACCAAAATGCATTGTATAGGATATATATATCACTGTTGTGGCCATTTTCAAGCATGAATAACAAAACAGCACTGATAAGTATTAACTTCCTTCTCTTCAACTGCATTCAGATACATTTCCAAGACATCCCCTTCAAGATGTGGTTATTCGACTGTCTCATGAAACACACAATTCTTTATAGGTCCAAGTTCTGGGAGCTGAATTTGGGATTAGCTCACTGGGGAAGCATTGAAAATGTTCAGATCATTTTACTTCAGCATATGAACCACTGCAAGCATATAGTTCCTCACTGCATCATTAAGTCTGAGTTTGCATCCCACCAGCTTTACCTTGATCTTGATTCAGGATTAACTTCCATCTCCAATGGTTACAGTTGATGAGGGATCAAACATCAAGTAGAAAGTGATGCCCATTCCTAGCCCTTTGTCCCACTGAGAGGGTTGCCTCTAGACATCTCCCTAATTAGATGTGAAGCTGCTGCTTGAAGACTAGTTTACTTCTCCAATCTAGTAGGATTTCAATAGATCATCTTCCCATTGACCTACTTTGGTCAGTCATTCATTAACAAAATTTATTTCTTTCTTTCTAAATGACCATGCCCAAATGCATTTTACTCAGACCCCAGTGACATATGACAAATCAACTTGCAATACTTTCAAAGCCATTTATCAATACGATCCTACTGGTATGGAGATATCACTGGACTATATTAAACATTAAGGAATAGTAACTATTAAAAAGCTGCTGAAAAGAGTACATGGCCATTAAATAAGCAGTAAAGTCTAGAAAAGAAACAAACATAAGCACAAAACAAGAAAATTAGAGATCAGTCGACATCAGAAGCTGATGAATTATATGTAATTTAAGCCACAAAACTCTAAAATAATAAGTTTGCAACATCCAAGCAAAATTGAAATTTCCAAAAGAATATACCCCTGAGACACAGAGCATACCTACTACAAGTCAACTCATCAAAGTTGAAGATACCAACAATGTCCATTCGAGAAGACTTCAAATCATGATAGGTATTGCACACAGATCCATTGCCTGTCCAATTACAAAGCAACATTTTATGAAAAAGGAACAAAACATACATTCTGAAAAGATTCACCAACTCTTGCAATAAAATTGTTCTTAAATTTCCATCTTTCAATACTACAAAACTCATAAAACGCATAACAAAAGAAGTTGGAATTACATACGGATAATGAAGTCTCTAATACATACATCTAAATCAAAACTTGAAACTGTTGTGCTTTGTGGGAAATGCCCTAATATCTTAAAAAGGTATTTTCTAACAAACTTGAAAGTAAAAGAGAGTTAAGCTTTATTCAACTGAATCCCCTTCAAGAGGGGATGACAAAAAAGAGATATGCAACAAGAGAACTACTAGAAGGTACACCATTAAAAAAAAAAAGGAAAGAGGAGATGAGTACACAAGAAATATTAAAAAAATGCTAAAAAGACATAACTAAAATAATTAAATAAAAATATTGATAAAAATATATATTTTATTTTTAACATATTTAAGCTTGATAGATGGCTCAATGTAAACTGTTATGAACAGTTCTGCTTTACCTTACAACATAAAAAGATCTAGGAAGAAGTCATATCTTATATTTTGTAATTTAGTTCTCATAGTTGTTAATTGAGCCTTTTCTTCGGTAGTCCAGAGTTGCTATTGCATCTTTGTGAGGAAAATATCCCAAATTTGGCTCAATGTAAACTGTTATGAGAAGTTCTGCTTTACCTTACAACAAGAAAAGATCTAGGAAGAAGTCATATCTTATATTTTATAATTTAGTTCTCCTAGTTGTTAAATGAGCCTTTTCTTCGGTAGTCCAGAGTTGCTATTGCATCTTTGTGAGGAAAATATCCCAAATTTGGCTCAATGTAAACTGTTATGAGCAGTTCTGCTTTACCTTACAACACAAAAAGATCTAGGAAGAAGTCGTATCTTATATTTTATAATTTAGTTCTCCTAGTTGTTAAATGAGCCTTTTCTTCGGTAGTCCAGAGTTGCTATTGCATCTTTTTGAGGAAAATATCCCAAATTTGGGACGAACTCATACATAGATAATTTAAACCATGTGTATCATATAACCAAAATATTTGAAAACCAAATAACATCCTTAACAACAAATGTTGCAATTATCATGTAGGCACCTGAATCGATGGTCATAGCCCAAGCAAACCTCATATATGAGCAGAGACTTTCTCAACTTCAGCTAGTTTTTACGTATGACTATTCATGGTGATGAATATCATGTCAACTTGAGCCATTTGCAATTCCTACCTATCTCAATTACAGCCTGAACAAATTAAAAAAGTAAGATGCACCACTTAAATCCATTTATTTTATTTTCATTTTAAAATGTTTTCCAATAATACATGTCCTTGTTTTTTGGACTATTACTTTTCCTAAACACCAATATCTCTAGCAAGATCAGGTTGCAAAGAATTTAGAAAGCTCTGGCATAGCTTATTTAAAAGCCAATTACAGCAAATTTCATAACAATGCAGTGCATCTTTTAGTGAAACAGTTATGGAGATATGAGGATTTCAATTTTGGGTTGTTGGAAACCCCAGATTCCAATAAGCATCAATGTCAAGAAGGCATAACTTCATCATATAAAGCTATTTTTTGTCTAGAAATTTTCCTTTTTCTCACTTAAGTTATCATAAGAAAACCATATTTTTAACCATTTTGTGGCACTAGTGCATTATACGGAAGATATTTTCACTTCCATTCGTGTAAGGCAAACAAGAAGGAAAAGGTAAAGTGCCATGAGAAGAACTTCATCCACTAAAGGAACAATTTTGTGCATCACAGACAAATAACAGACAACTAGGAATAAAAATGGCTAACTTGAATGAAAAATATACTCAAAGGATAAAAACAGGATTATGTAATATGAAAATTGCATTCTTAAAAGCTACGAAAGAGACTAAAGAGACTATTTTTAGATAGAAGCAAGAGTGTCTAAACAATGAAGGAAAAAAAAATATTCACACCAATACAAAGACATATGCTAATGCATGTGAGCTTCAGCAAAAAAAAAAATTAAGCTAATAGAGAAAAACTTCAGCATTTATAAGCTGCAGAGTTACGGATTTACAGGTAGAACTAAAGTAATTCTCAAAAAATGATATTGTAAAACCTGAACTGTATGATGCAGCCATTATGACAATAAACACAGAAGATATGTAATGCAACAGTGCTTTTGGTACAATTTTTGAGGATGGTAATTGTGTCTACCACACTAACTACAATGGATGGTTTGAAACCAAACCATAAAATAAGACATCCAAGTGGTGGATTAGAAAAGAAACAAGAACCAATTTTTAAGCCAACTATTTCCCCAACCAAGAATGATAATGCAAGAATCCGATACCATGACAGTAACAAAAGAGAATTCGATGTTATGAACAAGTCCTCTTTCTCTAGTAAGTTACTAATAGAAATCTAATACCTAGAAATGTTGCTCACAACAATATAAGTTCCGAACTTTGCATCTCTGCAAGCCAAAGAAGACTAAGACAATGGTTGTCATTTTGGATAAGAAATAAGAGGATATTTCTTCAACCAAGCATTAAACCAAAAATTTGTAGAATAACTCTCATTGATTAAAGCCGTTATGACAAAACAACATAGAATATTATCACACACTTTTTGAAACTTGAAATACGTTTGGTAGCAGTTATGAAAAATATCATTACTACAATTTTCAAAGATGTTGTTTGTGTTTACCAAATTAATTTCATTCGTTTGAGATTAATGCATAAAACAAGATAAACATGTGGTGGATTACAAAAGAAACAAGAAGCTATTGGTTACGAATCTGCCACTAGGATAGGATTTAGTGCAATGCGCCCTAGATTCGCCCAGCAGATTGAAAGGCCGGAAGGAAGGAATGCCTTCCGTGCCAATCTCCGGAGAAGGCCGGCTTCCTATATGTTTTCTCAAGTGGTTTTAAGCTCAGAGTGCAGGAAAGAAATTAGAAATGCGGAAAGAAATATAAATGTGATTTGTGTTGGGTGGGGAGGATAAGCAGCACAACAACTATCAATCACCACTACTAACAACAACTAAATACAGAATACATTACAGAAACTACCAATGTCATTCATTCTATGTATCCTCTAACTATGCATTCCAGGAATACTTAATCATCAAATACCGATATCCAGATAGCAGAATAACAGTAAGCAATAACATAAGCAACATGAGGCAGAAATGCTAAATAAAGGCAGCATAAAGAACAAGAACAGTCAATAGAGCCAAGTGTATCTTGTATTCAGAAGCAAACGTACAGCTACAATGGTTCCCTAGCAGTATATCCCCCTTCCACCCCTTTACAATGATATGGCGCAGCTATTTATAGCGCAATTTCCCCCCAATTACAACTCCGGGCACAGGATCCCAGACCTGACAATAGCTGACAAAGCTGACAAAAGCGGCAAAAAAGCTGCTGATGTTGACCTCTGCAGATATGGACTGTACTTGCAGCAAGGTCCACCTGAAAACTTGGCAGCTACGTGGCAGTGCGGTAGATGAAACTTTGAGTCAGCTTGAATGAGGGTAGCTGCGGTATAATAATTTGGCTCACGCTTGCCCTTTCCCCGTCACATCTCTGACTCGAATCCCGAGGCTGGACACTTGTCAAAATCTGATAAGGGACGAATCTGCCTTGAAAGACCGTCTCTCTTTCATGTCCGACTTCGCCCGGAATTGGAGCGCAATTAAACAGCGCAAGGGGGAATCAGCGCAGTTGGGGAGGCCTCCGTGCCTTAGACAGTTTTTGGGCTGCTTGCAACATCCTGCCCAAGTGCGCACAAGTTAGAGGGCGCAGCCCGACTTCGTTGCGAAGTCGGGTTGCGCACCCAACACTTAGCTAATTTTGCTCACCGCTCCGACTGCGCATGAAGATGAGAGCGCACCCCGACTTCGCTGCGAAGTCGGGTTGCGCTCTGGTACTTAAAAATTTCGGGGCTCCGCTGCTTCCCAAGTGCGCACATAAATGAGAGCGCACCCCGACTTGGCTGCGAAGTCGGGTTGCGCTCTTGCACTTAGCCATATTTCGCACTTCGCATCCCCGAGTGCGCTCAAACTTAAGGGCGCACCCCGACTTCGCTGCGAAGTCGGGTTGCGCTCTTAGACTTAGAAATTTTAGGGACCTTGGGAAATTGACCGAAGAAAGTACAAGAGGAAAAAAAGGGAAAATGAAGGGAATGAAAGACAGAAGGGGAGAAAGGGGATAGTGGAGAAAGGGAAAGGAGGAGGAGGGAAGGGAGAGCAGCATACTTACAATAAAAATGAAGACATGGCACCCCGTGCAAAATGTGGCAACATTCCTGGCGGCTCGCGGGGTGTCGAGCTCGCCTCGACGCAAAGAACCAGGCCTTTATCCTTTGGGCGCAGAGGAACTCCCTTCCCCTGCATCCCGCTGCTCTTGCGTCCCCTTCTTGGGTAACTGCTCCTCTTCGGATTCACTCTCAGCAGTTTCTTCTTCTGATTCTCCTCCTCTTTCTGAATCCGAATGCTCACCACTGTCACCTTCTTGCTCGGTCGGCTGCTCCCGCTCACGGACATGATTGTACGCAGCCTTGGCCTGGTCCCAGGCTGCTGCCTGGAAGGGCCCTAAATCGCTGACATCCTTCAGCGCTGCTCTGAACGCTGCAATCATGTGTACGTCGATGGTGTCATATCTCTCTCCCAACTCTTGAAGGGAGGTGTTGATCTTGCAATATCTTGACACCATTTGAGTTACCTGTGCTTCCTGGACTGGCTCGGCCCAGCTGTCAATTTCCGATGTATCTGCCTCGAAAGACAGCCAATCCAGCTTTACCTGTTCAAGGGGCAGAAACTCCCCATCCTTGACGAAGCTCGGGCATCCGAGCTCAGAAAGAGTGTTGAAGGGGGCCAGGCAAATATTCATTTCATGGTTCAATGCGTCCAGCATTTTCCTGGCGGCCCTTGTTTTTTCTGGTTTTTCGAAGTAATTATGCAAGGTTACCCTTGCATCTGCCCAATCTAGGGCAATTCGGGACATGGGGGGAAATCGGAGGCCTTTGCGCGCGAACTCTTCAATTTTCATTGCCAAGTCCAGCCATTGCTTCGCTTGGTGTTCGGCCTCCTCTACCACAGGCTTTCCCTGGGCAGATACTTCTTGGATCCTGGATGCGAAATCCAGGACGGACAGGGACCTGACAACATTAGCCCTGCATCCCTGCAGCAAACCAGCCCGCATCTCTTTGACCTTGTTTTTCGAAAAGGCCGCCGTCTGGGACGCCTTCTCCTTCAGCTGAGATTGGGCCTGCCTTAACGAATCCTGCAGCTGAGAGACATGTTCCAATGCCGCCCTCTTCTCTTCTGACAGTTGTTCGATCGTCCTTCTTTGTGTTGTAGCCTCCTGCTGAGAGGCGGCGAGCTGTGCTTTCAAGTCCTTGATCTCCTGCTGGGCAGACTCCAGCCGCGTGGTGGCCTTGGCCAGATCTTCCTCCAGCTGCCTTGAGTCATTTTGAAGCTGAAACAGCTTCTCTTGATTCTCGAGTCGCTTAACAAGGAGATTGTCAGTTCTGCGGCGAATACCGTTGATTTCGTATTCTTCGCTTATGTCATCAAAATTCTTCTCCTTGACCCGGTGTTCATAGTCAGCCTCGGTCATTTCTCGGAGAGGCTTCTTTACTTTAGGGATCAATTTTTCAGTTCGCAGCACTCTCTTGTCCAAGTCGAACTTGGTGCGCTTCACCGGGGCAGCTATCTCCTCGGCTCTTCTTCGTTTGACGCCCTGGAGGAAAGAGGCGGAACACCCTACGGCCTTCGTTGCCAGAGGCTGATCATCTGTAATCTGCAGCTGCTCCCCCATGAAGTCAAGCTCTGCCAGCATAGGATACGCCGAGGCTAAATCCTGCTGCGGCATCCTTCCCGCAAACAATGAAGCAGGAGATATCCCAGAAGGTGTGGTCGCTTTCAAGGGCGACTGGGTCCTAGGGGAAGCGGGCGGCTGAGTGGGAGGTGAAGGCGGGGTCTTGAATAATGGAGGTGAGCGGCGCGGCGATGTAGGTACGGCTTCGGCACTGGCCGCGGGCGAGGGGTCTAGGGTTTGACTCAGGGTTTGGAAAACGTTCGGGTCTTGGGCAAACTGTTCGAAAGAATGGGGACTGTGGAAGGATTGGGAGATATGCGACAAGGAAGATGCAACTAGGGCTTGCCCTGATACAGTGGGGGACGGTGTTACGGCAGGGCCAACTGGGATCTGGGGAACCGGGGAAGAGGACGTACCTGCGGGCTCCGCCTGAGCCGTTGATTGAAGGACGCCTGCTGCCCAAACTTCTGCTTCTTTCCCTGGGCTGTCCAAAGAGATGATTTCCGGCGCGGCTGTCCCTGTTCGTGCTGCGGCCGTTTGCTGCGTAGACTCCTTAGGCCGCTTGGCCTTTTCGCTCCTTTTCCTCTTCTTTTCTTCTGGAGCTGCAGTTGGCTCGAAGGAGGCGGAGGAGGTTGGGGCGGCTGGCAGCGGTGTTCCCACGGTGAACTTGTACCTGGGTTTTGACGGAAGAATGCTTGCTGCCGACGGCCCACCGGTTGACTCTTCTGGCGCCTTTTCCTTTTGGGGGGCCGCCTCACTAGTTGACTTTTCTAGCTCTTGTACCTTTTGAGGTAACGCTTCAGGAGCTGGAGGCAACATCGGGCCCACCTGACTGCTTGTTGGTGTCGCGCTGGAAGTCCCTTGAATGGGCAATTGCTGGGATGGGGGCTTCCTTTTATATCTCTTTCTGGCGCCTAGGGGAACGCAATCTCGAAACGCGAACGGCTCCCATTTGTCGGCGTATTTATCATATAAGGCCGAAAATTCATCATCTACGGCCAATGTTTTCCGGTTAGACTTATCGTGTTGCGTGCGACACCTCATTTTCCAGCATTCAATAATTTTGTCCTTTTCCCTGCTGAGGGGCGTCACCTTTGAGAGGAATTTTTTGAAGCCTGTTGAGTCTAACCTATGGTCTGGATTGCGCTCCGGATCATACTCCACTTCTTCACAGTAAAAGTCCTGCCATGGCGGCCATGATTGCATCCGCTCAATGTGCCATTCCAGGTCTGCACCTGTTTTATTGCACCTTTCCTCCATGATCTCTGCTCGGGGGCAGATATGTACAAACTTTCCCCTGACCCCAATCGGGTCGTATTTCCAGCGCTGAGGTAGCTGTATCAGGCCCATGTTGAGGAGTTCTTGTTCGAGGTAGATATGCTGCCCAATCTCATGCACTTGAATGTTCGCCCAGGTAATAGGATACTTGAAAATATGGCCCCTCTTCTTTCCCTGGCCGAATTCCTCTTCGACATAGTCCATCTGGCGCGATATCTCTATACCGAACTGATGCTCAGTGCAAAAATAGGGCAGCGAGAACGGCTTCCCTTTGAATCCGTAGATTCTGATCACAATGCCCTGAGTCAACCGGAAGGTATCTCCGCATTTGTACTTCCTCAGGTAGTTCGTCATGGCCAGTGGAGGGCGAGATGCCTTGCCGTTGAACAGCGCCAGGGTCATACCTAGAAATTTGAAGTTGAAATCGTAGTACGACCCTCTCCTGTACAGGGCTTCTGTCCACTCATACACAGGCAGCGGCTCTCCCTTCTCATTTACCTTTTTTAGGTCAGGTACTTTAATCCGGTAGTGCGTGTGGTACAGGCACAACCATGTGAGGAACGAGCAGAGCCGGAACTCTGTTGTCTGCTTTTGCTGTATCCTGACCAGATTCGAATGTATGGCGTACGCCACCCAATCTGCCCAATCAAAGAAAATAGGGCGCCTTCCGCTCCTTTGCGCAGTGGAGTCATAAAACTCTCCATGCAAGATGCATTCCGCGAGCGCCAGCTGGTACGGGCGCACCATTCTATCCGTGTCGCAGCCGAGTACCCATGCCAGGATAATATATATATTTATTCTCGAACCTCTCCAGGGGTATAGGGCCTGTCGGCCACTGTCCGGCTGGTAGCGGGGTCTTCAGTTCTGAGTCGAGAAACTCCCTCATCCTTCTGTTCTGAGCGAATCTGCCCGCCTGCTCATCCAAGTTAATTCTTCTGACAATGGCGTTGGGGTCGTACTGGAGCCCCGGGGCGAAGGCTGGCTGGACGCTCTCTTTGAAGAGGGTGAACAACACCCTTCCTTGGTTGTCGCAGACTTGCCGGGTAGCTGGTTTGTAATATGTCACAATAGACTCAACCAGCTCCGGGCAATGGTGGACGGGAGGGCACAAGAACCAGTACAAGTTCGACTTGTATGCAGCCCCGACATGGTGCGAGGGTGAGACTTTGCCTGCCCACTTTGCTATATTTGGCCGCGGCTTGGTGAGGCTAATGGAGTACTCGCCGTCCCTATACCCGGCCAGGCGGTTGATGGGCGGCGGTGGAGCTTGCCCTTGGCTTCTCTTTGACCTGGATCTCCTTGTCCGCTCCCGTGGCGCTTCGCTCTCATGAGCGCTGGATTCTGTGTGCTCCTCAGCCTCGCGCTCTGTATCGCTGGACTGCGTCTGCATTGGCGCTTTTCCCTTGTCCATTTTCTCTTTTCTGCTCGTGGTGGCAGAGACGGGGATTCTGGTTACTAGTTCTTCAATTCTGCGCCTTGCAGCTCAGACTTGGCTTGATAATTCGAATGTTCTGAGTATGCCAGGGCCCCTTTTCTAGGAAAAAATACAGCATTAATGGCGCAAGGGAGGGGGTTAAAGTGATTTGCCCGAAGTAGGTGGGAAACGCCGTTATTCTTTGGCGGCCGTGCGTGGGCCTTTTCCTTGGAAGGCGCACCTTGGTTGCGGTTGGTCCTAATGCGCTTGCTTTTTTAATGACATCTGCTTTGAAAGACGCGCAATCATTCTTTAAAAAATTTTGAACCTCGTGCTTCCAATGACGTCACAGCCGCCGCTTGGGCACACACTTCGAGGGAGATTTTGGCCCAGGGTTTTAAGGAGGGACGCAGCCTAACTTCGCGCTATGCCTCATTGCGCAGCCTGGGCCCATACTTAGAAATTTTTCGCCATTATGTCCCTCGTTTTCCCTGACAAGTCGTTCAAGGTGCGCTCGAAATTGAGAGCGCACTCAGGCTTCGCCCAGAAAACGTGCGCAATCCGACTTCGCCCGGAATTTGTTGCGCAGTCCGACTTCAACACTTAGCCAATTTTCGCTCTCTGCTGCCCGACTGCGCTCCCAAGATGGTGCGCAGTCCGACTTCGCTGCGAAGTCGGGTTGCGCACCCAACACTTAGTCATTTTTCGAGGCTTTTTGTTAGTTGTCTTCTCTCAAACTCCCGATGTCGCACTATTCAAGGAGCGATGCCCGACTTCGCTGCGAAGTCGGGGTTTGCTCTATGCTTCACTTCGGCTCTGAAAACTAAAAGCTGAATACTGAAAGAAATATGTACATTCTGTCATAAACTAAAATGCAGGAAAGGAATATGTACAAGGAAGGACCCCTTGGGTGCCTTCAGTGGTGGTAAATTTTTAGGTGGAAACCGTTGACAGGAATGGGGAGAAGTTGTCCCGCCATGTCCCAAAGCACGAATGCATTGAATTGGTTTACCCGAGCAATCTGATAGGGACCTTCCCAGAGGGCATCAAATTTGTCATGGTTGCCCGACTTTGCTTTAAGTGAGTCCCACTTTAGCACTAGGTCCCCGATTTTGAAAACTCGGGTGGTGGTGCCTTTCGCAAACCAGCTCTGGGTCACCTCGGCATGTTTAGTAAAGGCCTGGTATGCCTTCTCCCTTTCTTCTTCTAACCGCAATAGTTGGCAAAGTCTGGCGTCCATTGGATCCCCGTCGCCCTTTTCTTCATCTAACATCCAGAGTGCGGGCATCTCTATGTGGGTAGGCAGAACTGCCTCCTTGCCATACACGAGCGCGTAGGGGGATGTCTTGATAGACTTCTTGAACGATATGCGATCCGCCCACAACGCCCGATTCAGGAGTAGGTGCCACGTCCTCTTGTTCCTCTCTACTATTTTTTTAACAATCTTCAGTAGATTCTTGTTAGTGGACTCGGCCAGGCCATTCCCCTGCGGGTAGTAGTTCGAGGACATCTTGTGATAGATGTCGTATTTGCTGGTGAACTCCGTGAGTACAGCACCTGCGAACCCCGGACCATTGTCTGTAACTATTGCCTCCGGGACCCCGAAACGGGTGATGAGGCTCTCAAGGAACCCAATGACCGTTTCTTGGTCCGCGTGCTTAGTGGGGATCGCCTCTGCCCACCGAGTGAAATAATCGGTGGCTGTAAGGATGAACTTATGTCCCGCTGCAGAGTTAGGCGTGATGGCCCCGATGAAGTCTAGACCCCACTGCTGAAACGGAGTCTCGGCTTGAATTGGCTGGAGGGGCAAGGGTGCCTTTCTGTTCCTGCCAGCGAACCTTTGGCATTTTTCACATTTAACACAGACCGCATGTGCGTCTGTGAAGAGAGTGGGCCAATAATACCCGGCTCTGATAATTTTTAAGGCCGTAGGCCTCCCTGAATGATGTCCCCCAGGCATCCCGGAGTGGAATTCTCCGAGGACCTTCGGTTTATCTGTTTCTCTGACGCATCGCAACAGGATGCCGTCAATGTTTTTGAAATACAGCCCCTCGGGGCGTAGTACATATCTCAAGGCGTTTAGCCTAAACCTCCTTCTTTGTGAGGCATTGAGATGATCTGGACATCTCCCTGTGCTAAAATACCGCACCAGGTCATTCGTCCAATCACTTTCCTCTGATAAGGAGTTGGCAAGGTTAGTTTCTGCTATCGGATCTTCCCACTGGCAGGCAGAGATTTCAGCTGCAGCGCTTCGGGCCAGCTCTTGGCACAAGGCTCGGCCTCTGATCAGCTTCGTTGGCCGTACCTCGATGTCAAATTCTTGGATTTTGGCTATCCATCCTGCCCTCTTGTGACCTGGCTCCCCTTGTACGATGAAATTCCTGACGTCCGGATGTATCACGAAGATAGTTATCCGGCTCTGGGAGACGAAGTGCCTGAACTTCCTGAGGGATTTCATGACTGCGTGCACCTGCCGCTCAATAAAATTATACTTTTCTTCATGCGGCTGAATCACCTGGCTTAAGAACGCTATGGGGCGTTCTTCGCCATCATCTCCCTTCTGAGTCAGGACTGCGGCGTAACTCTCGGGTTCTCCCACCGCGTACAGGATGAAATCCTTGGAATAATCTGGATTTATCAACACCGGAGCTTGCGCGATTCTGGCCTTGATCTCTTCGAAGGCTTGCTTTCTTTCGTCAGTCCACAAGAATTCGGCATTCTTTTTTAGGAGTTCGGCCATGGGCTTAATTACTTGTGCGAAGTCCGGTATGAACTTCCTCACGAAGTTGATTTGGCCGAAGAATGATTGTAACCCCTTCTTGTCGACTGGGATGGGTAAGCGGAGAAGGGCTTATGCTCTGTCAGGATCCACTTGCAAGGCCTTTCTCGGAAATGACATGTCCTAGCGACTTACCTTCCTTTACCGCGAAGTGACTTCTTCGGGTTGATGGAAATGCCGAATTCACGACATCTCTCAAATATTTGCCGCAAGTGGGAAGCATGGTCCTCTCTCTTGTGAGAAAATACAGTCATATCGTCCAAGTAGATGACAATGACCTTGTTGAGCAGCTCCCGGAACGCCAAGTCCATGGCTCTTTGAAACGTAGCGCCGGCATTAGACAGGCCGAAGGGCATGCGTTGATATGCAAACGTTCCCCATTTGGTGGTGAACGTTGTCTTGTGCTGATCTTCGTCCTTTACCCATATTTGGTTGTATCCAGAGAATCCGTCCAAGAGAGAGAACCTCTGTGCTCCAACAACGATGTGGAGGATCTGATCAATTTGGGGAAGCGGATAATGATCCTTCAGTGAAGCTTGATTGAGGTTTCTGAAATCCACGCAGAGGCGGATGTCTCCATTCTTTTTCCTCACAGGGACCAAATTCGCGACCCAAGATGAGTGCTTGATGGGGTAGATGATTTTGGCCTCCAGCATCTTTAGGAGCTCTGCTTTCATCATAGCTTCAATTTTTGGGTTCACTGCCCTTTGCTTCTGCCGGAAAGGTCTTGCATTATCTTCCAGCTCTATAGTATGCTGGATCATCTCTCTGTCATACCCCTTCAAGTCCTGGTAGCACCAGGCCACAATATCAGGGAACTCTCCGCATAAAGATCTGATCTGCTCCAGTTCCTTTTCAGTGCAGTCCGTCCCGACCTTGATTGTTTTTCCAGGTTCCAGTTCCAGGTCCACGTACTGCTTGGGGTCCACTTTGATTCTGTGGGATATTGCCCTATCGTTACGATCAAAGAGACTCTCTAGGGTAATCAGTCCTTTCGGGACATGATTGTTTTTTAACTGTATCAACCCCTCGTACTGCTCGTCATCAGGGTCTCTACCTTCTATAGTACTTGCTTCGTTAATCAAAAAAGTGACGATATCCTCGTCACAGTCAAACACCTGCCAGTGGGTGTCTTTATCAGGCACAGAAGGCCTGTAGATGGTACGAACCGGCTTCGGCTTTCGGACAGTGTCATCAGCCGGAACGTACCTGGCTCCAACAGACGCCAGAATGTCAGCATGTTTATTCTTCTCACGTGATATGGCTTTGACATTCAAAGAGTCGAATGACTCCATCAGGTCCCAGACACGGTTACGGTACGCCTTGAGGTAATGCTTCTTGGAGGCGCACTTATTCGTAATCTGGTTGCACACCAGCTCTGAGTCGCCAAAGATCTGCAAATGTCTCACCCCCAGTCTCTCTGCCTTTCTCAAACCCAAGCACAAAGCCTCATACTCCGCCGCGTTATTAGTACAGCTCCAAGCCAGCCTGTAAGTGTAGTCCTTCTGGACTCCGGACGGGGAAACCAGAAGTACACCCGCACCGGCGCCATTTTTGCATCGGGCGCCATCAAAGAACAACTTCCATAGCTTTTATGGTGCGGGTCCAACCTCTTTCCTTGCTGACTGGTCAAGTCTTTCAGGCTGGGTGACGGAGTAACAACCTTGCTCGGTCTCAATCATGGCATTGAAGTCTAGCAAGGAGAACTCATCCTCTACTTGTAACAGCTCAAGGGCCTCTTCTGTCATATCAACCACTACCAGTTCTTCAGTTGTCAGCTGAACCATGCCGTTCTGTGGCTCTTCTCCGGGTATCTTCTCTACTAGAAATGTGGAAGGCTTTTCATTATAGATCTTTAGTCTCCTTCCTTTGAAGGGCACTTCCATATGTGAGTAATCCAGAGACAGATATCCACCCAGCTTTGCGGTGAACTCCCTGGAGAGACACATGCCGAAGTAGGGTTCCAAGTCGACCACAACGACTTTCTGGATGACCACTATGTCGAGGGCTTTATGCAGTCGGATCGAGATATCCTTGATGACACCAACTGTCTTGACGGGGGTGTCGTCTAGCTGCAACACACCTTGGCTGCTCCTTGTATATTCCATACCGATCTCTTCGCAGACGGCTCTCGGCATGACGGTCGTGGAAGCACCAGAATCCACCATGCAGTTGTGTACTATATAGCCTTCCATCCGTAATGACGAGATAGAAAGGAGGTGGCCTATTTTTCCGGTGGCAGAAACTGTCAAGGGCTGAGCTAACACAGCAAGCTGCGTCGGCTTTCCGTCTTTTATGCTTTTCAAGGATTCCTGCAGCAGATCAACTTGCCCTGGGAGCAGAAGAGCCTCGTACATACTTATCTTCGCCGGGGTCCTCTTTAGCTCATCAACTATATTGTAGGTTGAAGTGTTGGCTCCCTCTATTTCTTTCGCTGGCTCATACTTGGTCCGGTATTGCTGCGTGGCTTCGACTCTCTGTCTCTTCGTCAGCGACGGATATCTCAGCTTCTCTTGAGCTTGTTCTTTTGTTTCGGCTAGAGGTTGGGCTGCGGGAGCTTTCACCGCGGGAGCCTTGAGCGTAGGAAACCTTTCTTTGGCTGCAGGAGGCCAAGGTGACTTGTCAGGTGGTAGCCCAGCAGGTTGCGCCTTCTCTCTTCTGGCGTATACCTTCAACGGCTTTGCTTGGGCCGTGGCAGCCTCAATGGGCTTTCTGCCTTCCTTGGTCAAGAGCAACGCAGGATCTTCTTCTGGGACCGCAAAGTTGCCTTCATCGTCCAGGATCATGTATGCTTCATCCTCTATGGCGCTGCCCGCAAGGGTCTGAAGATAATGCTGATGCAGCGTGCAACCCTCTTCTGAGTGTGGATCGTTGCACGTGGAGCACCAGTTAACCTGGTCAGAAGTGCCAGGTTGATCCTCATTGGCAGCATTCCTTGCCGGGGGGTGTCTTTGAGCTTGTGCAGCTTGATCTTTTGTTAGCGCCGAGGGAGGATATGGTCTCCTTGGAAGGAACTCCATCTGGGCTTGCTTCTTCTTCATTATCGTCATATCGTTGGACATAGTATGATACCCAGAGGCCAGAGCCCGTACCTCTTGGAGGATTTTATTCTGAATATCATTATCTGCAGGCGCCAACCGGGCCGGCGGAGGTATTGCAGCTAATGGCGGGGGTGCAGAATACGCCGCGTAATGAGGGGGAGCTGGGAGTGCGGGATACTGCGGAGGCGGAGGTGGTGGGTTAGGATAATGAATCTGAGGCGGGCCGTAGGGGTTTATAACTGGTGCTGGATTCCATGGCTGCTGGGGGTGCTGACTTGAGGATGATGGCATCACACCAGAGGCCGATGGATACTGGGACTGAGGAAAATCAGGATAAATGGGGGGCTGCACTCTATGCGGAAGTCTGCCTATGGAGATTATGTCTAATTCTGCTTGTTGGGCAGCTTCGTATAGGGCAGGGAAGGTATCGACTCGGGCTATCTTAAGAAGTAGGCAGATATCCGAATTGAAAGACCTCAGGTAATAGTGTGCCGCTTGACCCGCCGAAGGTCGTAGTTCGCGAGGTACTCTTTTCCAGGACCTCGCAAACCTTATGTTGAAGTCTGATACCTCCTCTTGTGGGTGACGTTGGATACTCTGAAACTGATGCAATAATGAAGAGGGGTCGGCAGACTCGTTGCATCCTTTTACGAGCCTGCACGCTAGGCGAGGCCACCCCGTGATAGATCCTTCTGGCAAAGATCTCCACCAATAGAGAAGCTTCCCCCTCAGAGAAAGAGCCAGTAGACGGGTCTTGACACTCTCATTTGTAATAGAGTGTAGCGCAGCCAAGGCCAGAATGTCCTGGATGTGTTCATATGCCGTTTTGCCGTAGCCATCGTAAGTAGGGATGGCCTTCAAGGCAGCGGGGGCACAGCCTCTTGTCCGACTAGGGCCAAGGGCCCCGTGGAGTCAACCGCTGGGAAGAGGTCGTCATCATTTTGTTGGGCAGCCATGTCTTCTTCCCCTCCGGTCGTGTACTCGGTATCGGTGTCGTCCGAAGATGTAGGTTGCTCTTCAACTTCGGCCTCTTCGATTTCGGTTTCGGATTCGTCTATGCGAGCTTGGTAGTCAGCCAGCCTTACGCGCTCTCTCGGAGCGTTGATGTCAATTTCGTAGAGATCAGGCTGGTTTCCCGGATTCCTTGCTCTCCACCTTCTTGTATGCATGAAGGCGCTTGGACCGGTCTCACGGACTCGAGAGAATATTCGGGTACTTGCGAGTCGCCGGGTGTTCGATTTTAACAGCAATGAAGCGAACACCGATGCTTCGATTCTGTTTTGGGTGGGAAACTTTCGGGTCCCACCGGGCGTGCCAGAGAAACTGTTGGTTACGAATCTGCCACTAGGATAGGATTTAGTGCAATGCGCCCTAGATTCGCCACAGATTGAAAGGCCGGAAGGAAGGAATGCCTTCCGTGCCAATCTCCGGAGAAGGCCGGCTTCCTATATGTTTTCTCAAGTGGTTTTAAGCTCAGAGTGCGGGAAAGAAATTAGAAATGCATAAAGAAATATAAATGTGATTTATGTTGGGTGGGGAGGATAAGCGACACAACAACTATCAATCACCACTACTAACAACAACTAGATACAGAATACATTACGGAAACTACCAATGTCATTCATTCTATGTATCCTCTAACTATGCATTCCGGGAATACTTAATCATCAAATACCGATATCCGAGATAGCGGGAATAACGATAAGCAATAACATAAGCAACATGAGGCAGAAATGCTAAATAAAGGCAGCATAAAGAACAAGAACGAGTCAATAGAGCCAAGTGTATCTTGTATTCAGAAGCAAACGTACAGCTACAATGGTTCCCTAGCAGTATATCCCCCTTCCACCCCTTTACAATGATATGGCGCAGCTATTTATAGCGCAATTTCCCCCCAATTACAACTCCGGGCACAGGATCCCAGACCTGACAATAGCTGACAAAAGCGGCAAAAAAGCTGCTGATGTTGACCTCTGCAGATAGGGACTGTACTTGCAGCAAGGTCCACCTGAAAACTTGGCAGCTACGTGGCAGTGCGGTAGATGAAACTTTGAGTCAGCTTGAATGAGGGTAGCTGCGGTATAATAATTTGGCTCACGCTTGCCCTTTCCTCGTCACATCTCCGGCTCGAATCCCGAGGCTGGACACTTGTCAAAATCTGATAAGGGACGAATCTGCCTTGAAAGGCAGTCTCTCTTTCATGTCCGACTTCGCCCGGAATTGGAGCGCAATTAAACAGCGCAAGGGGGAATCAGCGCAGTTGGGGAGGCCTCCGTGCCTTAGACAGTTTTTGGGCTGCTTGCAACATCCTGCCCAAGTGCGCACAAGTTAGAGGGCGCAGCCCGACTTCGCTGCGAAGTCGGGTTGCGCACCACACTTAGCTCATTTTGCTCACGCTCATTGCGCATGAAATGAGAGCGCACCCGACTGCGAAGTCGGGTTGCGCTCTGGTACTTAGAAATTTCGGGATCCGTTGCTTCCCAAGTGCGCACAAAATGAGAGCGCACCCCGACTTCGCTGCGAAGTCGGGTTGCGCTCTTGCACTTAGCCAAATTTCGGTCATTTTCCGCACTTCGCATCCCCGAGTGCGCTCAAACTTAAGGGCGCACCCCGACTTCGCTGCGAAGTCGGGTTGCGCTCTTGTACTTAGAAATTTTAGGGGAAATTGACCGAAGAAAGTACAAGAGGAAAAAAAGGGAAATGAAGGGAATGAAACTGACAGAAGGGGAGAAAGGGGATAGTGGAGAAAGGGAAAGGAGGAGGAGGGAAGGGAGAGCAGCATACTTACAATAAAAATGAAGACATGGCACCCCGTGCAAAATGTGGCAACAGAAGCTATTTCTGTGCCAATTATTTCCCAAATCAAGAATGATAATTTGCAAAGATGGGGCAACATGGTGAACAACAAAAGGGAAATTGATGTTATGCACAAGTAAAGGCAAAGTTATATAGATGAAAATAATGGAAACAAAATTATGAGCATTGCGAAGTCTCAATTTCTGTGAAACTTCATTATGACAGCAAACCATTTATCATCATTGATCAATCACATGATCATTGATGAAGTGATAACTTCAACTCAATATAGTTCAAAAACTAATGCAACTCAAGTACCATTCCATCAAGATTTCCCATTCATACTCTGCTCATTCACATAATTTCAATAAGTCAACTTTCGGAATTGTCCAGAGGCTTATGATAGTCATGTTATACAAAAAAAAATCCATTACTAGCATCATGTATGAAGCCATTTTGGTCAACCCGTCAAATTAAGGCAATAAATCAAGTTACCATGTACATTTCTTGGCAAAACAAACTTCAGCATACAGTTCTTTTGTCATTAACTTAAGTAGAATATAAGGCAGCATGGAGTGCAGGTTGTGAAGTTGTTTGGTTGAGGCACATATTGTATGATCTTCTTACAGATCAAATAGCATCAACACTGCTTCATTGTGATAATCAAAGTGTGGTCAGGTTGTAGAAATGAAATTTAACGTACTGACACTCAATTCTATTTCTACTTAATAAATGTACAGACCTGCAGCAATTAGCAGTGACAATACAAACAGGAACCATTCAATAACAACAGCAATAACAGATGATAAATAAATGTGAACAGATTTTATATTAACAGCAGTCCGTACAGTATAGCATCTTCTTACAATACACAGTCTGCAACCTTATGTAGAATTTCCTTCATACCAGCTACACCTTGGGCCAACAACGCCTACAACCTCACATGTCGGCCAACTTGATGACCATATCATGCGGCATAATCAACCTTACATGACCTGACTACCATATGAATGCATGAATGAATGAGGGAGGGTCTTCTTCGTACAACCAAAAATCAGTTGCACCCTCCAACTACACAACACGTCATCATTTTCCTAAATTACATTTGACATGCATTAACTTACATTTACATTTCATTTCCCACTACAAGACAAACTAGCTTATGACTCACTTTATGACTTTGTTGTACATACTAACATTACACATTATTACATACATTATACATTTCCACTTTATAACATTATTAATTATACGTATGCACATTTCGTCAAACACTTTGCGTACGAACTACAAAATAACACAAATTGACAATACTTATTCACTGTTTTTGCAGACATATCAATTTTCCTGCCTACGTAAGTTGGTGAAGAATCCAATAAATCATGCCAGAACAAAACATAATGATATTCATCATCCCTATATAGTGGAGCATAAAGAAACTTGTCTAAATTATTGTCCAACTTCTGAACAGACTGCTGATATAATGACTATAACTCTTAGGTATAGAAAAATTTGTAAAATTTAGGAATAAATTAGGGATTGTAACTGGGTTAGTAATTGAGTTGGATTTCTATTATTGTTTTGTTTGTTACAACGAATTTTTTAAATAACTTGTCAGGATTTTTAGGATTTGGTTTTATCAGCACCAACCAACTACCAAATTAAAAATCATTATAAATTGGAGCTCAGAATTGCACATAGAGCAACCTGTGTTACATTCTTTTAAAAATAATGAATTCAAATAAATATCTTACAATGGTAATCAGAGCACAATAGGGTAGTATTAGGGTTCAAAAACCCCTCACATCCTGTTGGGTCTTATGTTTGTTTATCTTCCTTCCTTACATAATAAGAGGCATTAATTGGAATTATGTCTTTGTGTAGAATTGTTATGCTTACGTCACTTTAAGCATGTCCTCTTCCGTACCTATATTTTCATTTTTGGTGAGGATGCAAGATAAGAACGTATAAGATTCAATTCAAATATAGAATATTGGTACCTACAGTGAAAATCTAAGACCAATAGCTATGAAGAATCAAACTGATCATTACAAAGATTCTGGCCATTGTTCACTGTAGATGTTTAGACATTAGCCACCAAGTGACTGTCATTTAAGACAATTAAGAAACTCGCCATTGGAAAGACAAAGAGGAACTGCCCTTTGATTTGAAAGGGAAGATGAAGAATATGAAGCAGATACATTAATAAACCTCCATCTGTGGCTGCCATGAGTTGATACCTAAGCATAACTGAAGAAAGTGTATTACAAATGTGGTCAAGCTCACATAATATCATTGAAATAGCAATTAAACACCACTAAGTCATCAAATTTACATGAGAAATTTGTCTAAACTATGGTCATTGGATGATTAAAGCTTTGACCGTTACATGTTGTAAAAATCCCATTAGATATTGGATAAGTACCATTTATAAGAGGTTTTCCAAAGCAATATGTAGTATGTACCATTTCAAACAAGCTTTAAGAGTCTTCCAGAAGGCTACTTATTAGAAATAAATAAATAAAGGGGGTTAACTAATTCAATAATAAAAATAAAAAAGGAAAGGGGTATTAAATATTAAAAAAAAAAAAAACAACTCAACCTCGTATGAACAAGACACCTCTCTTCAAGCCTTTCTTTCCTACATTTGAAGCCCCAGTAACAAATTGGCCAAAATCCTTAAGAGAAAAAACATAAGATGACAAATCTATATCTACTGCAACCAAAACCCTTGTGAATAGCCTTAAATCAACTAAATATCCTGTAGGGAAAACAGATACTCCAAGGGGGTCGATTATAGCTGAATCATCAGTCAACATTAAACTGCAGGTGTGCACTGAGAACATTATATTCCTCGCACAAGTCAACAGACTTCTCATGGAAGTCCTTGAGATTGAAAAGAACACCAATAAGATGGGTAGGGACTAGGGAGGATGACTTAAAACTAAGCAGTATTTACATGCTTAAATCTAAACATTAAGTTCAAATATAGCACCTTCTTAGTCATGATCCCTTAAATTAAAACACTGTACTTGTTTCATTATTCTATATTGTTACAGTTTTAAGATATGAATTTCTATCTTTATAGTTCCTCAGACATTCTTTAATCCCAAGTAGAAAAGAATTTAACCTTTCATTTGATTTGTTTCTTTAAAATAAGCCTAGCTCCTTAAAAAACTTATTAGTAATAATTACACATTAGAAACTTTGTTGCTCATCCTTCCATGAAAAATCACAGACACAAACTTAAATGCATTCATTATGGATCAGTAGCTTCAGAATTAATGAAAGTTGACATGAACACGGAACATTTCATTATTATATTTGCATCATTATTGCAGGCAAGTTGGTCAGGTCCGATTGAAGATAGGACTTGATCACTTATATGAAACCTGTAGGGTAGGGTGGACATGTCCCTTCGGCGGGTCTTATTCTCCAAACCTGGAGAACTTGGCTAGCCCTGTGACCTAAAAAAATACTTTATTCTTTTATATACAAACTATGAAGTAGACTCTAGATGGCTAGTTATATAAGAGCAGAGCTCAGTTTGAGAGAAATTGAAGTGGCTAGAATTTTATCAACTCACTTAAAAGGAACAGATTGGAGTCAGCAAAAGAAAAGAAGCTAGCATACATTCACAGCATCCTCTTACTTTCATCTGATATGGACCAATGTTACAATGATTATCCTTTGAAGAAAACAGGCTGAATCATGAATAATGTCATACGTCTAGACGAGAAAATTGGACTTGATTACTTTTTCAGGGTTCAATCAATTATGCCGTCCACAAATAACCCACAATTTTAGAGCAATCAGTACATTGAGAGCATCTTGTCAGAGAGGGATACACTTGATGAGGAAATTGATGCTACCATGAATTAACTTAAATTCTTGATTCTTCATGTAATTTCAAAATCTGAAAAAACATACATGTATACGTATTCAGCTTTAGGACTTATCTTGCATTTATTGAAGAAATTTCATGTTGTTAAATCATGGCATACTTGTTAATTGCTCACATTCCTTTTGAATTTTAAAATTTGTAGATGTATTTTCTTGCAGACACAAGCATGTGCATCGAGACACAGGCACAACCATAAATCCCAGTGGCCTTGGATTATTAACAGGGCATACCAGCAATATAGCTGTACCCACAATTCCCATGCCTTGGTAAATATGCTACAAACCAAACAGTAATTAGAGCAAAGGGAAAGCATTGTCTTCAAATAGATGATGCCAATTGGCCAACCACTTGCAGTATAGATCTATTAACCCTTCGTTACGTTTCTTAGCTATCTACAATTTTGTTTGTTGACACAACCCAGGAGTCCAAAATGTGCTGATAAAAAATTGCATAATCTAAGGATTCTTAGACTTTCAATGTCTACATGCACTTGCATTAATTAATATTTCTTGTTTAAAAGAAATGCATTTTTATAACTTTTGTTATAATATTCTAATATGAACTGTAAGTATAAAATTGCTCTCCAGAATAAGCAACAAATCATTCACTACAATTGGTAAGGCTTTTTTTTTAAACTTAATTTCATTGTGAAAATCTTATCCTTATATCTTTCATATTACTTCTTTGGCATTCATAACTGAACAAAATTGAGAGGCAAACCTCCTAAGCGTTCTGCCACAGCACCAGTTACAAGGCCACCAACCATATCCAAAACAAGGACATTTGAATATGCACAAACATTGGCCAAAGAAAGCAGAAGAGAGAGCGTATCAATGCGCAAAAACCTGCATACACAATTTCATCAGAGATGGCCCCAATGATAGAACTAGCACAAAGGAATAACTGATATTACTCCTTAAAAATACTAATAAGCAAATAACAGGCCAACAACCTTTCCAGCTATTTTAGATTTCATCTTATCTTCCATACAAATGAAATAACATTAAAATATTTATATTCATATACTTTAAAGTTAATACCGCCTACATGTAAAAGACAAAAGCAAATAATTACAAAATGTATTGGTCTCGAGATAAGGGAACCCCTTAATGAAACCATGAAAAACAATACCCTTGCAAATAGACTAACAAAAGTATTAGTAAGCCTTTAGTCCACTGCAAATTAACAAGAACAAAACAACTAATAAGAATTTGATTCTCTGTGAAATGAATTCTGCATGTAAGCATGAGGCCTGAAAAAATCTTACTCTAGGAATGTTTTGCTTTGTAATTATAAGTGCAATAAAATGAGAGTAACTGCTATACTTCTTTAAGAACTCATTCATGTGACATCAATGGCAAGCAAAATTCACAGCAGTCTAATCCTCAACCAAGCAAAATATAACATATAATTTCATAAAATATGTAAAGGTAGTAAAATATATTTTCCTTTATTCTCTAGAAATTCTTCCACCAATTGTTTTATACTTTTTTACATAACGTCTCTAAAAATAATTTGAGTTTTTTTAAATCTAACAAATGTTTTTTTGGTTAGGGTGTTTCACAAAGTGGGTAGCTGAACCTCTACGTTAAGGAGAAGCAGGCCTCCCATGTCTGATATGTCAAGAGGAGGAAAAGGTGGGTCCCCCAAACCTAATACCCAAGGAATACAGTCTCATACATGCAACATCCTAGATGAGGATCGTTCTATGTGGCCTATGGTCATGTGGACGTTAAAAACTACTTTACCTTTTAACACCTTTCTAGATTGTGAATGAGAATCTTTATAATTAGTATCCTTTGCATGTGCTTTGTTGCCTTATCCATCAAACACATCTATATCCTTGTAAATCTATTTAATACATTGCAATAAGGAGTATGAGTCATCAGTTTTGGATACTATCTTCTCTCACTTGCTCCTCAGTCTTTGTTTCAGCATTCTTCATTCCAGCTCATGCACTTAGCTGCTAAAATTATATAGCAGCTGCATATCATTCTTTCACCCTATCTCTGTCATCGAGAGCACCAAAAGTTCATCTAAGGCTACAGCTTCCTAGAGAGATAGTCATAGATCTTTGCATCTATGACCACATAAGAGAACTGCTACCAGGAATTTGACCCCTTCTTGCAATAAGGAGTATAAGTCATCAGTTTTTGCTATCAGGAATTTGACCCCTTCTTGCAATAAGGAGTATAAGTCATCAGTTTTTGATAATATCTTCTCTCATTTGCTCCTCATTCTTTGTTTCAGCATTCTTCATTCCAGCTCGTGCACTTAGCTGTTATAATTTTACAGCAGCTCCATATCATTATTTCACCCTATCTCTGTCATCGAGAGCACCAAGAGTTCATCTAAGGCTACAGCTTCCAAGAAAGATAATCATAGATCTATGCATCTATGACCACATAAGAAAACTGCTATCAGGAATTTTACGCCTTCTTGCATGCAGCTTGATCATACTGTGGCTCTATGGTGCCATTATCAGCCGCTCCTCCCTTCCCTGTGAGGCGCAGACACACATAGCTTTACAGTCTCTTGTCTTTTATCAGTTCCTTGACCATGGATGTTAAGAGAGTTTTGAGGGGTCAGACTCCATGCCTGCCACTACCTACCCGACCAGGCCCCCTTAATCTTGATCATTCACTTAAGAGCATCATTAGATCCTGTCTTGGTTCTCTCAAGATGGTTGGCGAGAATGACGATGTCTCTGCTACTTTAAACTCAATTACTATTTAGAGTTAGTGGTTTTTTCCGCTTGGGCTGTTATTCCTTGTTGGTTCCTTCATTTCTTCAATATGCATAACATATTTAATATATAATCTTTTTTTATGTCCACCTCATGCTGTGGAGATTTGGTATCATTCAGTATTTTTATTTTAGATTTTTTCTTTAATTTATTTGTTCTAAGTTTGATTTATCTTATTAAAACTTTTTTTACTTCTACAACGCATTGTAACAGATTATTTCCAGTGAGTCCATTAGCCTCATTTGGTCATTCATCGACATTAATGGACTCTATCAAAGGTGTCATACAAAAAGATGTCAAGGCTTTTATCATGGAAAAGAATTTACAGGTTATCTAAGAATTTTGAAGTGCAGGGGACCTGTTATGGCAAAGGTAAAGCTAAAACAACTTCGCTTCTATATGAGGTAGAACCATAGTCACAAAACTCAAATGAGCTTCTGAAAACTTCGCCAAGTCCAAGTCTGAGTCGACTCAAACATGTTGCTTGTGCTAGACTCGCAAGTTTTCAAAAACTCGCCAAGATTTTGGGAAAACTTGCCTTAATCGCCATGTTATTGTCAAGTCCCAAGTTTTGCCAAGTTTTTGCCCAGCCAATGAATGTTTGCATTTTTTATTTTCATTTTTTCGGCCAAGTAGTTGCTGAGTTTTTGCCCTTTTTCTTGCTGAGTCCCAAGTTCAGGTCAAAAATGGCCAAGTCTGACTTTCCCAACTACAGATAGAACATTTCAAGTTATTTTTAGTACCCTCGTCAAAAGGGTCATATGATTTACTCATTTTGTACATGTACATCCATTTGCAGAGTAACCAGCATGGATATGCTGCTGGATGAAAGAAAACAAGGCAAGGGAAAAAGGTTGTTGAAATTTAGCATAGCAGTTTAGCACCAACTTCAAGGTCCTTTCAATGTGGAGTGACCATTTGACTGAATTTCAGACCAGTTTCAATGTCTTTAGAGTGATTAACAATCAGTAGAAAATAACGTGTCTTTCAAAACTGCTGTGATTTGAACTTCCCTTAATTCTGAAAGTGGCAACAGTGTCTTCAATGTTTCAAGTTGAAAATCTACTTGCTGAAAAACATACCCTATATTTTTGTCAAGTCCCGAGTTTTGCCAAGTTTTTACTCAGCCAATGAAATTTTGCATTTTTTATTTTCATTTTTTTCAGCCAAAGTAGTTGCTGAGTGTTTGCCCTTTCTCTTGCTGAGTCCCAAGTTCAGGTCAAAACTGGCCAAGTCTGACTTTCCCAACTGCAGATAGAACATTTCAAGTAATTTTTAGTACCCTCGTCAAAAGGGTCATACGACTTACTCATTTTGTAAATGGACATCCATTTGCAGAGTAACCAGGATGGATATGCTGCTGGATGAAAGAAAACAAGACAAGGGAAAAAGGTTGTTGAAATTTAACATAGCATTTTAACACCAACTTTTGATGTGTATGCAGATTAACAATTCTCTGAAGGTCCTTTCAATGGGGAGTGACCATTTGACTCAATTTTAAACCAGTTTCAATGTCTATTTAGAGTGATTAAAAATCGGTAGAAAAAGTCCTCAAAGGCTAGGTGGATTGGTAAGACTTTGGGCACTTACCAAGAGGAGACCTAGATTCAAACCTTGGGGCATGCCCAATAAGGGCAAAGGAGGTAGTCCAACCCAGTTTGACAACAGCGGTACCAACCCTGAGCCACCGGGGGTCTCCCTCACTCTGGGCCACGTTTACCGAGGAGAGGCAGGGGTTATAGAGGCAGCTTCAATGATTTGACCTGTGTTCGGAGGCAGAAACCTCGGGGAGAATGTCTGTCCCCCGTGCCCAGTGGTTAAAGATGAAAGGATGTTACCGATTCCCTTGATATCAAAAAAAAAAAAAACAATCAGCAAAAAAGAACATGTCTTTCAGAACTGCTGTGATTTGAGCTTTCCTTAATTCTTGAAAGTGGCAACAGTGTCTTCAATGTTTCAAGTTGAAAATCTACTCTAAAAACTAAATATAGACATTGCTTGATTCTTTGAAATCACTGTGCAACAAAAGGAAGAAAAGAATCAATAACATACCCTATTTTGGCTGGGCACTTGCTGAAATAAGCCTCGCAGATACTGCATACAACCATAAATGCATTAAACTGATGAAACAAAAATTATTGCTATCCTCCCAAGACCAAATAATTCTGCTTATTAAATAAGTCATGTACAGAATCAAACATTTGATCTTGTATGGAAGATATATTACTCATCAAACAGAGCAAGACCAAATAATTCTGCTTATTAAATAAGTCATGTACAGAATCAAACATTTGATCTTGTATGGAACATATATTACTCATCAAACAGAGCTCAAAAGTACTAGATCCTATTCTTGATTGGACACAAGGATTGACTCATGAAATAGTGATGAGTCAAATGGATGTCCAACAATAGCATATTCACTAAGTTTTGACTCTAAAGGTACCATACAAGAAAGAAAATTGTATTGCTTGTTACCTAGGTGGAGTTATCTCTATATGTATTTATTTTATGACAAAGGTTATACATCAGTATGTGCCAATGTAAAAATCAAATGTAGTACACAAATAAAGTCGACTATTCACTAGGGGACAAGGACACACCCACAGTCTGAAAAGATGCAGACAACATGCCAACATATAGCACACAAAGAATCAAGAGGAATGAAAGGCTGCTAATTTGCTGGAATACATGCAACTCTACCTATTATATAACATGATAAGGTTTAAAGACAAATATTTGCAAATATACAATATTTTCAATAATTTGAAACCAGCAATGTTTTATTCCTATACCAATGACAGATGCTGTAGATTTCCAATTTCTTTATTATGTTTTGAACACCAGTCCATGCAGGTATCTGTAGCACTGCCTGAAAAAATATACGCATTGTCCAAGGCATCATGCTCAGCACCCCTAAAGGCTGAATCTCTAAACAACGGCTTGATGAATGAGGGAAGGATGACCCAGGTGGAGACTATTGGAAGACAATTCCACTTCAGAAACCACTTGAACCAAATTGTCATACCTGATTTCCTAAGCAATATCGAAAAAAATCCATTTGCAAATCATTTAAGAAACTCGTCTAAAAGGGAAGTGACCAAGGAAAATATTGCATATAACATCAATTAAATAGTCTCTAGAGGTATCATATGATGTCATATCCATTCAAATTATTTCACTTCACCCTTTTCTGCTATTAAAACTCATGATGAGCTCCTATGTCTAGGGTATGGGAAGAGGTCATGTAGAACGCCCATCTAATGTGGCCATAGATGCAGAATTTGCATAACACAGAATGAGGTCTTGTGAATTATAGAAGTCTTAAACATCGAAATTGGCGAGTATGATCACCCATGACCGCAGTCCAATAAATAGTGGTGAGGGATTTATTTTCTCCATCCTTCAGATTTTGGTCTGGTTCCCTAAACTTTGCTAAAAAAACGTGGAAAGAAAACAAATATAAGGGTGCAGAACTTGAAATCTAAGCTAAATGCATGAAAAGAAAATCTAATTTATTTTGTTGAAGAAGAAGGTTCAAGAAAGAAAACAAGAAAGCAGAAATACAACCGAAGCCGTAGAAAGGTTCAAGGTTGGTGCAATCAGCAATTCCAGCAGGTACCAAATAACTTCACTGTGATCAAATCTCCAAAGTAATTGGCGATATTATGAAGAAAGGACTTGTAGGAGCCAGTGTAGACAGCAGCCAAAATAGACATTGCATATAAAATGTGCATAAGTTTTGTAATGCAAGTCAAATGAAAAAGAATGTAATGTCAAATGAAATGCAAGTGAAATGCCATTTTGATTAGATGACGTTAGCAAGGATGATGTCATGAGATTAATATATTGGATTTGTAATATGTACGGCTAATGTCTTAGTCGCATAATGGGATGTGGGTAGTTATGTGGTGAGGTGTCCAGGGAGGCAGTTGTTTCCAATTGCCGACCCATAAGCATTAAAGGAAACCCCCACTCATTTGTTCAACAATGAAAGGTGGTACGAGAGACAACATAGCCTTGGAGAGTACAAGGATTCCAGGATTGTCTTGTGTTGTGAGAGGATTTTGTATGATCTGTGTACGTGCAGACATTCTTATAATGTCAATGCCTTATAGGCAATGATAATGTGTGCATGTATGTGTGAAACTATTGTTGCAGTACGTTGTTAGGTTGTGTGTACCAGGTTCTATGTGTGCAAGTTACAAGAAGTTGCATACGAAGTTATAGGGAGTTGCAGTCTATTATACCTGTATGAGAGTCGTCGTAAAGTGTTATAGTTGGAGTGTCATACGAGGGTCGTCACAAGTGCTGCACTAGGAAATGTGACAGAGTTGTCATACAAAGACATTGCAGATAGGCTTGAAGTTGTTTGGGAGATTGTTGTCAGATTGGATTGTGACTGTGCCATATAAGTGTTTGTCGTACAAACACTTATTGTACAAGTGTATGTTGATTGTGTCATACAAGTGATTGTGTCGTACAAGTATTGATAATGTCCAGAGTTGGACAAGCAATGACTACAATCTCAGTTAGCTGTAGTCTCAGTTAGCTCCTAGGATCTATCATTCCAATTGTTCCTCCAACTGTCGGATTACTCCCTACCATGCTACAAGACTAACAAAGGGAAAGAGAGCAAAGCTACTAATTCAAAGCATCCATGAATAAAAAGTCATAAACACAATCATTCAAGAATGTCACACTCAATTCCTTGCTTTGTTTATCTTGAAAAATGTTGAGTAATGATCTCCATATGGTAGCTCTAGTATGTTGGGTAACCAAAAGTCCCTTATGATGAGATTCAATACTTGAAAAATAAAACCCTAATCTATTTTTGAACTTGCAATTCAAAATTTCATGCAGGCTTATCATCCTTATCCGTGACACCAAAAATAGATGCAAGAACTAGAGCAAGGTGCGTAGGACTGAAAGCAAGGCATGCTACTTCAGGCAGGCTGCACTGAAAAGTGAGGCACATTAGTCACAACCTAGGCAAGCAAACAGGGCACACTAGGGAGCAAGGCATGCCAAGAGGAGGAGCGAAGCGCACTGGAAAACGGGAAGCAAGGCACACTGGAGACTGGATCGCAGGAGTAGGGAGCGAGATGCATCGAAGAGTGGATTGCACCAAGAAGCAAGCCACAATGAAAAGCAGGAAGCACTAGGAGTGGGAAGTGATGCACACCGGAGAGTGATGCTAGTTAGGAACCAAGGAGCAACACGTGACAGGGGGGGAGCTATGCTCATCGGAAGTGAGGGAGGTAGGGCTCACAAATATATTATCTGTTTGCATTGATGGATGAAATAAAATTTTGCACGTATTTTATGGATAAATATGGCAATGGCGGCCACTTATCCATCAAATTTCAAGTCTGCCTATATTTATGGATAAATATGGCAATGGCGGCCACTTATCCATCAAATTTCAAGTCTGCCTATATTTATGCCACCTACCTTAAGTGAGATGCATTAACTTCATTTAAATATAAATTGTCATGTGTTTCCAACAAATATCATGTAATGTGTTATGTAACATATTTAATATTTCATCTATATGGGTAGATAGGAAGTAGTTGAGCAGTTGTCTACCAGCTCCCAGTTCTCGTCATACCTAATGTATGTCATTTAGCTTAGATGACGTACACTGGTTGAGGCATGTTGTCATATGCATTGTAGTCAATATAGAGATATGGGGTCTATGTATCGTATGCTTAACCAGACCATGAAGTATGGCAAATGATTGGAATATGAATGATAAATGTTTGTGTATTTCCTATTTACGTGTATTTAAGTTCTTTTCATTGTATATCTTTCTTTATATATAATAGAATTGAAGTGTTGCGCATTCTATTTCTTTGCACATAAATAGAATATTCCCACACTCTATATTTTGGTATAGTTGCCTACACAAAGATGGGTCCCAATTGGTGACATGAAGTTGTAACAATCATCTTGCTCCCGAAGATGAACAACGATGACAATAAGGAAATCAAAGCGTGGTCGACGAATGCAATAGTTCAAGAGTGCATTAACCCCCTAAAGATGAGAGATGGGACCCAAAACCTGAAAATGATGCAAACTTCTTCATTGATATGTGACAACGCATTTGACGATAGACAAAACTTGATTCAACAAGATGGTTGATCCTTCTAGACAAGATTGACGCAGATTGTGCATAACGATGCATGAGATGGGAGTTCGACACAGAAGCAATTGTAAGTTGACATGTCCAATGGTGCATGAGATAAGAGTCTAGCATGGGAGCAACTATAAGGTGGCATGTCTAACAATACACAAGATAAGCATCCAGCATGGGAGCAATTATAAGGTGGCATGTCTGACGATACATAAGATAAGCATCCATTGTGCATGAAGAGACTTTGGCATTGAAGCAATTGTAGGGTGGCACATTTGACAATGTAAGCAACCAAAATCTAACACAAGTGCAACTACAATGCAGTACATCCAACGTTGCAGATGATAAGAGTCCAATATGGGGGCGTTGTCTATGCCAAATCAATTGATCCAAGTTCATGGCCTGGTAAAAGTCCATGCGTTATAACATCAAAATGACCACCTTGATCTTCTTCATATACCTCCACAAACTACATTTTGTTTTTGGCAATGACGTCATCGTTAGTGCACAATGAGTTAAATTGCTTCTCAAAGGCTTCCCACAACTCTTCCCAAGTCTAGTATTTATCCTTTGGCAATTCCATGTACCAATCTATTGTGGTTCTATGCAATGTTGTAGGTAATAACCTCCAATTTGCATCATTGGCCTGCACATTCGCCTTCCAAATTGCAATGCAAGTCTTCCATTGTCTGACTCTCTCTTCTATTGCACCACAATGAAATGTTGTACTCTAAGATAAACAAGAATGACAAAGATAAGATAAGACAAAATAATTCTATTAATATCCAAAGATGGCAAAAGTAGGCTAATGGGACTCATTGAAAAGAGTTGTTACAAATTACAATACACTGCAATAGCCAGAAAGTATTACGAAAATAAGCTAAACTAGAATTAAAATTCTAGTGTAAACTACTCTACAAATGGAACAATTGTATGTCATAAAATTATAGCCTTAAGGATTACCCAAAATGAATAAACCCTAAAATGCTAAAATTAATGATTATGAGAGAGCTAGAATTCATAGAAAGGAGCTCCAATCAATCCAAGCGTCAAAATTAATCTATAGTGAGATGTAAAGCAAAAGCACAATCGTCGTGATCACCAAATATCCAAAAAGGGCCAACACAAGATCTAATGATAATCCCAGGCGAATAGCCAAGACTAAGAGGGTCTAGTCGGATGATCTAGGGAGGACATGGAGTTCATCCCCTCAAGGCTCTTCTAGCATCCATCACTGTGGAACCAGTTGAAGAGGACAAGAAACTCATAAGTTGCATCTATCTACAACCCCTCGGTAGGCAAGGGGTTGCCAAAACCCGACGTTGAAGGATTGTAATCTTATCCTAACGCAAGCAAGAAGAAAGAACGAAAGCCCTAGTTGTAGCTTCAAATGAACGCTAAACATTCTCGACAACAAAGATAGAGTGAAAGAACAAGGTGATTAGCCAAGTAGTAGTTTGTCTCCCCTATAATAATTGATGTCAAAGAGTGATAGCTTCCCTGAGTTAAGAAGCCTAGCATGTTTGGTTAGGATCACTGAAAAAAGTGGCAAGCGATCCACTTGAGTCTTTATACAAGCAATAGTACCCCCTCGAATCTCATAATAATAGGACACCTAAAGATAATGTTCTTCAGTCTCCACCTCCCAAATAGAGCAAAGGCGACAACTAATGTGAGCATACTCTAAGCTGACCAAGTGGAATCCTCAAGCTATGTGTCCAATGCCGCTCGACATAAATAGGACAAGTAATAATGGCATTCTCAATCGTCATGAAGGCCAACCCAAGTGATCTAAATATATTGTCAATAAACATCATCTCTAACTACTTGATTAGTTACCCTCTTATTAAGAAGAATGCAGAGAGAAGCATTTAAATAGTATTTAGATAGAGGTAATTGATCTATGAACAAGCCAATTGATTGAAGACGAGAAATAACTTCTAAGTACCATCCATGATGATAACCAAAAGAACCCCTAAAGGTAATGCATACTCGAGCAAAGTGCCATATATGAGTATCTCTCTCAGCCTGAGGTGCAATCACCCGTGGATCTAACGCAATGAAGCTGAAAAACAATTCTAACTATGCTCTCAAGGCAAAGAGGATGAGTGTCAAACTCAGCCTAAATAATAAATTGGGGAAATGTTCTATTACATCAAATTAATCCCTGAAGTAACATTGTTTGGACCCTCCCAATGCAAGCCCAATATCACACACTAGACTTGGACCCCAAATTTTAGATCCATAGAGGATTATGGGTTTGTGAGCATACTCTGAGCTGACCAAAAACAATCCTCTAGCTATGTGTCCGATGTCACTTACATAATTAGGACAAGTCATAATGCCATTCTCAATCCTCATGACATGTTTAGTGTAGAAGGCCAAATTAGGACTAAGAGATAGAGATGGGGAGACCCAAGTGACCTGCATATATTGTTGATAAACATCATCTTTGACTGCTTGATTAGTTACCTTATTATCGGGAAGAATGTGGGGAGGAGCATTTAAAGAGTAATTGATCTATGGAGATGCCAACTAACTAAAGAAGAGAAATAACTTTGAAGTTCTGAATACCATCCACAATGATGACCAAAAGAGCTCCTAAAGATAATGCATTCTAAGGACCAAAGCGCCAAATATGGGTATCTCTCTCAGCCTAAGATGCAATCACCAATGGATCTAAGGCAATGAAGCTGAAAAACTGTTTTGAAGATGCTCTTAAGGCGAAGAGGGTGAGCGCCAAACTCAGCCTGAACAATACATTAGGGAATTGTTCTTTTACATCACATAGATCGTTAAAGCAAAATAGTCTAGGCCCTCTCAATGCGAGCCCATAACACACCTTAGACTGGGATCCCAAATCTCAAATCCATAGAGGATTGTGGGTTTGGTGATGCAATTAATGAGGTACATCTTTGTAGGTATGTCTTGGAAATGTTGTCTGAAGCATTGGCATTCCATGATTGGGAGACGTGTATTCCTTGCAAAGACATGATTGTGAAGTTGGTCGAAGATTAAGGGAAGACTTGTAAACCGAGACCCCAAGTAGGTGTAAGCAATGGTGATCTCAATGGACTCACCCTCACAAAAAAAACTTAAACCTAGATAGGGAACTCTTTGATGTCTTGAAGATCATCACCTTAGTCTTGCTAAGATTGATTGTCCATTGTTTTAATTCATAAAAACAATCAAGAGCATCTAATCGTCTTGGTAGGCCCTCAAGAATATGAGCAGGGACGTCATTTGCAAAAAGCATATAGCTATCAAGACATGATGTAGAAAGCAACCATTGTCGATTACGCTCTCCATAAAGACATGATGTGCATGTTCAATGAATTCAAAGACAAACAAGTTGCAAGTTATAATGATTCCAAAGAATCAAAATAGATATTTTCTAATATTTCTCAAGAGGAACGACATTCAATAGAAGAATGTCTGATTATACTAAGACTTAGCCTCTATATAAGGCTTAGTTCTTATATAGCACTTTTTTTTTTTTTGAGTTAATTATTATATTTAGCATCTTTTAAAAATAAACGTCGTCTTATTTTAATAGCATGCCTTCTATAAATAAGCATCATTGTACTCCTTTGTAAGGACTGGAAATCAATAATATTGGGTGCATGAATTTTCATGAAGAAAAGCTTCTCTCTAGTTCTCTTCCTGTGTTTTCTTTTTTGTGTGTGAATTTTCATTGCCAATTCTCGCTCATATCATCTGGTATCAAAGCCAAGCGATCGCGACCTCAAATCTGGTTTTCTAAAAGATTGTAGCAGCACATTCATCACTCGGATCCATTATTTCAGGTTGGGAAGATCTAGCATCCTTTAAGGGTTTTTGTGCATAACCCTTACTACATCTCTACTTGCTTTTTCTCAAGGATTGAACATCAGGAACATCGGAGCTCATTTTCGAAGTCTTCTTAGAATTTTTTGAGGATTTTACCAAGCGACAAATCGATCATAGATCGGTTTAAAGCATAGATCTCATCGAGCTAGGCGGTTTTAAAAAAAAAATGAAAAACAGAGCCCTGGATCAAAAGTTACGCCTTCTAAAAGGTTCCTTGCTTCGAAAGTAAAAAACAAAACCTTTGATCGTCCTTTTCACAATGGCTCCCAAGTGTGATACTCATCAAGAGGAAACTTCTGAATTAATATGAGCGCACTCCAACAAATTCTACAAGGCCACTTCGAGAGCCAGACTTGTGTCCTGCAAGACCTTATAGCAACTTTTCAAGCAACGATCCAGCACCCTCCAACCAACAACCAACAACCAACAACCAACACGCATCCAACTCAGGCCCAGGGTTTCCAGCTAGAAACAAAGGTCTCAATTCCAAGATTTGATGGTAGCTTGTTGGACTCTTGGTTGCGTAGCCTTGAGGCATATTTTAAAACTCGGCCTGATCTGACTAACGCACAAAAGATCCAAATAACTAAAATCCACATGTCAGATCTAGCCCTAGATCAGTGGCACAACCATCAAACCATGCTTGCTGCAAAAACGAAAGTGATCGCTCGATGGGATGAACTCCAAGAAGTACTCAAGGAACGATTTTATCCCCCACGCTACCTTTGTAACATGTTAGCTCGTCGGCTACAACTCAAACAAGTTCAAGGATAGAGAGTTCAGCAGTATATCAATACCTTCAGCAAGCTTCAAGTCAAGCTCAAAGTTTTGGATGAAGAAGAGGTACTAATTGTTAAATTCATTTCAGGTCTTTCCCCAATCCTTCGTAGAGAGTTGGCTATGTTTGAAGTTGATTCTTTAGATAAGGCTTCTAAGGTTGCAATAGTTGTTGAAAATAAGCTAGGCTTTAAGAAGGGCATTCAACAGTGTACCTCTCAGACCTACACTAATAATAGTGGGCAATCACAAATTTCTAATCAGTACTCCTCCCCTGCTACTAGCAACAAGCAAAAGTATTGTAGCTATCACAAGCATTTGGGTCATTCAACTGAGGAGTGCAGGGTACTCGAAAGCAAAAAAGATGGAAAATCTCTCCATGTAGAAGAGCAGCAAGCATAGATGAGAAAATCTTTAAAAAATCCCAATTAGAGCCAATTTTTCCCAATTCACAGCCTGGCCGATTTTTTGCAAAAAAATTGTGAAATGCATGAAAAAAGCTTTTTTTCAATGAAAATTTGCATTTTCTTCACTTTTTTAAATGAAAAACTACCGATTTTTTCCCTATTCTTTTCCAAGTCAATTCCGATCTGTTTCTGAAATTTCTCAACTATGGTAGCAAGAACAAACATCTGAGGCAATGGACCTGCCTGTTGTAGAAATTGAAAATCCTACAAAGCCTAATCCTGCTCTTGTTCTCATGGCTAAGAACTACTCTAAGGCCACTCGAGAGTCTATCTTTACACAGAATTGCCAAATCAAGAATACAATGGACCCACTTGATCATCGACAATGGAAGCGAAAAGAATCTAGTTAGTGAACGTTTAGTCACTGCCCTTGCAACTCCCCACATATGATCATCCTCATCCCTATCATCTTGGTTGGGTAAAAGAATAGGGGCCCCATACACTAATCAAAAAAGTTTGTGCAATTACTTTTGCTATTGGGCCTTTTCAAGATACAGTGGAATGTAATGTAACATCCTTGGACTGCTCAAATCTTCTTCTCGAACACCCATTCCAGTATGATCGCAGTGCAATTTATGATGGCTGACAAAACACCTACAAGCTTCCAAAAGATCGTAAGATATATCAACTTCTTCTTCTAATGCTAAATCTCATTTCTTGTTAGGAAAGCCTGCTGCAAAATAGGTACATTAATCAAGATATTTAGCACTCAACATCATTTGTCAACTTATGGAGGATACTACAAGGAAGTTACTACATTCTACTAAGAGGAATTTGGAGGAGCACCAATCAGATGGGGACACTATAGCAACAGAACAACCAATCCTACCCCTTGTGGCAGAAGGCGTGATTGAGACAGTTGCTTGCACTTGTGCTATAGGTGCAACTCTTAAATAAGGACATCAACAATTGCCTCTTCATATAGAATAGCACCATCAGCCAGCTCAACAGGTGTCCACTCAAGTGCGACCATTACAGCATCGTCTACAACAGTTTTGTCTCAGTAAGATTCTAGGGCATCAGCTTCGATATTCTACAACTTTTAATCCCCTCAAGATATACTCCAGTAAGAACAAACAATAGGACAGCTACAATCGGGCTACACATGTCTTGACGGGTTATTCTCCTTTTTTGGACCAAGCAGCACTTCAGACTTCTCAGGTTATTACTCAACAGATTGGATCCAATGCTTACAAACTTGATCTTCCATCCCAACTTGGTATTCAGTTGAAAAGGTATGAGCCACCTCATTTGGAAGCTGACATTCCACTCTCACATCCAAAGCATCATATTCCATATTTTCAGCCTCCTTTTGCTGCAGACAATCTTCTTCATGTTCGGACACGCATTACCAGGAGTGGCACTACCACTACAAACTTATTGGGTCGTCAGGATGCACTCCCAACCCGAGCAAAGTGAGACATTAAGTCTTCTTTTCAGCAGCTTCTCCCCATCTTCAAGCGAAAGTGGGGACACTTTCTATTAGTTTTTATATAGCACTATTTTATTTAGTTATTTATTATATTTAGCATCTTTTAAAAATAAAGAGCATGTCTTATTTTAAAAGCATGCCTTCTAAAAATAAGCATTATTGGACTCATTTATAAGGACTGGACATTAATAATACTAGGTGCATGAATTTTCATGAAGAAAAGCTTCTTTTCTGTGTATGAAATTTCATCATCAATTCTTGCTCAAAGAATTCTTGCTCATATCAATGCTCTTTGAATTTGACGAAAAATCAACATGCATGTGCAATAGAGAGGGAGACTACTCATAGCAAGTAGTTACAACACGTACCACCTATGCTATTTGAGCAACCAAGGCCGCAACCATCTTCATAGATGACAACACAATGATGACCGCTAGCGTAGACAACACAACCACCATCCATGAATAAGAAGGGAAGGACTCACACTTTTTTTTTAAGGAACAGTTGCAAAGCAGGCACACGTATCCAACAATGGGTGAAGGGAATTTTTCCTTGACACACCACTACAATAGACAAGATGGAGCATGTAACCAATCTTTGTCATCGTCACTTGCCAATCAAGAAGAAAAGGAAATGCCAATCACAACAGACATGATGACAAGTAGAAGATTAAGATTGAAAAAGGAGCCTAGAGGATGCCTTCATATGAACGAGATCCTCGATCATGGAAGATGCAAAATGAAAAGTCAATAGCATGAACTGAAGCATCCATTAAGAGATACATTAGTGTACCACATGATCCAAGTGTTGGTGTTGAAATGGCAAACTTTTTCAATGCTTTCTTGTGGAAATGCTATAGCACCAAAATATGCAAACTCAATGGACCAAGTTCATCGTGGGCAGATGGTACCTGCATATTTGCTTTAACACAAGCTGAATTTGTGAGTATTTGGAGTGATCAAAGCATAAGGTCATCCAATAGAAGGAAAACGTTTGGCCAAAAGAAGTATAGGGTTTACTTTAATGCCACTGCGATAAATACTTCCATGTTGAATGCAAAGTTGAAGATATGTGCACATGGGAGCAGAGAGTTGAAGTCTTAGTTATTCCAAAATGAGTATTAGAGTGTAGTTGATGTCATCATGTCATGACTTTTATTAAACTTGCAAGCTTTAGACATACCTACATGACTAGTTTCGTATATGCAAGAGATTATCAACAAAGTCTAGTATGAATGGGATGCCTATTTGTCAAATTGTATTAACATGTTTTGTAATGAGATACTAAGTTTTACCCTATGAACCTACATGCTATCTCACTCATCACTGATGCAACATAGACAGGATTTCCATGTGACAAGATGGGGTTGAGTGATACCTCTCGTCCATGAGAAACCTAAAGTATTTAGTTGGGTTGGAGTCTCACCTATTATCCAACAAGGAGCTTGTGCAAGCAAAGTAGCAACCTAGTGCTAGTAGTACAAGAAGCCATGCACACATGCAGGATGTCGCACCTAGAAGATTCATCAAAAGATAAGAAGTCAGCTTATTCTTTAAAGGAGAATGATCCTTCCTGCACTAGGGAGCAATGGAGCAATGTCAAGTAGCCCTTGCAATCCTTGGTACCCTTTCAAATTTTCCTATATTCTAAGGGAATGATCCACCCCCTTCTCATTCCAATAATGATGTTGTTCTTCTTTCTAGTGACTTGTTTGCATCCCCTTCATTCAATAAATGGTTAGATTAATATTGTGAATCGAGTATGTATTTATCATCCATAGTTTCCTAAAGTTGGGAAGCACCTCATTTCACTAAATCATCAGCCCAAAAGCATGGTAAAAAGTTGCATGTTCTTAATTTTGTTAATCATAAAGAAAGTGAGAGGGATTGTCTTGTGACAGTCAATGGAGAGGATATGATGGAACTTGATAGTACCGATGGTCTTTGCATGTTGTCCAAGTATGCTTTGGATGTTTAGACATTGAAGGTAGCCCTATACCTCAAAGCAAACCCATTCAGTAGAGTAACGTCCAACATGCATGCACAAAGTCCAAGAGTAGGATAGGTGAGCCTCATCAGAAGGTTGAGCAATGAAAGCAGGTGGTCCATGAGACTCAAGATTAGGGAGTTTCTTCTGCCACCTAGGGTGAGGATGTTTCTCCTTTTGAGAAAGAGGTTGCACTACAAAGTGAGGGAGCAGACGAGCCAACAAGTTGGCATCATTTGTGATTATTCCAAGTCTAAGTGACCTGGATGTGTGAAAAGGCATAAGAAATGCATAGTGGCAACAGTTTTCAATTAGAGACTACATGTTATCACATGTCATCTTGATAATCTTCTCATGAGTGATATACACCAATGGAGATTATACTTGCGGGGTATCTATTTGGCATTTGACGTCAACATTTTATGCTAGCAGTCGCATTGTGACCAGCCTATAGCAGATTACTAATAAGTCAAAGTCGGTAATTTTTGGCTAGCTTGTTGCTTCAAATTGAGAGTTTAGTCAAGGAAGAGCTATGACTCTTTACGGAGAAGGATCAAGCTAAGGCAATGCAGTTTAGAGCAAAGAAAAACAAGTCGTATGAACTATCATATTATGGGGCCAAAACATGAAGCAAGCCAAGTGCATTGCTACATTGGATTCTAGGGTGTATAAGCAAAAGCTACAATGGACATGTAACTTACCCTGTTACAAATGTGTGCACAGATACTACATAGAGGCTTACTAGCAAATTCAACAACTGGAGACTGCATTAACAGGGACTTCTACACACCCCTTTGCACTTGATGTCCTGACTTCCCCAGAGAGTGTTAGTTAATGTTGGTTACGAATCTGCCACTAAGGAAAGGATTTTAATCTATTGCGCCCTAGATTCGCCCAACAGATTGAAAGGCCGGAAGGAAGGAATGCCTTCCGTGCCAATCTCCGGAGAAGGCCGACTTCCTATACTAATCTACTTGGTTTTTTGGATAAAAGTGCTGGAAAGAGATAATAAAATGCTGAAAGAAATGTAAATGTCATGTGCTAGGGGTGAGGAAGAACAAGCAACACGATTACTAGCTAGTACACAAACCAACAACAATTAAAGCAAAAGCATGTAACATAAACTATTACTATTACTCATCCTTATGTATCCTTCAGTTTCATATTCCAGATTCATCTAATTGCCAATGCTCTAATTCAGATTCAGAATTACAGCAATCAGAAAAATAAATGAACATAAAGCAGAAATATTTGCAGAAGGCAGCATAAAAGAACAAGACAAGTAATAGAGCCAAGGATGCTTTTAAATTAGAAGCAAGTGTCTGATACAACAAAAGCTCTCTAGCAATATGTCCCTCGTCCCCCCTTTTACAATGAAAGCACACTGCTATTTATAGCAGGAATTTTCCCCCCAAATTACATTTAGGCACAAAATCCCAGACCTGACAAAAGCTGCAAAAGCTGCCAAAAGCTGTTGAGATTTGACCTCTGCGGGCCATGAGCGTACCTGCAACAAGGTCTACCTGGAAATGGGACAGCTCCTGTGCGGATCTGGTAGGTGAGCAGTTAGGTCCAGTTAATGCGGTAGGCACAGTATGGTTGGTTCTTTAATGTTCATCTACCCTGTACTTTGGTGGCACACCTTCTGTCACATCTTGACACACATCCCAAAACTGCACATTTGGCCTTGATCTGAAGTCTGTTGATGAAGGGGGAAATGACCGAAGTCACTTGCTGATATCTGTTGACAAGGGGGAGGTGACGGCAGGCGCTTAAGGAAGTCGGCGACGACGGACGGGTCTCTACTTAGAAACTTTTCTCTTTTCATTCTTCCTCTTCCGCCCAATGTCGCTCAAAACTGGCGCGAAGTCGGACGGCGCTAGCAAAATCCAGCGACGGCGGGAGGCTCTTGCCTTAGGAATATTTGCTTGATTTCTTCCATCTTGGTCCGCCCAATGGCGCTCGAAAAGAGGTGCGACGTCGGACGGCGCAGCGAAATCGGGCGACGTCGGACGGCGCAAGGCAGCCAACACTTAGCCAAATTTTTACACTTTTCTTCTTCCGTCCGATGGCGCACAAAAACAGGCGCGACGTCGGACGGCGCAGCGAAACCGGGCGACGTCGGACGGCGCCAACCTCAACACTTAGAGAAATTTTGGGCAACTTTATCACTGCCCGCCCAATGTCGCATAAAACAATGAGCGCCGCCCGACGTCGCTGCAACTTCGGGCGGGCTCAACACTTAGAAATTTTTGGGGCATCTTGCCCACAAAATACTTGGAACAACAAAGATGCAGAACATAAAATAGACAGTTGAAAGGCGGAGAGAGCATGAAGGAAATTGGAAGAGAGGAGAGAGAAGGAAGGTAGCAGCAACCTTTTATAATTTTTCAGAATTGGTACCCCTTTGCAAAATGTGACAACATTCCTGGCGGCTCGCGGGGTATCGAGCTCGCCTCGATGCAAGGAACCTGGCCTTTATCCTTTGGGCGTGGAGTCTTTTCCGGCTCCCGCATCTTTCTGCTGCTGCTGCTGCTGATGAGTTGCCCGCTGTGGTAGCTGCTCTTCTTCTGCGTCGCTCTCAGCGGTCTCTTCTCCTGAATCTTCTTCTTCTCCTCCCTCCGAACCAGATTGTTCTGCGCCTTTCTCTTCTTCCTGCTCGGAGGGATCAACACGATCGCGGACATGCTCATATGCACTTTGAGCCTGAGCCCAGACTGCCTCCTGGAAGGGCTCTAGATCGCTGATGTCTTTCAGCGCTTTCTTGAAGGCCGCAACTTGGTGCACGTCGATAGTGTTGTACCTCTCTCCCAGTTCGTGAAGGCAGGTGCTGATTTTGCAGAATCTAGACACCATTTGAGTTACCTGCTCTTCTTGAACTGGGTCACTCCAGCTGTCAATTTCAGAAGTGTCTGCCTCAAAGGCCTCCCAGATCTGCTTCAACTGCTCTCTGGGCAGACATTCTCCATATTTCACAAAGCTCAGAAATCCAAGCGAAGAGAGGGTGTGAAAGGGGACCAGGCAGATGTTCTTCTCTTTGAGCAATGCATCCAACATCTTTCTGGCTGTCCTGATCCTTTCAACTTTTTCAAAATAAGTTTGCAAGGTTACCCTTGCATCGGCCCAGTCTAGGGCAATCTGTGACATGGGGGGAATTGGAGGCCTTTGCGCTCATACTCCTCAAGTTTGATCGCCAAGTCCAGCCACTGTTGTGCTTGGCGCTCGGCCTCCTCTACCGCAGGCTTTCCCTCGGTAGATACGTCTTGGATCCTCGAGATGAAGGTGAGGACCGATAGCGACCTGGAGACGTGGGTTCTAAAACCCTTCAGTAGGCCGGCCCTTAGTTCTTTGATCCTGTCTTTGGAAAATGCGGCCGCCTGTGAGGCTTTCTCCTCCAGTTGTTTATTGATTTCTTGCAGTTGCCCTTGCAGTTCTGCAACCTGCGCTAGCGCGCCTTCTTTCTCCTTGGCCAGCTGGTCTTCAGCTGCCTTTTGATCTACTGTCTCCTTTTGAGCAGCTGTAAGTTGCTCTTTCAGTTTTCCAATCTCCTCCTGGGCAGTCTCCAGCTGCGCTTGTGCCTTGGCCAGATTCTCTTCTAGCTCCCTCTTGTCATCTTGGAGCTGGTATAGTTGTTGCTTCGTCTCCAGCCGCTTGATTAACAGTTTGTCCGCCTTCCGCCGGATTCCGCCTATCTCATATTCCTCGACGATATCATCAAAGCTCTGGTCCCTGGTCTGGTACTCATAGTCTTCGTCGGTCATGTCCTTGATAGGCTTTTTGACTTTGGGCACCCTTTTCTCCGTATGGATTACCCTTCTATCCAGGTCGAACTTGGCGCGCTTCTCTGGGACAGTCTCGTCTCTCCTCTTCGCTTCCTGACTCCCTGGAAAAGAGAGAGGGAGCCTTGGGTTGCCTTGGTCGCCAGAGGCTGGTCATCTGCAATTTGTAGCTGCTTTTCCGCCAGCTCCAACTCTCCGAACAGAGGGGACGCCAAAGCTGAATCCTGCTGCGGCATTTTTCCTGCGAACAGGGAAGTAGGGGGCGCGCCAGAAGATACAGCCGCCTTTGAAGGCGATTGAGCTTTGGGAGAAGTGGGCGGCTCTTGCGGAGGGGGAGATGGGTTCTCTAGGGCAGTGGCCGTGGGGGATGAACGGTGAGGGGATGAAGGGCTTTCCTCAGCGCTGGCCACGTGAGACAGACCTAGGGTTTGGCCTAGGGTTAGAAAGGCGTTGGGATCTTGGGCGAAATGGCCAAATGTCTGCGGGCTAGGTTGGGGCTGCGTAAAGGGGGATTGGGATGAGGCAGCCTGAATGGGTTTAGAGGCAAGGAAGGAAAGTGCAACAGGTAGGGTTTTTGGGGTTTGTTGCGAAGGCAGAGAATGCGTACCTGCGAGCTCCGCCTGAGCTGGTGTTTGGATGACCCCAGCGACCCACGCGTTTGTCTCCTTCTGTGGGCTGTTATCTGGGATGGTCACGATTTCACTCGCAACAACCCCTTTTTGCGGGGTCACCCTGGTTTGGTGCACAGTCTCCTTCACAGGCGCTGGTCGCTTCTCCTTGGTCTTCTCAGACCTTTTTCTCTTTTTCTCTTTGGGCGCGACTACTTTTTCTGGTGCAACGGGGGTGATTGATGCATCGGGAGCCGTGCTTGACATTGTAAACCGGTACTTGGGCTTTGACCTTGACGGCTCCACGCTCTCTTCTGCTCCACTAGTTGACTGCTCGGGCTCCTTCTCTGACTGCTGCGACCTTTCTGGGGTCGACTGTATCATTGGGCCCACTCCTTGGCTCCTTAACGCTTCACCACTTGAAGTGCCTTGCGTGACTAATTGTTGAGGTGGGGGCCTCCTTTTATGCCTAGGTCGGGCGCCTCGGGGCACGATATCACGGAACACGAGCGGCTGCCACTTGTCAACGTTGTTGTCGTAGAGTTCGGAGAACTCGTGGTCACCGGCCAGCAGCTTCTCCGACTTGTCATGCCCCGTACGGCACCTCATTATCCAACATTCGGCTATTTTGTCCTCACTCCAGCCTAGTGGCGCCACCTTTGCGAGCATTCTCCTGTAACCGACCGATCCCGTTTTGTGATCATTGTTGTGCTTGGGATCATACTCCGCTTCTATACAATAGAAGTCGTGCCATGGCGGGAGTGACTGCATTTTTTCGATATGCCACTCCAAATCGCTTCCTGTTGGATTATTTCTTTCTCCCATAATTTCTTTCCGTGGGCAGACATGCACGAACTTCCCTTTTACTCCAAGCGGGTCGTACTTCCAGCGCTGAGGAAGCTGCACCAGGCCGAAACTTAGGAGGGTATCTGTCAAATATGCGTGCTGCCCGACCTCGTGGACCTCAACATCGCCCCAGATGATAGGATAGGTGAAGATGGGGCTCTTTTTCCGTCCTTGACCAAATTCTTGTTCCACGTAGTCCATCTGCCGCGCTGCTTCCAGGCCGAAGTGATATTCTGTGCAAAAGTAGGGCAGCAGAAAAGGCTTGCCCTTGAATCCGTAGACCCTGATGACGACGCCCTGAGTCAACCTAAATGTGTCTCCAATTTCTCGTTGCACCAGGTGCTTTGTCATATACAGAGGAGGACGTGATGCTTTGCCGTTGAAGAGGGCCAGGGCAATGCCCAAGAACTTGAAATTAAAATCATAATATGACCCCTTCCTGTATAAAAAGTCAGTCCATTCATACACCGGTAGCTGCACTCCCTTCTCGTCCTCCTTCTGAACTGGAACAATCTTCATTCTATTGTGCATATGGAACAGGCACAGCCACGCCAGAAACGAACAGTGCTTGAACTCCGTGCTTCTCTTCTCTTGCAGCTCCACGAGGTTCGAGTGGATAGCGTACGCCACCCAGTCCGCCCAGTCGAAATAGACTGGTCGCGTTCCTCTTTTCGGGGCATTGGGGTCATAGAATTCCCCATGCAGGATGCACTCCGCAAGAGAGATTTGGTATAGGTGTACCACTGCGTCAGTGCCGCAACCCAAAACCCAGGCGAGTATAGAATATATGTACTGATTTTTGAAATTCGCCAGGGGTATTGGCTGTGACAGCCATTTTGAGGCCGGCTGCCTTAGCTCAGAATTGAGAAAACCCCTCATTTTCTTGTCGTCGACGCACCTGCCTGTCTGCTCGTCTAGGCTGACCCTCCTGATTATGCAATTAGGGTCCGGTGCATGCCCTGGCGCGAAATCCGGTTGAACGCTTTCTTTGAAGAGGGAAAATAATACCCTCCCCTCGCAGTCGCAGACCTGTCGGGTGTTGGGTTTATAGTACTGCACAATAGATTCAACCAGCTCCGGGCAGTGATGGACCGGCGGGCACAAGAACCAGAACAGGTTCGAATGATAGGCCGCGCCGAAATGATGTGAGGGCGACACCCTCTCCCACCATTGCTTCACGGTGAGTCGCAACTGCGTGATACCGAGTGAGTACTCGCCATCTCTGTACTCTCCGAGGTGGTCTACAGGCGGCGGGGGAGGAACTTTCTTCTCTGTGCTCTTCGCCTTGCCCTTTCCCTTCTTTCCCTTCGGCAATTCGCTCTCAGGCGCGCTTGAAACCGCCTGCTCCTCTGATTCACCCTGAGACGCGCTAGATGCTGCCTGTACAGGCACTTTTCCCTTTGTTGCGCTCGATTTCTTACCCATGGCGGTGAAAGCAATCAGAAATTACAGCTGCACTTTAGTACAATTCGAATTTTATCTTTCTGGCGCAGCTCGAACTTCTCCGATTAATTCTGATAGTAAACTGAGTGAATGAGCCCTTTTACAGAGATGGGTAAAAAGGAAGTCATTAATGGCGGATGGTAGAGTTAAAGCCTGTTGCGCAAAGTGGGTGAGTGGCATCGTTATTCCCCGGCAGTCGTGCGTGAGATCTTCGTTGGGGAGCGCAACTTGTACTTTATGGGCCCAGGGCGTGCTTTCCTTTTAATGAAATCTGTCTTGAAAGCCGCGCAATCATTTTTTCCTTTGAAACATGTGTCGTTGATGACGTCATCCGCCGCCAACTGGGCACGCGCTACGAGGCTCTTTACTTTGAAAACTGCGTTGGACGACCTTCGCTCGAAAAGGGGAGCGACTCTCGACTTCGCTGAAAAAATGAGCGACTTCGGGCGTTTGGTGCCTTGGTGGGCGACAGGCGTCGTTGGGGACTTAGGAAAATTTTGCATCTTTTCTTCCCTCTAAAGTCTTTGTCCCGCCCAAGTTCGCTCAAAAAGTGAGCGCCGACCGGCGTCGCCCAGAGAAATGCGCGACTTTGGACGGTTGACACTTAGAATTTTTCATTGCTTTCTCACGCCTTTTGGAACGGGCCCGCCGAGGTTCGCTTGGAAAGATGAGCGCCGCCAGGCAGGCGTCGCTCCGAAATGGAGCGACAGTGGGCGAGACACTTTTTTTTGCTTGAACTCCGTCGGTCGTCGCACGAAACAGGGAGCGCCTCCCGGCGTCGCTGCGACTTCGGTCGGCGCTTCCATACTTAGACAAATTTTTCCCTTTTCTTTTGCTTGCGCTGACTTCGGCACCTCCCAACGTCGCAAAAATTTTAGAGCGACGCCCGACTTCGCAAGGTTTTGGAGCGACTTCGGACGACGCTCCTGCCTTAGCCAAATTTTCAAGCCTCGACCTTTCTCCCAAAGTCGCTGAATTTGGTGCGCGCCTCCGGGAGTCGCTGCGAATTTGCGCGACGGCGAGCGTTTCTACCTTCTGAACACTTAGAATTTTTCCACTCTCTTGCTTTACATCCGGCCTTTCTCCCAAACTACCAGGCACTTCTTCTACAAAACACTTGGCTCATTTTCTCGGGTTTAAAGCAGGAAATTACTTCTACTGAAAGCAATATTTACATTCGGAAAAGGAAACAAACTTAAAGCTGCAGAAAATGAAATATGTACAAGGGAAGATCTCTGGAAACTTTCAATGATGATAGGCTTTCAGGTGAAAGTCGTTAACAGGTATCGGAAGGATCTGACCCTCCATGTCCCTCAGCACGAATGAGTTGAACTGGTTCACCCGGGCAACTTGGAATGGGCCTTCCCAGAAGGCGTCAAACTTATCATGATTGCCCGGTTTTGCTTTGTATGAATCCCACTTCAGCACTAAGTCCCCAATCTTGAAGACTCGGGCGGTAGTTCCTTTTGAGAACCAGCTCTGTGTAGTCTCGGCGTGCTTGGCAAAAGCTTGATAAGCTTTTTCTCTTTCCTCTTCGAGTTGCAGTAACTAAGCCAGTCGGGCATCAACGGGGTCCCCATCGCCCTTTTCATCTTCTAACAGCCAAAGTGCGGGCATCTCAATATGAGTCGGCAAGACGACCTCTTTCCCGTACACGAGCGCATATGGCGACGTTTTGATGGATTTTTTGAAGGAGATACGGTCTGCCCATAGCGCTCGGTCCAGAAGCAGGTGCCAGGACCTCTTGTTTCTTTCCACGGTCTTCTTTATAATCTTCATGAGATTCTTATTGGTGGACTCGGCCAGGCCGTTTCCCTGCGGGTAATAATTTGAAGACATCTTATGGTAGATCCCGTACTTGTAGGTGAATTCCGTGAGTACAACACCTGCGAACCCTGGACCGTTGTCTGTCACTATAGCTTCTGGAATCCCGAAGCGGGTGATCAGACTTTCAAGGAAACTGATGACCGTCTCCTGGTCGACATGTTTGGTAGGTATCGCCTCGGCCCATCTGGTGAAGTAATTCGTGGCCATCAAAATGAACTTATGCCCTGCCGAAGAATTTGGCGTTATTGTCCCAATAAAATCCAGGCCCCATTGCTGAAAGGGAGCCTCAGCTTGAATTGGCTGGAGGGGCATAGGCGCATTCCTGTTTCTGTCGGCGAACCTTTGGCATTTCTCACATTTTTGGCAGACCGCGTGCGCATCTGCGAAGAGGGTGGGCCAATAATAGCCCGCTCTGATAATTTTTAAGGCCGTTGGCCTTCCCGAATGGTGTCCTCCCGACATCCCAGAATGGAACTCGCCTAGGACCTTCGGCTTATCTGATTCTTTGACGCATCGCAAAAGGATGTCGTCAATGTTTCTAAAATACAGCCCCTCGGGGCGTAGTACATACTTTAAGGCGTTGAGCCTAAACCTCCTTCTTTGTGAGGCATTGAGCTGATCTGGACATCTCCCTGTGCTGAAATACCACACTAAATCATTTGTCCAGTCACTCTCCTCTGATAAGGAGTTGGCAAGGTTACCTTCTATCATTGGATCTTCCCACTGGCAAGCAGAGAGCTCAGTTGCAGCACTTCTAGCCAATTCCTGACATAGAGCCCATCCTCGGATTAGCTTGGTGGGTCGCACCTCTATATCGAACTCTTGGATTTTGGCAATCCATCCTGCCCTCTTGTGACCAGGTTCCCCTTGAATGATGAAATTTCTAACATCGGGATGTATCACGAAGACTGTAATCCGGCTCTGAGAGACAAAGTGCTTAAATTTCTTCAAGGACCTCATGACTGCATGCACTTGCCGCTCAATAAAATTGTACCTTTCTTCGTGCGGCTGGATTACTTGGCTCAAGAATGCTATCGGTCGCTCTTCGCCGTCATCTCCCTTTTGAGTCAAAACTGCAGCATAGCTTTCGGGTTCTCCCACTGCGTAAAGGATGAAATCCTTAGAGTAGTCCGGATTTATCAACACTGGTGCTTGAGCAATCTTGGCCTTGATCTCTTCGAAGGCGTTTCTTTCTCTCTTCAGTCCAGACAAAGTCAGCATCCTTCTTCAAGAGCTCGGCCATAGGCTTGATTACTTGGGCAAAGTCGGGCACAAACTTCCTTACGAAGTTGATCTGGCCGAAGAATGACTGCAGCCCTTTCTTATTGACCGGGATTGACAAACGGAGAAGAGCCTCTGCTCTGTCGGGGTCAACTGCAAGGCCCTTCTCAGAAATGACATGGCCTAACAGTTTTCCCTCCTTCACCGCAAAGACTGACTTCTTAGGGTTGATGGATATGCCGAATTCACGACACCTTTCAAATACTTGCCGCAGGTGGGAGGTGTGGTCTTCTCTCCTGTGTGAAAACACAGTCATGTCATCCAAGTAGATGACAATGATTTTGTTGAGCAATTCATGGAATGCCAGGTCCATGGCTCTCTGGAATGTAGCCCCAGCGTTGGATAAGCCAAATGGCATGCGCTGATAGGCGAACGTCCCCCATTTGGTGGTGAACGTTGTCTTGTGCTGGTCCTCGTCTTTCACCCAGATCTGGTTGTAGCCAAAAAATCCATCCAGGAGAGAGAACCTTTGAGCCCCTGCAACCACGTGAAGGATTTGATCAATTTGTGGGAGCGGATAATGGTCCTTCAGCGAAGCCTGGTTCAGATTGCGAAAATCCACGCAAAGGCGAATATCTCCATTTTTCTTTCTGACGGGGACCAGATTTGCGACCCAAGAAGAATGCTTGATAGGATAGATGATTTTTGCTTCCAGCATCTTCAAGAGCTCGGCTTTCATCATGGCCTCGATTTTCGGGTTAACCGCTCTCTGCTTCTGCCTGAAGGGTTTCACACCTTCCTCCAGCTCTATGGTGTGCTGGATAATCTCTCTGTCGTACCCCCTCAAATCCTGGTAACACCAGGCTACAATGTCTGGGTACTCCTTGCACAGGGCCCGAATCTGCTCTAGCTCCTCGACGGTGCAGTCTATTCCGACCTTGATCACCTTTCCAGGCTCTAATTCCAGGTCCCTGTACTGCTTCGAGTCTACCTTGATCCTGTGAGATATGGCTCTATCATTCTAATCAAATAGGCTCTCTAGGGTAATCAGTCCTTTTGGGACATGATTATTTTTTAATTGTATTAACCCCTCGTACTGCTCGTCATCAGGGTCTCTACCTTCGATTGAACTTGCTTCATGTATCAAAAAATTGACGATATCCTCGTCACAATCGAACACCTGCCAGTGGGTGTCCTTATCAGGCACAGAAGGCCTGTAGATGGTACGAACCGGCTTCGGCTTCTGCATAGTGTCATCAGTCGGGACGTACCTGGCTCCAATGGATGCCAAGATGTCTGCATGTCTGTTCTTCTCCCTGGGAATAGATTTGACATTCAAGGATTCAAATGATTCCAGCAGGTCCCAGACCCGATTACGGTATGCCTTAAGATAGTGCTTCTTTGCAGTGCACTTGTCTGTGATTTTCTTGCACACTAACTCGGAATCTCCAAATATCTGCAGTTGCTTAATTCCCAGTCTCTCTGCCTTTTTCAACCCTAAACAGAGGGCTTCATACTCAACCGCATTATTGGTGCAGCTCCACGCCAGCCTGTAGCAGTAGTCCTTTTGCTCTCCTGATGGCGAGACTAGAACGACCCCTGCCCCTGCGCCGTTTTTGCATCTGGCGCCATCAAAGTACAACTTCCACAATTCATTTGGGGCAGGGCCTATGTCTTCTTTCACTGTCTCCTTCGGCTTCTCGGGTTGGGTAATGGAGTAGCAACCTATGTCTGATTCAATCATGGCATTGAAGTCCAGCAAGGAGAACTCATCTTCTACTTGCAGTTGCTCTATGGCTTCTTCCACCAGGTCCACTTCTGCTAACTCCTCGGTCATCAGATGGACTGTTTCCTTTTGTTGCCCCTCCTCGGGTATCTTCTCAACCAGGAAAGTGGATGGTTTATCATTGTAAATCTTGACTTTCCTCCCTTTGAAAGGGACTTCCATGTGTGAGTAATCCAGCGACAGGTATCCTCCCAGCTTGGCGGTAAACTCCCTCGAGAGGCACATGCCGAAGTAGGGCTCCAGGTCAACAACCACAACCTCTTGGATCACCACGATGTCTGGCGCCTTGTGCAACTGGATAGGAATGTCTTTGATGACGCCCACTGTCTTCACAGGAGTGCCATCTAGTTGCAAGACACCTTGACTGCTCCGTGTGTACTCCATGCCGATTTCTTCACAAACAGCCCTTGGCATGACGGTGGTTGATGCACCGGAGTCGACCATGCAATTGTGTACCACATGCCCCTCCATCCGCAAAGACAAATAAAAGGGCGGCGGTCTATTTTTTCCAGTGATTGACGTAGTCAAGGGCTGAGCCAACACGGGCTGTGGTGACTTCCCCTTTTTGATAGTTTTTAGTGACTCTTGCAGCAAATCGACTTGCCCAGGGAGTCGAAGGGCATCATACATGCTAATCTTCGTCGGGGTCCTCTTGAGCTCATCAACAATGTTATAGGCAGAAGTGGTCGAACCCTCCACTTCTTTCCCTGGCTCATATTTGGAGCGGTACTGCTACGTTGCCTCAACCCTCTGTCGCTTTGTGAGCGACGGATACTTAAGCTTTTCTCGAGCCTGCTCTTGGGTCTCGGCTGGAGGTGGACCTACTGGAGCTTGAGTTGCAGGAGCTTTGGCTGGTGGTGCTTTTTCTTTTACCGGTGGGGGCAAAGGCGCTTTGTCGGGAGCTTCCGCGGCGGGTTGCACCTTTTCTCTTCTAGTGTATACCTTCAAAGGCTGCATTTGGGCCGTATCCACCTCTATCGGCTTTTTCCCGCTCCTGGTCAAGATAGACACCGGGTCTTCCTCGGAGACCGCAAAGTTGCTTCCTTCTTCACGAAGCATGTTGACTTCTTCATCCGGCGGGATGCTGCCTTCAAGAGTTTGAATATAATGTTGATGCAACATACAGGTAGCCTCCCCATGAGGGTCATTGCACGTAGAGCACCAGTGCATATTGTCTGGAGTGCTCGGCTGCGCGTTGTTGGGAGCATTTCTAGCTGGTGGCCTTTGAGCCACTTGGTCTCTCGTCAGTGCGGGAGGAGGATAAGACCTCCTTGGAGCAAATTCTTGTTGGGCCTGCTTTTTCTTCATGATGGCCATATCATTGGACAACGTCCGGTAGCCAGTAGAAAGAGTCCGCATCTCTTGCAGAATCTTATTCTGTATGTCCATATCCGGTTGTGCAGGCTGGGCTGGCGGAGGCAATGCCGCAAACGGTGGTGGTGGAGGCAATGTCGGGTACTGTGGAGGAGCGGGAAGTGGTGGATATTGAGGGGCAGACGGGAGTTGAGGCACCGGCGGATTGGGAAAATGCACTTGGGGCGGACCATACTGTGACATGATTGGTACGGGATTCCATGGCGGATTTTGATATGCATTGGATGAGGAAGGCGCCCCAGCGGACGCCGGTGGATATTGTGATTGCGGGAAATCCGGGTAGATCGGAGGCTGCATCTTATGCGGGAGTCTACCTATGGCAATCATGTCTAGCTCTGCCCTCTGGGCTGCCTCATACAACTCAGGGAAGGTGTTTACACGAGCCAACTTGATGACCAAACAGATGTCTGAGTTGAAAGCTCTGAGGTAGTAGTGAGCAGCTTGTCCTTCTGAGGGACGCAGTTCAATGGGTACTCTTTTCCATGATCTCGCAAATCTCACATTGAAATCTGAGATCTCCTCTTGCGGATGTCGTTGAATGGTTTGGAACTGGTGCAGCAGTGAGGATGGATCCGCAGACTCATTGAAGCCTTTAACTAGCCGTCCGACCAGTTGAGCCCATCCCGTAATGGTGTTTTCCGACAAAGATCTATACCAGTATAGAAGCTTCCCTCGCAGAGAGAGAGCCAACAGCCGGGTCTTGACACTTTCGTTGGTGATGGCGTGGAGCACGGCCAATGCCAGGATATCTTGAATATGCTCATAGGTCGTCTTCCCAGTTCCATCATACGTGGGAATAGCCTTCAATGCAGTGGACGGAACAACATCTTGATCAGCTAGATTGAGGGGTCCAGTGGAGTCAACGACCGGGAATAGCTCAGGAGCATTTGGCTGAGGATTTGCCATGCCTGCGTCTTGATCAAGCTGATCAATATCGTGATAATCTTCGGTGCTCTCGGAAGTTGTCTCCTCAGCTTCAGTTGTATGCTCAAAAGCTTCATCTTGATGGGCTTGATAATCAATCAGCCTCGGGTGCTCTCCAGCAGCGTTGATGTCGAGCTCGTAAAATTCAGGCTCTTGTGGTCCTGCGTTCCTAACTCTCCATCTTGTATGCATGAAGGAGCTTTTGATATTGGACCGGTCTTCGGGACTCAGAGAATATTCAGGTTCAGCAGAGTCGCCAGGTGTTCAGATTTGACAGCAATGAAGCGAACACCGATGCTTCGATTCTGTTTTTGGGGTGGAACACTCGTGTCCCACCGGGCGTGCCAGAGAAACTGTTGGTTACGAATCTGCCACTAAGGAAAGGATTTTAATCTATTGCGCCCTAGATTCGCCCAACAGATTGAAAGGCCGAAAGGAAGGAATGCCTTCCGTGCCAATCTCCGGAGAAGGCCGGCTTCCTATACTAATCTACTTGGTTTTTTGGATAAAAGTGTTGGAAAGAGATTGTAAATGACTGAAAGAAATGTAAATGTCATGTGCTAGGGGTGAGGAAGAACAAGCAGCACGATTACTAGCTAGTACACAAACCAACAACAATTAAAGCAAAAGCATGTAACAGAAACTATTACTATTACTCGTCCTTATGTATCCTTCAATTTCATATTCTAGATTCATCTAATTGCCAATGCTCTAATCCAGATTCAGAATTACAGCAATCAAAAAAATAAATGAACATAAAGCAGAAATATTTGCAGAAGGCAGCATAAAAGAACAAGACAAGTAATAGAGCCAAGGATGCTTTTAAATTAGAAGCAAGTGTCTGATACAAAGCAAAAGCTCTCTAGCAATATGTCCCTCGTCCCCCCTTTTACAATGAAAGCACACTGCTATTTATAGCAGGAATTTTCCCCCCAAATTACATTTAGGCACAGAATCCCAGACCTGACAAAAGCTGCCAAAAGCCGCTGAGATTTGACCTCTACGGGCCATGAGCGTACTTGCAGCAAGGTCTACCTAGAAATGGGACAGCTCCTGTGCGGATCTGGTAGGTGAGCAGTTAGGTCCAGTTAATGCGGTAGGCACAGTATGGTTGGTTCTTCAATGTTCATCTACTCTGTACCTTGGTGGCACACCTTCTGTCACATCTTGACACACATCCCAAAACTGCACATTTGGCCTTGATCTGAAGTCCGCTGATGAAGGGGGAAATGACGAAGTCACCGATATCTGCGACAAGGGGAAGGTGACGGCAGCGCTTAAGGAAGTCAGCGACGACGGACGGGGCTAGACTTAGAAACTTTTTGTCTTCCTTTCTTTCTTCCTCTTCCGCCCAATGTCGCTCAAAACTGGTGCGAAGTCGGACGGCGCTAGCAAAATCCAACGATGGCGGGAGGCTCTTGCCATAGAAATATTTGCCTGATTTCTTCCACCTTGGTCCGCCCAATGGCGCTCGAAAAGAGGCGTGACGTCGGACGGCGCAGCGAAATCGAGCGACGTCTGACGACGCAAGGCAGCCAACACTTAGCCAAATTTTTTACACTTTTCTTCTTCCGTCCGATGGCGCACAAAAACAGGCGCGACGTCGGACGGCGCAGCGAAACCGGGCGACGTCGGACGGCGCCAGCCTCAACACTTAGAGAAATTTTGGGCAACTTTATCACTGCCCACCCAATGTCGCACGAAACAATGAGCGCCGCCCGACGTCGCTGCGACTTCGGGCAGGCTCAACACTTAGAATTTTTTGGGGCATCTTGCCCAAAAGCTGAAACTACTGAAAAATACTTGGAACAACAAAGATGCAGAACAGAAAATAGACAGCTGAAAGGCGGAGAGAGCATGAAGGAAATTGGAAGGGAGGAGAGAGAAGGAAGGTAGCAGCAACCTTTTACAATTTTTCAGAATTGGTACCCCTTTGCAAAATGTGACAACAAGTTAAATATCAAAATTACGTGCAAGCGTAAAAACACAATAACACAAAAAAATCAGTAACAGATTTTACGTGGAAACCTTGCAGTATGCAAGTAAAACCACGGGGCAATGGCAGCTTCGTTCTTTTATTGATTTCAGCAAACTTTACATTCTCAAATATTATTTACATGCAGGGGGTTGTTCCCCTTTATAGATAAACACAAGAAGGTTCCAAAAAACTGTTCGTTTCCTCTCCGAAAAGAAGTCTCCAAAAACTGTTTGTTTCGTCTGGCAACTACACGTCTAGAGCTAGACGTTTGGAACTACCCCTCTATATGTCTGGAGCTAGACGTCTGCAGCTACCTGTCTAGAAGTCTGGGGCTAGACGTCTACAGCTACCCGTCTAGACATCTGCAGCTACCCGTCTAGACGTCTGGAGCTAGACGTCTGCAGCTACCCGTCTAGACATCTGGAGCTAGACGTCTGCAACTACCTTTTGTTGAAGAACATTAGAGATTTGGATAGTGACTTCATCTCCTAACATTCTCCCACTTGAATTCAGTATACAGGAATTCTTTGCCTATGTTTTTCCATCCAATGCCAATTGCCCAATGTTGCCCTTATCACATTTTCAACAGACCAAGAGAAGTTTTGCACCACTCAAACTTCTTTGTCTTGCCTGGCTTTGTAAGCATATCTGTAGGATTCACTTCAGTACCAAAGTGTTTCGTGCGATCATGGAATGTTGGGTTCTTCACTACCTAAATAGCACTTTGGCTATCACAATGCAACGTAATTTTCTCCTCACTACCTAAATAGCACTTTGGCTATCACAATGCAACGTAATTTTCTCCTACATTATCTTTAATTCACCCAACAGTCGCTCTAGCCAAATTGCCTCTTTCTGGCCTAAGTTGTTGCAATATATTATGTTTCAGTAGTTGATAAAGTCACCACAAACTACAACTTAGAAGTCCAACTTACAGCTGCACCAGCAAGAGTGAAATTATATCCTGCAGTGGACTTTATCCCATCTCTATCTCCACCATAATCAAAATCCACAAAACCTACAACTTGCAAATTTTCCAATCCGTAGTAAATAGCAGCATCTGAAGTGCCTCTTAAATATCTAAATATCCACTGCATTGCATTCCAATGCTCCTTACAAGGATTTGCCATGTATCGGTTGAGAACTCCCACTGCTTGGGCAATATCCAGTCTGGTGCTCACCATGGCATACATGAGGCTTCCTACTGCTGATGAATACAGTACACGAGACATTTTTGTCTTCTCTGCTTTTGTTCTAAGACACTATTTGGAAGACAATTATAAGTGTGAAAGAAATGGGGTACTAACCGGTTTTGCATTCTGCATATTGAAGCGTTGCAAAATCTTTTCTATATATGACTTTTGACTTAACCAAATATTTCTTCCTGTTCTGTCCCTGTGTATCTTCATCCCTAAAATTTGGTTTGTTGCTCCTAAATCCTTCATTTCAAATGTCCTAGCCAACTAAGCCTTAAGATCAATGATTTTCTTCATGTTGAGGCTTGCAACCAGCATATCATAAACATACAACAACAAAATAATAAATTTGTCATCATCATACCTCTTATAGTATGCACAAAGGTCAGCTTCACTCCTGCTGAAACCTTGGCTCTTCATGAAGGTGTCAAATTTTCTATACCGCATCCTTGGCACCTGTTTCAACCCATTCAGAGATTTCTTGAGTCTGCAAACCAAATGCTCTTTGCCTCTTTCTTCATAGCCCTCAAGCTGATCCATATAAATCTCCTCCTCGAGATCACCATACAGGAAAGCAGTCTTTACATCATGTTGCTCCAGTTCTAAATCTTGTGTTGCTACAAGTGCAAGTAAAACTCTAACAGTAGTCATCTTCACAACTGGAGAGAAAATTTCATTAAAGTCTATACCTGACTTTTATACATAATATTTTGCCACCAACCGAGCTTTATAGCGTTCCAACAACCCATCGTTGTTCTTCTTTATTTTGTACACCCACTTGTTTCCAACAACCTTTCTTCCAGGTCGGAGATCCACAAGTTCCCACGTTTTATTCTTGCGAAGTCCCTCGATCTCCTCCTTCATGGATTTCCTTCACTTTTCTGTATTCTTAGACTCTCTAGCTTCCTAAAATGAACTAGGTTCACCATCATCGGTTAACAAAGCAAAAGAGGACTGAAAGACAAGAGAATACCTTTCCGGACACTTTTGTGAACGTGTAGATCTTCTAATCCAATGATCTGTTGGTTGTGGCTCTTGGTCTTGTGACTGTTGCGGCTTCTCTACTTGCTATTCTACTTGTTGTGCATGCTGATCAAAAACTTTAGCATGCTGATTTTCATATTCATCTTCGTTCATATCTACTTCAACCGGTACAACATTAGGTGTTTGTTGTACCTCCTTCCTTTGCATGGATTTTTCATCAAAAATAACATCCCGACTAATAATTACCTTGTGGGCAATAGGATCCCACAATCTATACCCCTTCATTGTATCTCCATAGCCGAGAAAAACACATTTGATTGACGACTTTGGATCAAGTTTGGACCTTTTTTCTTTAGGCACATTGGCAAATGCATCACAGCCAAAGGTACGCAAAAGAGAGTAATCAACTGGTTTACAACACCAAACCTCCTTTGGAATATGTCCATCCAAAGCAGTTGTAGGTGACCTGTTAATAAGGTAAACAACTGTATTAACAGCCTCTGCCCAGATCCTTTTATCCAACATGGATGCGCTAAGCATGCTTCTTGCACGTTCCATGATAGTGTGATTCATCTGCTCAGCCACACCATTTTGTTGTGGAGTATATGGTACAGTCTTCTAGTGCTTAATTCCTTCCTGTGTACAAAACTTATCAAATTCCTTGGAACAGTATTCACCCCCATTATCTGACCTGAGACATAAAATAGGTTTGCCCAAACTTTTCTCTACTCGTGCTTTGAACTCTTTCAATTTATGCAAAGCTTCTGACTTCTTCTTTAGAAATTAACCCACACTCTCCTAGAATAATCATCTATAAAAGTCAGAAAATATATAGCACCATCTAAGGACTGAGTGGGGACTGGTCCAAATATATCATAATGTATAAGTTGCAGAAAATCAAAACTCTTACCAGGGTTTCCAGTAAACTGTACCCTCTTTTGTTTACCAAAAATACAGTGCTCACACAAGTTTAAATTACAAGACTTAATCCCAGAAAGCATACCTTGGTCATGCAAAATTTTCAGACCTTTTTCACTCATGTCCTAGGCGTTGATGCCATAGCATTACTGCATCTTGAAAAAAAGTTGTGGCTGCTGCATAGTTTCTCACCCTATCACTGCATAAATGATAGAGGGTCCCATAAGATTCTCCTTTTGCTACTACAAGGGCTCCTCTGGTAATTTTGTAGTAGTTGTTACCGAAAGTGACTCTCGCTTATCCATCATTTTGATTGAGAGCAAATTCTTCCGCAAATCAGGTACATGTCGTACATCACATAACATCCTTTCTCTACCATCATCCAGCCTGATCTTTATGTCCCCTCTTCCCACAATTTCTAAAGGGTGATCATCACCCAAGTAGACTATCCCACCATAGTATGGCTAATATTTGTCAAACCAGTCTCTGTGAGGACATGTGGAAAGATGCATCTGAGTCCAAAACCCAGGTATATAAAACAGATTTGTTGTTGCTGATATAGAAAGCCTCACATGTTGTCGTCTCTCTTGAATTTGTTGTATTGGCCTCAACTGATGGCTGAATTTGCTTTTCACCATTCTTTTCCTTTTTTAATTGCCAACAGTCCTTCTTTGAATGCCCTAGCTTCCCACAATGCCAGGACTTCCCTTTCTGCTTGCATCCTTTAGACTTAGATGTGGATTGTGCTCTACCTTGTTTACTCCTCTCGAAAGATCGACCTCTCACAGATAAGGCTTCATTGATTGAGGGTTCCAGAGACGTTTTTCACCTAAAATATTCTGCCAACAAAGCAGCTACCACATCATCAAATTTTAGAGCTCTTGATGATGCATTACTGATGGTCATCACCATATGATCCCAAGTGTCCGTGAGGGAATAAAATGAGGTGATAGCTTTGTCCTCATCCTCCATCTTCACACTAACTAAAACTAGTTTATTGATAAGGGTATTAAACTCATTCAAACCATCTACCACAGATGAACCCTCCTCAATCCTCAAACTATAAAGTTGTTTTTTCATAAAAAACCTTATTTGTTGTTGATTTTGTTTCATACAACTTTTCAAGCTTCTGCCAGAGGGCTTCCGCGGTCTTTTCTTCAGCAACATTGAACAAGACAGAATCTGCTAGGCAAAGACGGATTGTAAAAAACCGCCTTCCTATCCAACATTGCACACTCCTCATATTTCATGCTACTTGGTTTACTCGCGACCCCTTTCAAGGCTAGGGCTTGGTCAGTTTGAACCAACAAATCTTCCACCTTCATCTTCCATAGGGCAAAGTTCCTACCATCAAATTTCTCAATCTCAAACTTGGTTACACCTCCTGTCATTGTTTCAGCTCCCACTCGCACAGAACCTTGCTCTGATACCAGATGTTAGTTAAATATCAAAATTACGTGCAAGCACAAAACACAATAACACAGAAAAACAGTAACACATATTTTACGTGGAAACCCTCCAGTGTGCAAGTAAAACCACGGGGCAATGGCAACTTCATTCTTTTATTGATTTCAGCAAAATTTACATTCTCAAATATTATTTACATCCAAGGGGTCGTTCCCCTTTTATAGATAAACACAAAGGCTCCGAAAAACTGTTTGTTTCCTTTCCCAAAGGAAGACTCCAAAAATTGTTTGTTTCATCTCCTGGAGTTACCCGTCTGGCAACTACACGTTTGGAGTTAAAGGTCTAGAACTACCCATCTAGACGTCTACAGCTACCCGTCTAGACGTTTGGGGCTAGACGTCTAGAGCTACCTTTAGCTGAAGAACATTAGAGATCTGGATAGTGACTTCATCTCCTAACAGAGAGCACTTATGTCGAACAATCGGTGAGAACGCCGAAAAGCTTACGAGAGGGGGCAAATGTAGGCAATTAGAGTGATCATCTGCCACCTCAAAAGACAGCATAGTGATGAATCACAAACCTAGCATTTATAGTGTTATGTTCTATGTATATGAGTTTGTGATTATGTGTTTTTGTGTAAGAAAAATAATATGTTGAATACTATGGGGTACTTTCTGTTGTTTTATGTGTACGGGTAACACGAAGTGTGCAGTCTGCAATTGTCGACTACATACATGTATTTCGTCAAACCTACGTATGCTCTTCATTCCAATTGAGACGAGGTTGGACAGATTGTTGTTAATGGAAGGTTATGAGGTTAGATAAGTTACAATGATGTTGTTAAAATGTTGTCCGTACGTATTGTTGTACAAGTCAACAAGATTAATTGTTAATGTATTGTTAAACCAAATATTAATAAGACATTTTGACTATTCCTATTTCATGCCTGAGTTATTTCTATGATTTTTTTTTAGGGTAAAAACAGGATTTTAAAAGGGCCCGAACCCTTTTACATCACAAAACAAATCTCTTGGCAAAGATCAGCCCATTAGTTACACAGCTGCCAAGGGCAAGTAGCCAAAAAATCGCCTAGATGCAAGACAGGCAAAATCCACCCAGGAGCCCAATTAGATGCAGTCCTCCCTCCTGAGCTTTCTAAGTCTTGATGGACCACCCCCGGGGGGACCCATCTCCTATCCTCTTCTTTAATGGCACCAGAGTTCGCCAGCCAGTCTGCTGGTTTATTACCAGCTCTATAAACATGAACAAAATCAACTTCTTCAAAATTCTTTACAATCTCTATAATATCCTGCACAATGTAATCAATTTGCCAATTGGCTTCTCCCTCCTTCAAAACATTGATAATATTCAAGGAGTCTCCTTCAATGATAACTTTTTTAGCACCTTAATTCCTTCGCTATCTCTGCACCAAGATGTAAAGCATTAACTCCAGCTTTATGGCTAGTAGTAATTACCAACAACTTGTAGGCTGCCCCCACCAATCTACCCTGATTGTCCCTCAAAAGAGTTATTTCTATGATTGTATTCAATCTCGTTGAGTAGATTATATTGAAGTTCTATTGTTAATCTACTTTACCGCATCCTCTAATTTATACTTTGTTGAATACTCTTCAGCACTACTTTTACAACCATCACAATGGGACACATCATGACCAATAGCTATAAAGCACATTTATTTTCTTGAAAGAAATGTAACCAATAATTCTTCTTGACTCTACACTTGAATTGTAATCCGCCCAAGGCAACTGAAATCAAGGTATCCACATCAATGATGCAATTAACAAACTTTTTGATTTGAAGAGAAGATTCTTCAATCAAGAAATGAACATGCCCTCAATCTAACATTTTTTGACTAAACAATTGTTTAAAGAGTTCTATCTTCTTGTACTTTGGTTGTTTGTCACAAAGAACACCATAGACTAAGTTCATAAATCCTGGTAAGAACAGCAAAATGTAATAGAGTTATACATGACTGCCCAAAAAAGTAGATTACACTTAGTTATAGCTCACCTTTCACTACTGATCATCATTAATTCCTTTATAAAACACTAATGTCAAAACACTAATGTCAATGGAGAAAATTTCCCGTTATTGCATGAACCTAGGTTCCTCTATAAGGAAAATGAATCTCTTCCAACGACCATGATGAATCTTCTCTCTCAAAGAGATCCTCTTGTAATAAGACATGAGCAAGAATAATGGATGAAAATTTAAATGGATAGCACATTGCTCTTTCACCAATTATATGCATGTTTTTTGATGATAAGGCAAGTTTATACCATTTGTTTTTGGATTTTAATCCATTCCCAACTTTAAGGTTAGACCTTCAAGGATAAAAGAATAAAATGTTATATTATTGACCTGCCAGTTCTTAGGATGTCCTTCCAAGAGTCATGATTGCTTTGCATTGATAGATAAGTAACAGTAATCCTCAGTTGTGTCATATGCATTATTTATTTCTATTTGTCTAGAAAAATTCAGTTGCAGCAATGTAAAGATATTTAGAGCTTATAAGTCTTATGGAACACAGTAAGGTGGCAGATTTTTTAATAAAGAAGAATTATGTATTCGAATATCTGAATGTATTCCCAATAAGGTATTCAATCAGAAAGAAAGAAATTGTATTCACGTTCACAAATAACCACATAGGTAAATGCAATGCAAAAGTGCATCCAGTAGAAATATCAGTAAAAATGGTATAACTAACCTCCCACTAAATAAAGTAACAAAATTAGACTTAAAGAGAAAATTTGTTAATGATGAAAGATAGTAAACCCTATAAATTGCGTGAAACTCATGAGTAGAGTTTACCAAATACACAAGAAAGTGATATTGTCTGCTCATGCAAAAGGGACAGAAGATAACGGAACAAATGCTTATCCAGATTTTTTTTTTTTTTTTTTTTAAGTGAAAAACCCCTTGCGGAGCCGCCTTGGTCTGAGAGACCACGAACAGGGGGTTCTACACCGTCAAAGTCACCCGGGGGTCGCACCCAACCCTGCCCGCACCAACATTATCAATTGGATTTTGGATACCCAATTCAGCTTTTTGGTAGGGTGGAGATTTGAACCTGGGACCTCCCTTGGAGGATTGCCCTCTCCTCTCCAACTCACCTACAACACCTGGGTTAAAACTAATTTATAGTGGAAAACACCCCTTTCGAGGTGCCACTTTCAACAGGTTGGGCATAGGAGGAATGGAGCCTTGTCGGCCTCTACCAGCACATAGGACATTCCTAACTATACCATATATCTGCAGGATGGAGACAAGGGGAATGGAACCTGGGTTGGCCTCTACCAGCACCCAGGGCATTTACCGCTGCACCACAACAAGCAGATCTTATCTAGATATAAGAAAAGGGTAAATATTAAGATTTCTTAGAACAAGTTTGTTACAAGGTTGTAAAAATAATGACTTTCAAATTTTATGAAATCTGAAGACAAATTGATTTAAAGATGATTTAAGGCCAATCCTGGAAACTATAATCTCAATTATAAGCTTAATAGAAATTAAAGGCTTCACACATGTACAGATTATCCAGTACCTTCGGGCAAAAGGACGCCTTAATAGTACTCGTGGAGCATATTTCTTTTGCTTTTTGCGCTTATACTTCTCCTGCATGTAAAATAATTCTTTACCATGAGTACTGATACCTGTCCAATATTGTACTAAAAGTGTGTTTCTTCAACCAGTTTATAATAAACTTAACCTGAGAAAATGCAGTTTTGTTTTGAAACGTAGAACTGTTAGCTATAAGCGCTTCAACTATTTCATCACCAGATATGCCTTCCCTGCAACCAATTCAACAATGTTCATATATTTAAGTCTAGTCGAGGTGAAAAGATACGTCCTCCATATACTATTTCCAATCATCATAACAATGAATTTAGGAAGATATTAAAATTAAAGTAGCACATTATGTAATCACAAAAAAAAAAAATTGTAGGAAACTTAACTGAATTTAAAGAATGCAAAAGTCATTTTTATATCAGATTTCATTCTATGATATAGCCAATGCACATCATATGATCATAGAAAACTACTAAACTCTTAGAAATTTACTTCTACTTTCACTTCCCCTTCACCAGTTTCTGGCCAAGCTTAGATAAATTTCTGTCTGTGTTTTTGCATGTTTTGGAGAGTTTTTTGCCGAGTACTCATCAGATGCTCGCCTCAGGGAATTGAATCCAAGTTAATTGGAAGGCAGAAAAAATCACGAGTCTGCCAGGTACTCAAAGAGTTTTGATACTATGGTAACAAGCACATCACAACATAAGGACTTCCTCACAGGCTTCTTCACAAAACTACTACTTGGACTGCTCTTTATGTGTACCATTTTATAGTTATTCTGCTTTAGATAATGTTAACCAGGAGTTAATCTTTATGTGATCTCCTGATTCTTATTCAGCATGACACAGTTCTGATACAAGTCAAAGACTGCCCAGGCCAATTTTTATTTCTGTTCTTAATAATGATACCCCTTAACCAGTTTCAATCATCTTAAGAACTAACCTAACTTATTTGCATAGTTCCAGGGGAACTAGTTGATAACAGTACTCTACATCTGCTTATCCTCTTATCCCGTATAGGCACCCTGAGAATCTGTTATCCTTCATTTTCACATCTCTCTCTCCTTGAATCTAATATCTTTATATTTGATCTCTTCATTCATCCAACTGTCAGTCTGTCTGCCTGTCCAACTGTATATAAAGCTAGTCTCACAAACACATGCACACGCATGCACCTTGACTATAGATGCTAACTGTACAGTAGATTCCAAACACAAACCAAAGATGAATGAATCACTCTGCTCTGTATGATTGTCTCCTTGAAATCTGCATGCACTTGAGAATATTCTAAAGATATGTATTTTGTAGCCAAGGAACTTTGGATCATTCCACTACATCAATTACAATATCTCCAAGGTATCACTAATATCTAGATAAAGTAACTATTATTTAGTGTTCAAGCTTCTGCTATAGGATATGTCTAGTTAATCAGCACCCATGTTAACACAGATAGATCGATCCAAGTTCTTTGAAAGTCAACAAATTTACGTGGAAATGGAGGCAAGTGAAATTCTTGGCTTCTTTATATACTTTACACTTTTAGTTCCATTTGAATTACTGGATATTCATTCTGGTTACAAAGCATAAATCTTAAAATTTCAATAAAATATGCATAACTGTACATCAACTAATATGCATTGCTTTTAATTTAGGGTAGATAACAAACTTTTGGGTGCATCAATGATGGTATTCTTTCATTCTCAACATGTTGTGAGATTTCCTGTCTTTCCAAGGTATGTTCATTTTTCAAACAGAACCGTCTATGGATAACATAACAGCATGACAATACCATGACATAGACAAAAACAAACCTGCGCATTTGACTTATATCTTCGGCAGAAAGCTTTTGAGCTGTATTATTATCAACCAATGCTCTATTATCTCTATCATCCGTTTTCTCCTCATTCTTCTCTTCTTCACCATCCTGATGAGCTGTTACTATATCAAAGAAAATCAAAACACCAAAATAAATGTAAATCATTCAAGGTAAGTAAAATATTTGTACATCCTCCACAAGATCTTAATATTGTGAGTAGCTTGCACTTAACAAAATGAACGCAAATACTGTAGTATACAAGCACATTTTAAAAATTTAACTACTCTGAAAGATTATAATCAAGAACTAAAAATGTGAAAAATAAAAGAACTAATCCTTGTTACTGTAATACAATTTTGCCAGCTCCACCTAAAAGAATCCCAAATATTCTAAACAGACCTCAGGCAGACCTATGATAGGTTCTTTTATTTATTTCATCTAATATCCATAAAGCTTATATAACAGGTACTACAGGTAATCAATATCAATATTGTAGCATGTCAATTCCAGAATCTTATTGGCTATTTGTTTATCTCTGAGTGTTTATATGACCATACTTTGCTTCCTTATCTCATCTTAATAAATAAAGACTCACTGTAAATATCAATCCAAGTCTGTAGACAATAATACTTATTTTACGGTGAGGCTTAATTTCGATTAACTGGATAGCAATCAGAATCCAATTTCTATTAAATAAAACTTAGACAATTAAACTTTACATCCCTTGGAAACCTTCCCACTTCCAAATCCTAATAACTTGACTTTTACTTGGTCTTAGTTCAGATTGTAAATACCTTCCCACTTTCAAATCCTAATAACTGGACTTTAACTTGGTCTTAGTTCTTCTTGCTCATACTCCTGAGGACCTACAAAGACAGTTGGATGCTCTTACTCGTTTTTGTGACTAAGGTGATAATCTTTAACACATCAAAGAGTACCCTATCTAAGTTTCAGTTCTATAAGGGTCAGTCCACTTAATTACCACCACTTACACCTTCTTGGAGGTTCAGTTTACAGGTCCTTCCCTTAATCTTCGGCCAGCTTCACAGTCAAAGTCTTTGAAAGGGATACAGATCTCTATCAGTCTTAAAATGCCAATGCTTCCAACAGCACTTTCAGGACATATCTACAAAGATGCACCTCTTTGATCATCAAAGACACAGCCCTTTATGGATCTAAGATTTGGGATCCAAGCCTAGGGTGTGTTGATTGTGTTCGCATTGCGAGGGTCCAGACTATTTTGCTTCAGCGATTTATCGATGTAAAAGAACAATTCTCCAATGTATTGTTCAGGCTGAATTTGTCGTTCATCCTCTTCGCCTTGAGAGCATCTTCAAAATTATTTTTCAGCTTCATCACCTTAGATCCATGGGTCAATTCATCTCTGAATGAGAGAGAGACCCATATTTGACACTTTGATCCTCAAAATGCATTACCTCTACGGGCTCTTCGCATCTTCATTGTAAATGGTACTCAGAAGTTATTTCTCTTCTTCAGTCAGTTGGCATCTCCATAGATCAATTACCTCCTTTCAAATACTCTTTAAATGCTCCTCCCTGCCTTCTTCCTAATAAGAGGGTAATTAATCAGGCAGTCAGAGATGATGTTTATTGACAATATATTCAGATCACTTGAATTGCTCAATCTCAACCTGTTAGTCTTAAGTTGACCTTTTAGACTAAGCATTTCATGAGGATTAAGAATGGCATTATTACTCATCCTAATTATGTCGAGCAAAATTGGACACACAACCTTAGGATTCCTCTTGCTCAACTCAAAGTATGCTCACATCAGTAGCGGGTGGAGACGGACCACCAAATTCCTTGAGCAGATAGGGTATGTTGTCTTTGCTCTATTCGGGAGGTGGAGACTAAAGAACATTTCATCTTCACATGTCCTATTTATTATGAGATTCAAGGGGGGTACTACTCTTTGTAAAGAGACTCAGGTGGATTGCTTGCCACTTTTTTCACCTATCTTGACAAAAGATGCTTGGCCCTTTACCTCAAGAAAGCTATCACTCTTTGACATTAGTTACTACAAGGGAGACATGCTAGTACTTGACTAATTACCTCATTCCTTCACTCTGTCTCTACAGTCGAAAGTAATAAGCGCTCATTGGTAGCTACAACTATCCTAAACATTAATGACCAATTTGTGCATCATTGTCTGCATACAAGAGTGGCTACTAGGGCTTCAATTCTTTCTTCTTGCTTGCAACAGGACAAGACTGCAATTCATCAGCATCAAGTTTCGTCCACCCCTCACATACCTAGGAGTTGTAAGCAGTCGTAGCTTACTAGTTTCTTGTCCTCTTCTATTTGTTCCATAGCCATGGATGGTAGAAGAGTCTTATGGGGTCCAACTCCATGTTATGCCAGGATTATCCTACCAAGCCCTCTTAGTCCTAACCATTCTCTTGGGAGGATCATTTGATCCCCTGTTGGCCTTTTCGGGATGGTGACAACAACTGTGCTTCAACTTTAAATCCCGCTATCTATTTATGTTGGCACTTGGATCCATTGGAGCTCCTTTCCATATTTGTTGTACCTCGACTTCTAGATCTCTATTCATCATCACTTTTAGCATCTTAGGATTTATCCAATTTGGGTAACCTTTGAGGCTGTAATTTTATAACATATAGTTGTTCCACTTTAAAGTAGTTTACATTAGATTCTATACTCTAATTTAGCTTATTTTCGTAGTACTTTGTGCTTACTACAACGCATTGTAATTTATAACAACTCTTTCAATGCATCCCATTAACCTACTTTGGCCATTTGTGGACATTATTAGAATTATCTTATCTTATCTTATCTTATCTAAGAGACCTTGTGTTCTTAATTTGGCCCAAACCTTTTCATACAATCTATGGAGTACTACCCTATATTTCTTTCATATGCATGGTTCTTCCATCCTACTCCATAGTTTACTTCTAGGTACTATATCAAAGGCCTTCTTGGAACTCAATAAAACAGCAATATGCATCCCCTTTTATATCTCCTATATTTTTCCCCTAATATGTCTCAATATGATGCAATTATTTTGACCTAAAACCTGCTTGTCCTTTTGCCCTCTTTCCTTTTCTTCTATACACTTGATGATTTTGCACTCAACCATACCACCAAAAAGTTGTACAAATAAAGGATCGAACATTACGGTTCGATAATTTGAAAGGATTGTCCACATCACCACTTTTGAAGAGAGGTATAGAGAGAAATCTAGATATGCCTGCCTGTCTGGTCTCCTCGACTGTGGCATGGGCAATGCTAACTGTCTCATCCTTTATGTGGAGAAGGTCCCTTGGTAGCTACTCAAAGGGACTATTCAGAAGGCATTGTCTTATAAGTCTCACTCCATCAAAGGCAAATGCAACAATATCATCCAAGGACCACTTGGCATCGCCCTTGACTAGGAAAGGATGGAAGGAGAGGTAATCAAATTGACAATATGCTATTATCTTGTTCTTTTATAAAATGGCATGAGCTCATTTGGTTAAATTCCTTGACTTTCGAAGTAACTGATCAACAACAATTTCACACTTACAGGTTGAAAACTAGGGTTTTTGCAGGATTTCATTTACGGGTTTTACAATGAACAACAGGAGGAAGTTGCAGATTAAAATTCTCAGGATGAAATGGAAGGTTTTTGCAGGAGGAAGTTACAGGTTGAAGACTACGGTTTTTGCAGGATTTCATTTACGGGTTGAAGACTAGGGTTTCTGCAGGATTTCAAAGTGAACAACATTTACAGGCTGAAGACTAGGGTTTTGCAAGGTTTTACAATGAACAATAGGAGGAAGTTGCAGGCTGAAGAATAGGGCTTTTGCAGGATTTCATTTTTGGGTTGAAGACTAGGGTTTTTGCAGGATTTCATTTACGGGTTGAAGACTAAGGTTTTTGTAGGAGGAAGTTATAGGCTGAAGACTAGGGTTTTCATTTACAGGTTGAAGACTAGGGTTTCTGCAAGATTTCATAGCGAACATGAAAATTATAAACACTTTCAATATACTTTGTTGAACATATAAAACTTGAGGGTTTTGAACATGAGTGCGGGCAGGAAGGTGAGTGTGCAGGGTGGCAGGTGTCTGAGAGCAAGGCGGAGGGTGGCCTGCAGAATCCGATTTGTGATGGTGTCGATCAGGGTGGCAGTCTCGGTGGTGGTCTCAATGCCGGTTCACAAGCGGATGGGGTGCTTGGGAAGGTTGGCAGTCAAGATGACGATTTCGATGGCAATTACGAGGGTGATTTGCAAGCGGGTGGTGAGCTTGGGAAAGTTGACAATCAATCACAGCAAGTGGTCCTTGGGGGGCCCTCCCATGGGATTTCTAGAGCTGCGGAGTCAGTGGGTCTGGCAGTATCCTGGGGTGAACCCATGACTGGGTCACCGAAGTCTTCTTTCGCTACAGTTACTGCTAGGAGTTTATTTTCTTGGGCCTCGAAACCTCTTTTCGACCTTTCTTTGATCAACAACAAACTTGTCATTCCGGATGAGTTGGTGGATGCTACCATGGTTGAAGACTCATGGAACCTGGTTGGGAAGTTTCAGGGAACCCGACCAGACCTCGATTCCATTCGATGGTGGGCTCTATTTAAATGGAAACCCTTGGGCTCCCTTGATATTGTGGCTCTGTCCAATGCTTTCTTCCTTATCAAGTTGAGCTGTGAGGAGGACTCAAAATGGATTCTTGGGGGAGGCCCATGGTTTTTTGGTAAACAAGGGATTTTTTTGCGGAAATGGGGTCCGAACTTCAACCCCAGGACTCAAAATATTAATCTAGCACCCCTTTGGGTTTGCCTACCTGATTTGTCATTTCATTTATGGCACGAAGATATCCTAAGGGGTATAGCCAAAGCCATTGGGGAACTGGTTCTTATTGACTCAACCACCAGAGCCAAGTCTAGGATGATATTTGCTAGGATGTGCATAATGGTAGACCCGGAGGCTGAGCTACCGGGCCACATTGAACTTATCTCCAAGTAGGGTCCCTGGTTGCAGCAGATAGTCTATGAGAATCGACCCATTAGGTGTTCTTCATGTCAGATATTTGGGCATGCGATGGGGTCTTGCCCTCATAAAGCTTCTGGTAGTGGAGCTCCATAGAAGAATGGGCCAAAAAAGCTAGTCGAAAAGACCCAAGAACAAATGGTTCCTTCTGGAATAGGACAATCTAAGCCAAGCCTGAATGAGCTAGAAATGGGAGATAATATTGTGGATCAAATCATCCCAGTTAATGTGTCTAAGTCCGGTGAGGTGGTGGTCCAGGCCCCGAAGGGTAGCCCTGTCAAGTTGATGGCCCTAGAAATCGAGACCTGTATTCCATCGAAACTTATTCACAATTCCTACCAATGTTTGGCTTCTCAAGATCCGGTTTTGGAGGAACTTAGTTCTCCCCATAAGGCTACTGAACTTGCGGTCCAGGAGGAACTCAGTTCTCCTCGGAAGGGTTCTGAACTTGCAATCTAGGAATCGGAGTCTCCAACTCTGCTTGACTTTAAAAAATCCCTTTGTACGGGAGCAGGATCTTCAGGAACTTCAAAGTCCAAGCCAAAAACCAGAAGTTCGAAAAAAATTCAAATGGATGTGGGGACTAGTCGAAAGCCTGGTAAACCCTCAAACAAGATGGTAAGGTTCAAAGGAGCAGAATCAGATATCGCTGATGGAATTCAAACTCAGCTTAAATTTGAGAAAGAGAAGGAGAATAAAAATAAACAACTCAAGCTGGAATCATTTTGTGGACCCCCCAATCCTCGAACGGGGGAAAATCTCCCAAACCATACAAATGAAGATGCTCTCTTGGAATATAAGAGGCCTAAATGGGCCTACAAAGAAGAGGATTTTGGCATCTATCAGAACAGAAGTTCATCCGGACATTATATTTATCCAAGAAACCAAAATGGACAGGACCAATGCGGAAATTACCAAGGACATCATCTGGAAGGAAGCTGAGTTCGTAGAAAATTCTGCTATTGGGGCTTCGGGAGGTCTTCTATGCCTTTGGGATCCCACAAAATTGGATGGTTCTGTACTTCTTATATCTGAAAGGGTGATAAATATTCTTTTTTGCTACAAAAATTCAGGATTTAAGTGGATCTCCTCTAACATTTATGCTCCTAACACTAGTCCGAATAGGGTGATTCTTTGGGATACATTGAGCACCATGAGGGGCTTGTTCAAGGATGAGGCCTGGGTTCTTGTAGGGGATTTTAATACCCCACTCTATCCCTCTGATAAGAAAGGGGGCTCTAATGTAAATTCTAGAAGCATGGAAGAGTTTGCTTCTTTCGTGAACAACCAGGAGCTGATGGACATAGAGTTGAAAGGATCCAAATTTACCTGGACTAATAGGTGGGTGGGAAGCCAGAACATTCAAATCAGACTAGATAGAGTTCTGGTTTCGAAGGAAGGTCTCCCCTTTTTTGGTGATGCTCTCCTTTGCTCCTTGCCTAAAATCGGGTCTGATCACAACCCATTAGTCTTGGAAAAAGTTCAAAATCAAAAAAATTCCCTAGGCCATTCAGATTTGAGGCGATGTGGCTGCAACACTCGGATCTAGAGGCCAGAATTAAAGCCTGGTGGCCACGGACTTTCTCCGATCCTTTGATTTCCCAAGTGGCATCTAAGTTAAGATTTGTCAAGGCTAATCTTAAAACTTGGAATAAATTTATCTTTGGAGACATATTTCAAAGGAAAAAGGAGATATCCGAGCAATTAAAGGAGTTCAAAGTTGATGTAGCATCAAGGGAAGTAGAGGAAAGGGACCAAATCAGAGAAAAATAACTGTTATCAAAATATCATAACTCGTTGGCCGAGGAGGAAATGCTATGGCAACAAAAATCCAGATCTCTCTGGCTCCGGGAAGGAGATAGAAACACAAAAAAATTCATGCCTCTACCTTGAGGCATAGAAGCAATAACAGGATTAGAGAAATTCATTGTGCCAATGGGATGGTATTCACAGATATTGAGGACATTAGGAATGAAGCAGTTAGGTATTTCAGAGATCTCTTGTGTGTCATTGAAGACAGGGACCCACTCGCGGAAGAGAGACTTCTCCAAAATATACCTGCTTCGGTTTCGGTAGAAATAAACTCTACTTTGTGTGCCCCATTCAATGATGAGGAAATTAGGGAGGCGGTGTTCTCGATGGGGGGCCTCAAAGCTCCAGGCCCGAATGGATTCCCACCCATTTTTTTCCAGAGGTTTTGGCACATTTTGGGAGAAGATATTTGTAATGCCATGAAGGAAATCCAGGCATCGAATTTTATTCCACCTGACATCAACTCTACTTTCCTTGTCCTTATTCCTAAGATGAAAGGTGCTAAGGAATTCAAGGATTTTAGGCCCATCAGCCTCTGCAACACGCTACTAAAAATTCTCACAAAAACTTTAGCAAATAGATTGAAAGTCCACCTTCCAGGTATTATTGATTTACCCCAAAGTGGGTTTGTGGTCGGAAGACAAATTCTTGATGGCATCATTGAAATTCATGAACTGATACACTCTCTGGATAAGAGTGGCAGACCAGGTACCCTTCTGAAACTTGACATGGATAAGGCCTATGATCGGGTTTCCTGGGAATTTCTGTTAAAAGTTATGGAGAAATTTGGATTTAATCAGGAATGGTTGAGTTTGATTAAAGCCTACATTTCATTAGTGAAGTTTTCTATCATTGTTAATGGATCCCCGATAGGTTATTTTGGTAGTTGTAGGGGTCTCCAGCAAGGGGATCCCTTATCTCCTTATTTATTCATCCTATTGGCAGAATCCCTGGGAAGAGCTATCAAAGTTGAACCTTCTATAGTAGGCATCAACCCTACAAGTGATTCTGATCCAATTTCACACCATCAGTTTGTGGATGATACGTTGCTATCCTTCTTGGCTTCGATTCCACAAGCTCGAGCGATTAAAGCCATTCTTTCTGACTATGAGCAAGCCGTTGGGTAGAAGATTAGCTTCAAAAAAAGTAAGATTTATTTTTTCAACACACTAGTTAGAAGGTAGAGAAAAATCATTGAAATCCTGGGGTGTGTGATTGATTCCCTTCCATCTGTTTACCTAGGAATGTCGCTCTTCAAAGGTGGAGTCAAAGCTTCTTTGTGGGAATCGATGGTGGAGAGAGTCCAGAGGAAGCGGGTGGAAAGGGGTACTCTTGAGCCAAGCTGGTAAGGCCCTTCTAGTTAAAACTACTTTACAAAGCATTCTTGTTTATTTCCTTTCTCTGTTCAAGGTGCTAGGGATAGTTCTTAGAAAATTAGAGCAGATTCAACGCTCCTTTCTTTGGTCTGGATCTCAGGACAAAAAGAAGTTTTCCTTAGTAGCTTGGGATCAAGTTTGCAGTTGTAAGGATATGGGAGGACTTGGTCTGAGGAAAATGAGTTTAATGAACAAGGCCCTTATAGCTAAGCAAGGGTGGAAGTTGGCCCAAAATGCTAATACAAACTGGGTAAAAATTTTAAAATCCAAATACTTGGGGAATAAGGATTTTATTTTTTTGATCCCAACCCGTACCAAGGATCTGCGTTCTGGAAAAGCATGGTTAAAAGTCGAGCAGATGTTCTGAAGGGTGGCTGTTGGCTTCTAGGTAATGGTCAGAGGATCAATTTTTGGAGAGATAGGTGGGCAACAGATAGACCTTTAAACTCCATTCCTACCTTCTCTCAGGCCAAATTTATCACAACACAGGCTTTCGGATCAAGGGTCTGTGATTACTTTGAGATGGTGAATGACAGAAAATATTGGAAACCTCTTTCCTTCCCCGACTGGTCTCAAGATGAGGAATCCACTTGTAAAGCCCTTTCAGAATTGCTAAAATACATTGTTATAGTCTTTGAAGATAAACAAGATAAGTTGGTTTGGGGAGCTAAAAATAATGGATGTTTCTCGATCAAATCGACGTATGCACTCCTTGATGATCATGAAGAGCCTTGGTTCCCAGCTAAGAAAATTTGGTGCAAAGGTCTCACGCCCAAAGTGAATATATTTTTTTGGTTGGTTGTGTAGGGAAAGTGCTTAACACTGGATAATTTATAGAAGAGAGGTCTTAGTTTACCCAACAGATGTTATCTGTGTGGGTTGGTGGAAGAATATCCCGAGCATCTATTCTCCCTGTGTTCCTATTCTAAAGAAATTTTTGGGATGTTGCTTCGTCTAGTGGGAATGGATTGGGTTCCCCCTAAAGAGCTAAATGCCCATGTGGAGCAATGGAGCACTCCCTATTTGTCGCCTCAGATTCGATCATTCACATCCTTTGTCCTCCCTCATCTGTGGTGGCGGATATGGAAGGAAAGAAATTCTAGAGCTTTTAAGAACACTTCTCATCGCCCAGAGTCAGTTTTCGTTAAGACTATCCTTGCCACGGTGGAGAATGTTGATCTCCTATCCTTGGATGTGAGGAATGTTGGTACGAAAGTTAGGATAGAAAAGAATTTGGGTTTTAAATCTTCTCTTGCTTCAGTCCCGAGAATCCATCACCCAGTAAGAGCAGATACTGTTTGGGAACCGCCCCCTCCTGGGTGGATAAAATTAAACTTTGATGGTGCATCTAAGGGTAATCCGGGCCGGGTTGGAGCAGGTGGTGTCATCAGGGATGCAGAGGGGCGAATTTTGTTGGCGTTTGCTGAAAACATCGAAACCCAAACTAGCCATGCAACTGAGGCTAGAGCTCTCTTTCAAGGAGTCTTGCAGTTAAAATATTTGGGCTTTAGAAAAGTCATAATCGAAGGTGACTCGCTCAATATCATTAATATGGTTAGAGGGATGCAGACTCCAACTTGGACAATCTCAAACCTATTGGAGGAAGTGCATAAATTGGCCCAAACATTTGAAATTGTCCAGTACCAACATGTGTTTAGGGAGGGTAACAATTCGGCCGATTTTTTGGCTAACCTAGGCACCTCTCAAAATGGCATCACAGTTTGGAACAGGGAGTTTCCGGAAGGCTTAATCCAACTAGCTAATGATGTCAGAAGAAGGTAATTTGCTTGCTGCTTATTTGGTGGCCAGAGTTCGGCTCTATTCAAGGGGGATTTCGTGGTACTTTTTAAATTTCAGGAACCATCTTTTTTTAATTCAAACAAGAGGAGATCCTGGCCCTGATGGGGTGGGAAGAGTGGGAACCAAAGGATGAAGAGTTGGGGAAGGAAGTTGGACCCAACGGAACCAAGAACTAGGTTCCGGTTCCGGGTGGTTTGTTGGGAATGTTTTTTGTCCTGTCCTTTTTGTTTTGTTAGTCTAGTTAGCTTGGCCAGGGCGTTTGCTCTCCCCTGCGTGGGATTGAGCTGCCTTAGGCTGTCTCGGAATTTTAGGAGTATGTATGGAACTGTTTTGGTAGCTTTGTTTGGGTTCGATCCTGTTGGATCTCTGGATCCTGGTTTCTCTTTTGGTGGCCTATGGGCCTCCCTTAATCTCTCGAAGTTGTGTGGATCCATTTTGTAAAAGGTTTGGGGTTCCTTTCAAAACCCCTTCTTCCACCAAATAAAAAAAAAATCCTTGACTTTCACAAAGGAGATACAGGTTCAAATCTTGCCAAGCAATGTTGTAATGCCACTATGTGGTCACGATTGAATACAAATAGGGACCGTTTCAATCCCATAAAACAATTAAAGAAAAAGAAACTTGGCACCATGCTAAGGCTTTAAGGGTCCCTTATGGCCTATAATATGAAGACATTTACTTTCGAAAGTTATAAAGCCAAACACCTCTAGTCGGAATATTGAACAAAAGTAGAGAATGACTTGCCTAATCACTTTATGAACTATATACAATTGTACTTCCCTGTGATCTCATAGTACATGCAAAGTGATACTTTGTCGCTACCTCCTGTAGGAAGCATAAGCAGCAAATCCTATGCCCTTTAGGAATGTGGTGATCAACCTCTTTCATGTGCTGGTAGAAAACTACCCTCATTTAATTGGGTGATCCTAAGGTTACAAGAACAGTGATGCCTCATATATTTGGCAAGAGTGATGATGCATTGACAATCTGCACATAGTGCTTAGCATAGAAGGCCATTCTAAGGCCAAAAGATTGAGAAGGAAAGATCCACTAGTCTAAGCACATTGCAGATAGCATCCAATAAAGAGCAAAATGGTGGTGAAGAGAAAAGGGTCTATGAAAATCTCAATAGACTGGAGAAGTGAGCTTAGCCTTCATGTACCAAGCTCTCCTTTGACAAGGAAGATTCACAAAGGTAGGAATGAGTTTAGAACATCATTGCCAACAGAGGACAAAGGTGGACAATGCTCAAAATATTAAAGACTTTTCACTTGTCCAAGGTCCTTAGCTCCTCCGCCTGCAAGAGTAATGAGGTGCATACTCCTCCATTCACTAGAGGAAAGGAACAGGCTTGCTACAGAGAGGGTTGAGAACTTGGTCTATATACAAAGGAGCTTGAGGCTTTTGCATGGAACCTGCAATTAGATTGGACGTAGTTGTGAACAGTCCAAGATAATTTACTTATAAGGCAGAGGAGCCTTGTTGAAATGACCTATCTGATATGGTTCACCTGCCAACATAGATGTGAGCATGTTTAGTGTCTTGACACAATCATGTTGATTTTGATTTAACTTCACGTAGCCACTCAATAGGAAACAATTGCATATAAGAGGAATTGATCACTTCACACTAATTTGTACTTTGATGTTTCTATGCTCTTGTTTTCATTCTGTATTGCCATTAGGTATTCTGCTATTCTGACATTATCATCACCTAGCATGCTGATTAGGATTTCAGAGTTTGAGAATTGCCATATGACATTCATGAAGAAAGGATAATGACATTGTATTCATAAATTTTAATTTCTTATATAAAATAATTTAAATCATAAATTGGAAGTATGCAATTCTCAAAATGATAGTAGTCTACATAAAGCTCAAATTTGATTGAATTTTACTTGTTTAATTTAGTTTCTCTCATCAATCCATGTTGTTTTTCCCCCTTTTATGCCAAACAATTATCCTGTTGTTTCTTTAAGAGATATACCCCAAAGTGGGGAGTTCCCTTCTATGGTTTTCCAAAACGGCAGCTCCTACTGGCAGCTTACTCTCTTCATTCAGTCAATCCAATTTTCTTTCATATATGAATGCATTGGAAATAATAAGGCAATCATGTTATCCTCGTATTGATATATCTCAATTGTATTTTTGTTTTTGAAATTAAGACTTAATAGGCTCAACCTCTACATGTGTTCTTTTCAACTTTCAAGCTATTCTCGTATTGACAGATCTCAAATGCATTAATTCTTTTTAATAACAGTTGGCAGGTTCAACATTCTGCATGTGTTTCTTTTCAAGCTATTTGGAAGCACAGGAAAATTTCTTCAACTTGTTCATGCAATAGCTTGTACTCCACCTTTCAAGGGTTCTCCCTTTCTGATCAGGAGTTCATTTGACTCATAAAGAAGATTGCTCCACTTTGGAGGCTTATTCATCCACGTTGCCTTCTTTGGACACCTTTGCTTTTCATTTCCAAGTGTCAATCTATTTTCCTTAAATTTCTCAAGTATCATCTCTTTTAGGGGGAAAGAATATATTTCTTCTTGACACATATGAAGCTGAATTTATTTTCACAGAGGCTTCTTTCGTGTGTATGCCATGTCAAGTCTTTCACATAAACAATCTCAGCACCAAGATCTGTCACATAATTTAAAAAATAAAATAAAATAAAATATCATGGTGTCATGGTGTCAACATCTTCCAAAGACATATCATTGGATTTCATTTATTTCACTTCTACAAATGATGTACAATGCTTTGTATAAAATGATAAGGATATTTATACAGATAATTAGCAAAATGATGTAAATAACAACACTTGTCATCCCACTTCATGTATCAGCTTTGAGATCATCACCCATTGTTAACTTTGAGATTATCTTTAGTGATTCTTAAGATCATCACTTTTGTTAAATTTGGGATTATAATAGATGATCCTCATGATTATCACATTTTCTATTTTAAAACATATTTATCATGATTAATACAACGCAAAAGTTCTCTCGTATTAGTTCACAGGCAGCTTACATTCAGGCGCTACTACCAATTTTGTGGATTTTCCAAGTACTCATCTATCTCACATGCTTAACATCTTGGATGTTTGGTGTGCATCCGATAATATGTGGAAAGATCTCTATTTCATGGTTCCTCACTTTGGTCCAATTGGCGATGCTTTGCAGCAACCTACAAGAGTCAATTAAACATCTTTCCTTGACTATAGTGTAAAAGATGGGTTATGTACAAGTTGAATCAACTTTGCATTCTTATTGGCCCTTCTCGCCCATTCTACTCAAGAAGAATCATTCATCTTCCTGTGATAGATATTTTGGTAAGCATAAAACCTTGCAATAAGTTTAACACTACTTCTACCGGCCTTCTATGCTGAAGCAAGTTGTGGATTTTATTTACCGATATTCAATTTGTAGCTAGTCTAAGCCTTCCAATTAGATGCATGAATTGTATCAAAATTTAAAGGTTTCTTTATGTGCATGGGAATCTATTTCAATGGATTTCATTTGAACTTGCCTACAATTTAATGCCAACATCACTTTTGTTGGAATTTGTCGGTTTCCAAAAATGGCAATTTTATGCCATCCACCAAGTCTATCAATGCTCCCTAAGCAGTTGATTTGTTTTTCAAACCTATTTGGTACAGTTTCGGGCTCCCCTTCACTATTATTTCTGATCATGACTCACATTGAATCACTTTGGAAGTCATTGTAGAAGCCTTTTTATTGTCAGTAGCACTTCTCAAATTCATTTCATCTACAAACTGGCGACCACACTTAGGCTATTCTCACACCTCAGTCCATGCTTTCCACATCTATAATTGGTAGAACAAGCAACAGGATAATTATCTACAAATTCTTCAACATATGTACAACTGGGCTACTCATATCTCTACAAGCCATTCTCCATTTAAAGTCTGTTACAACTTCCAACCCCTGGCCTCTTATAAGATTCCAATTTCTCTTCTACCTCTCCGTACATTCAATGAATGCAAGGAGAAAGATAAATTTTCTTCCTTTGTGCAGAATTTTTCTATGGTTTATGCCAAAAATTCCATGATTACAATTGAGTATTTCATTCTTTCCAAGTTAGTGATGGTCTGTAGCTTTACTTGGAAAAGCAAAGGTTTCCCAACTAACAACATCACAAGTTAAAGCCAATCAGATATGGGCCTTACAAAATTCTCCAAGTAATGAAACCCAATGCTTCTCATTTGGATCTCCCAGCTTAACATGGCACTCATGATGTTGTCAATATGAGCTAGCAAATGCGATATGGGCCACATCACTTAAAGGAAGTGGTTTCTATTACACATCCTGAAGATCATTCCCAAATCTTCAACAACTCTGACTGGGTGTCAGCCTAATTCAATTACATTATGGCAATATAAATTGATTTAATTAAAATTATGGAGGATAATACATGGCACTGTTGATGACTTGGCAATAATGTGGATTGAGTTATGATTGCTTGATGATGATTTTTGTGCTTACAATTTTATTATTCATGTAATATAAAATTATATGATTATCATGAAACAAGACTAACTAGGAATGTGGTTTTTGAGTGCTTGAGAGGGGCTGCCATCAGCTGAGTTAAGAGGGAGGGTATTATTGCAGAAAGGACTGTAGATATCAGATCAGAAACAGAATCGAAGGAAGGAAAATTATAGACACACCACATTGACTTGCATTTTGCATTTAGGCATGATTGGATGTTTGCTTGGTCTGATTTTGAATTTCATTAGAAAAATGGAAATGTTGCGCATGAATTGTTTTGTGACAATATAGACTTTGCACCCAAATAAATGTTTGTGAATAAGGTTACTTGCAAATGTATAAATTATGCATAATGACCAAGTGTTTGTAAATGTATCATCGACTGTTTCTAAAATCCTCCTTTGGTAAACCTTAAGATTCACTCCTTGTTTAGGTCCAAGACACCAAGTTGAAGCTGTTAGGAAAAGGTGGGGTGAATGTGCAATAACCCATGACACAAAACTTTTTATTTCAATTAATTTACTAAGCTTGCCTTTAAGGGAAAAACCAAACAGTTGGGTGTCAGTACCCTGGCACCAAAAATAAAAGCCCATTTTCCTTTTTGGGTGCCCTCATTTTGTCATGAACTAGGGGAAAGGAGGGGAGTAATTGATAGAGGAGAAGCACTTTGATGCAGTTCATGGTGGGGAGACTGTTTAAACAAAGAAGAAAACCCTTTGTAACCATCCCTCATACCACTTTTGGAGACCAACCTATTTTGGGAGGAAACTTAATTTGGGAAGATTAGGGTTTTAGGGAAGTTTTCCTCTGTTTTTGGAGTCGAACCACGATGGGATGTCTTTATAATCATGCCCTACCTTTGAAAGGGACATCACCATCACGAGGGCAAAGACAGCTTTTCTCATTAATTTCAGGAAGGCACATAAGCTTTCACAAGGTAGCAGACCAGTTTGGAATTTTGCTTTGAGTTTTGCGTCACAAAAATACCAGGTACCACTGCGAACCTCTTGTGTGGATCCTCTCCACAAGGCATGAAGAATAGTTTTGTTTTTCCCTTCCGAAATGTTAATCTGTTTCTCATAGCAAAATCCCAAGATAAATTTAAATATGCTTGTGCAAATGATGCATTGGGTTAGGAAGGAAAACGGAATTGGGTTGAATTCTAGCTTGATTATGATGGCAGCAGCTGAATCTTGTATGTGAATACCTATGTTATTCACTTATGACAACTTCTTCACCTCTGAACTAGGATAGAACAAATTGCATACCCTGGTATGATGTTCAACCTCTACTAGATGTGTGAAACGCTGAAATTGAGATATGGGTATTGTTCAAAAATTCTCAGTTTATAATGGGTTGAGCTCCATTGTGCAAAATGGGGTATATGGATGCACCTTGTGTGCGAGAAATTATATGATTCTGATTCACTGAAATCTTTGCAAATCTTGATATGTTGATTGGCATGTGTTTGAAGTATGAAACCCAGAAATTGGAATATGGGTATGATTAAGTTTTCAGTCTGAAATGGGTTGAACTCCATAATGCAAACGAGGGTATACAGAAGCACCTTCCAAACGAATGCTCTTGGCATTGTTTAATGTATGCAGCCCTCAAATTGAGATATGGGGATTGTTTGAAATTGCAAAACAGTAAAAGGGTTCTCTTGTTTTGGCCTTAAACTCTGACTTTCAAGTCTAAGCAAGAATACCATTCTTTTTCTGTAAAAATTCAAAATATATATATTCTATGGACTGCTTGGGAATGTTAACAAAAACCCCATATTGTATTGAAAAAAAATTTGATGGACTGCTTGGGAATGTTAACTCCTACCTTTCTGATTTAAAACCCTTGTTGAAACTGTCGCATATAAAAAATATATATATTCTATGGCATAAAAGAAGGGCATAATGTTTGTGAGATTTGGCATTGTGCCAACATTTTTACGTTATTGCTTGCTTTGGAACACCTGTTTATGTACAAATCCTAGTCCTGAAACGAGCCTGTCAGGGAAGAACACCCTGGGAAAATTACGAAAACCCTTCTATGACTAGAAGGATTGGTATAAAGTTATAAACCTACCTTTCAATGATATCTTGTGAGTCCAACAAGGAAACTTCAAAATCTTAATTAACCTTTTTGACTGATAGTATAAGCCTTGCATAAAAAGGCTGAACCTATATAAGGACCTTCTTTTGTTCAACTCAACGGACAACATGGCATAAATCGGATTCTTCAACAGTTCTTAACAAAGTGGAAATGTGATTTCATTTGTGCATTGTAAATGGTGATGGATAGCTAGCCTTGCTCTATTGACAACTTGTCCTGTTGACTATGACTGAAATAAAGTCATGCTTGTGTGTGGTCCTGTTGTTCGACTACTCCATGTGATGACCTTAGTGTCGCACCTTATAATGGAATGCTGTGCAAACTGTGAGAGAAAAGAAGCTTGAGCTTATCAGAAGAGGTATTAATGCAGAAGGACTCATATTCTAGGCCTTAAAGTGGGATGAACAAAGAGGAAATAGGCATGCTAATTTCTGCATTCATATGAGCCTCACTTATTGCCTACTTCTTGCACCCTGTGATAGACACAAGCTAGACTGTATCAGTAAAAACATGGCCAAGCTATGATTAAACAAATCATTTTGTTCATATGCCGCATGTGTGACTGCTTGATCTCTACACAATTTATGGTGTGGTGACTTCATGTAGAAGGAATGATACATTGCTTGTGTATCTTTGCATGCTTTTTTCCAACTTCATGTAGAATGAATAATTCATTTCTTGTGATCAAACTGCTTGACTAATGATGACTAAATGTAGGCATGGTTGCCATCCACGATTTTCTCTTCTATTATGCTGGTCGGTATTTGCAATCCTTGCATAAGGGTCAATTCTCTTCCATAGGGAAAAGAACCAAGGGAATTCTTATGAAGAATTCCATAGTTGGGCAGTAAATCGCCCCAATGATGCTTTCCCTCCTTACAGATCGAGTAGGCTCAGGTATCTTCCTTCTTTGGCCATCCCAAATAGAAAAGCGCACAGTGGATGTGGTGGTTTATGTGATATGGTCCAAGAAAGGGATTTACCTAAGTGAATATGTCTTTACCTTCTTCTGCATGCATGAGACTGATTATGTGATCCACCATCTTGTATGGATAGTTGGCTGTATTTTGTGGCTTGTTCATGTGATTTACCATTCTGCAGTTGTTTACTAAAGAATCTGAAGACATTAAAAAAGTAGTCATAAGAGGACAGTTCTCTTGTCATAATAATGGTTCGAAAGTTATGAATTATACAGCTGGAATAGTATCTCTTGAATGGAAAAGTTAAATGGTTTCTCTAGCGCACTTCTTCTAGGTGCTACTTGTGCTTGTTTACATGTATCAATGTTAAGCCTCTGTATTCACACAACAGTCAGACCTGATTCGTATATTGCAGTCTAGCTAGGTCAAACTCATGAAAGTCTCAACTTCTTGGCAGCTTTTGTGGTTAAATGCAATTTAATAAACTTGGCATCATAGCTGATTACACAAGCATAGTATTAGACTTGTCTTTGTCGTGACTTACTATGAATGTATTAATTTCATTATTGAAAAAACAGAGAATGGATCTTAAATTACTGTCTCTTAAGTCGCCTTATTTTTTGTACAGCCAACTTGTGGGTAACATTGAATTTTTTCAAATATTGTGGTGTTCTTCCTTGGGATACTTACTTTGAACATGAGTGTAGCTCTGTTGAATTTTATTATCAACATGCATTTGTCAAGTTCCTTGTGATACTGAAATACACCTTAAACCTGGAAAAAGAAGGACAAAGCAAGATTGATAAGACTATAATTCAATCTGTGAGAACTAAATTTATTTTATTCATTGTTTGATGATGGCATCTTGGATACTGAGCCAATAGAATTACACGGCAGATCACAAACCGTAAGTTGAACTAGTTGTGACAGTCAATTTCATGAATAGGGTATGAGTTGGTTGAAGACTTGTTGACCATACACCCTTGTACTGGAACAATTAATAGGATGTAACTTCTATGTTTCTATAGTGAGGTTTTTCATACCAAGGTAGTGGCATGTTGATGCCTGATTCAAATAGAAGGGGGGTGTTCTTTACGCAAGGAATTTGTACAATACGATTCTATTGATTACCTGTTTGATCGCTAGAGAAAACCTTCAAGCTTTGCAGAGGATAGAACCTTAAACTCTGATTGCAACTTGAACATTTTTCTGTTTTGCAACATGTGAAAGCTTTTATGAAGAAGATGGGGTTCCTTCTCATGCTTCCATAACAGCTGATTATGACCTGTCTGTATATACTTGATCCATCATAATGATAAAGTCTTAAAGTGTAGGGCATACTCTGTCCATTCTTTGACCACAATGGAAATTAAAGCTTTAATGTCCATTATAAATGAATCCTGTTTGTGTTATTGTTTCTCAAAACTATAGTAGGAATCCAGGTGTTGTAGGTGAGTTGGAGAGGAGAGGGCAGTCCTCAAAGGGAGGTCCCAGGTTCAAATCTCCACCCTACCAAAAAGCTGAATTGGGTATCCAAAATCCAATTGATAATGTTGGTGCGGGCAGGGTCGGGTGTGACTCCCGGGTGACTTTGACGGTGTAGAACCCCCTGTTCGTGGTCTCTTAGACCAAGGCGGCTCTGCAAGGGGTTTTTCTCTTAAAAAAAAAACTATAGTAGGAAGGATAGGAAACAAATTACCATCCAATGTAAGAAAACTGGAAAGATAACTTTTTGTTGAGTTGCTTGACTTGCAAAATGAAATTGGCTTTTACCAATCATACCATAAGGACCTTTCTGCTAAGCAAAACTTGGACACTTCCAGCAAGGATAACCTGCAGCATCTGAAAGAACCTGATTCTGGAACTTGGAAGAATCCTTGCTTATGCTGTAAGCATTATGGTTTTACCATTCGAATTTGTATAAAACGATAGCAGAATTACTAATTTCAATATTTGAAGCTTTTGTCAAATTGTTGCCATAGACATAGACTTGTAAGTAAGATGGGAGTGCTTCACATGGACGATAATGACATGATGAGCGTCAGTCCCAAAAACATTGATAAACATGGCTTGCTTAACAAGAATGTATGCTCCTTAATGGTGAAACTTGCTTGTTTAACTCTGTTGATTTTACTACTGAAGTGTATAAATATGAAATAAGCATGATGGCTGTTTTACAAATCTTAAATGATTGTTGATATAATATAATCATGTTGAATCATTACTTTTACACATGTGAGTCAGATACAATAAAGGAAAAATGTTGACTGCGTTGTTGGTAGACTGTATTGTGCCAGGTGGCAATTAATTGCTAAATTGCAGTGCTTTATGCTAAAAATAATTAAATAAAGAAATAAAATTAGCACTGTTTTGAGTCTTTTGACCAATCCCAAGTATGAGAGTTGTTACAGCAGGTGGTACTTTGTTCAATGTTCACACTCACACCAAACACAAGAAGCAAAGCTGTAGTCAGGTTGTATAGGTACTTTGCCAATTCAGGACAAGTGTTTCTTAGATTTAGCTCTTGCAGAGAAGTTTCCTTATTTACCCTAGAAGTTGGATACAGCTTCCAGTAACCAGGAAGGAACTAAGGTGATTTATAATGGTCTTCATCATTGTAATTATTCCTTCCTCCTCCTAATTATATCCACATTGTAATTCTACTTGTATGCTTAGAATAGTAAACTAGAAAGCCTTAATTTGCATATCAAGTTCGCCTCAGTTAGAAACTAAAGTCTTAATTTGCATGCCAGTTCATCTCGGTTAGACTGAATGAGATATCCATACTCACCTAAGCGTCACTAACTGCATGTAATTTAGACTAGTTGAGGTGTCTATGCATGCCCAGTTCATGGGCAATCTGCAACCACGCAACCTCATCTTTGTTTAAAAAGACCTTACTAATGAATAAAGTACACCATCATATTTGGCAGCTATCTACGCTCATTTGCATTGCAGTTTGTGCCTTCTGCTATCTTAATTTTACTACAGGGTCATATCACCTTCTATGGAAGTTTGATTTAGAAGAGTACATCACAGATGCTTGGAAACATTCAGCTGTTCCCCGAAACCCATCACAATATTCACAATACAACTGTTGAAACTTTTGCGTCCACACCAGAGGCTCTACTCACTGCATCGTGTATCTCGAACAAGAGTTATAGTTTGAAAAATGAAAATACTCTGGGCTGAGGTGGGCAATGGTGGTGTGAAAACAGCTAAATAGGATGGCTAGGGTTCTGGGATAAATAGGATAAATATGTAACGTCATGCTGCAAGGAGAAATTGTCAAATTACCTGTTCAGTTAGATGATGAGGCATACACCCAGGTGTTGTAGGTGAGTTGGAGAGGAGAGGGCAATCCTCCAAGGGAGGTCCCAGGTTCAAATCTCCACCCTACCAAAAAGCTGAATTGGGTATCCAAAATCCAATTGATAATGTTGGTGTGGGCAGGGTCGGGTGCGACTCTCGGGTGACTTTGACGGTGTAGAACCCCCTGTTCGCGGTCTCTCAGACCAGGGCGGCCCCGCAAGGGGTTTTTCGCTTTAAATAAAAAAAAGATGATGAGGCATATTTGTTTCGTCAAAAACACACTCTTGTCGATCTGCTTGGTCTCAAATGCAATATTTCTGATGATTAGCTAGACACGGTACCTCTCTTTCCTTTTGGTGGACTGCTGGTTTGCAATTATCTCTTTTTCTTTTTGTTGTCATTTTGCTTAATGTTGCTTTGGTCTTGATCAAATATGGTGGATACAAGTCAATGGGTTATGGCTGTTGGAAATTTTGTTTCTTTTCAAAGCATGACTATCAGATCTGTTGTCTTCTACAATATGCAGAAACTAGTAGGTTTAAAATGCAGATAATATAATTAATCTCTGTTATAATTGAGATTTAGTGTCTCGAATCTTGGATTCTGGATTGTTGTACAGTCATGGTGGTTACATATCTTTTTTAACCATGGGATGAGGACCCCAATAGAAATATTCTACCTTTTACCAATTTATTTTAACCCCAGAAAAAAAATTACAGTCTTTAGACCCAATATGCTTGAACTAATGTCGTTCTAGGTGGCACCATTAAGTTCTAGAATCTTAAAATTCATTGCAATTCTATTTGTTGGCAATGGCTTTCAAATAAGTTGAACTGATTAAATTAATATTATTCCAAGGAAACTCATTGAAAAAAATATTACTCCAAGGTACTAACTTCAATGTGATTGACTTGTCCAAGTCCTCTTACACATATTCATAATGTAATATGGAAAAGAAGTCTTAAAAGAAAATGATACTTAAGTGAGGCAAGTACTAACCTTTTGTAGAAGTAGATATCCGTAAAAGGTATGGACCTTCTGGTCCTTTTTCTACTTGAAAGAGGGAACCAAATGGGCACCCAATCATAGGAGCAAGTGAACATTTCAAATTTCCAATTTTCAAAGTCCTGAAAATGTTTAAAGTTAGAAAACCATATACTCCAGCATTTTCTCATAACATCTACGAGACAGGCAAGATGATAAAGAAAACTTGGATGAAACAAACTATGATCTTTCTATCTTACCAAATTAAAATTTTATTTTAACAAATTTAAATTTAAAATAAAACGTTTGAAGATATTTGATACATTCTATTACAAAGTAGAGGTCATATAATCTATTTTAAGTTCAAGTTTTAGAATTTAAAAAAACATGGCCAGTATCTTATATGCTATCATAGGGCTCTGGAATTGAAGCCGATTAAAAACAATTCAGCAAATTGATTTTTTCAATTATTCGTTCATTTCTACTCTGTTACTTATTCAAAACCGACACCCTGAAGGCCAGGGTATCACATAAACCAACTTGTAAACTACTAACAACAGCCCTAAAGTGAAGGGAAAAAACTGATTCTTTAACCTAAGCAACCGGGATTTTGTGCCCCCAATTGGAAAACATATTTAAAAAATAAATCTTGGTTTCTAATATTTCAGTTGCTAATATTTGACAATTTGACAATCTCTCTACACTTATATCGAAAAAGTTATCCTTGTCAATTTCTCTATACTTTATAGAAAACATTATACAATTGAACTTCAAAGTTTAGGTACCATGCACGGGGCTACTGTTCCTAAAATAACTATGCGGATGGTCCAATAAAATAAAAATAAAAAAGAATGCTTTTATAGGGAAAAATGGAATCTATCCTTAAACTGCGGAGAGCCGTGAATATTTATGCTATAGTATCCGCAGAGACATTTACATGCCACATTTTATTTTGCATTTTGTTGAAAATTTGAAATTTCCCTCCTAACACTCTGATTTTCTGGACTTTTCTGAAAGCTTTTGAATTACGCATGACACCGCAATTTAGCTAAAAACCTCCAAAACTTTCAGCTTTGCTTCCGCATGAGACCCCGCCCATACTATACAACATCAAACAAAAACAAATTCCTTTGCTTTGAAAAATCTTCAACCTTGTCGCATAACATAACACAAAACCCCGAGAAAAATTTAGATTTTCACCAGATACCAACAAACAAAAGCTAAGCACCACTACTAAAGCACTAAAAACACTCACTTCCTTAAACCTTTCCCTCTGTATTTCCGCAAGTATCATAAAGTGAGAAATTAAAAGCTTCCACGTTAAATGACAGCATAATACATACTGACACATTGAAAAAAAGAAGGAGAGAGAAATGAATACATACGCAGAAGAATTTAAGCGAGCGAAAGTGAGCTTGTCACCGTCATTGATATCGAGTAAAACACTGCAGCCCTCTAATGCCACTCTAGGGTTTAAATTTGATTTACTCGTCTCCATATTCATATATTGTATGATATTTTCTATACAACTACTTGGAGCTCACAACTCCAACTTCAAATTTCAAGCTTCTGACGGAATCTGAAAATGAATAACCTTAGCCTAATGAGAAGATGATAAATAAATATTGGAGGTCAAGTTTAAACTAGCTTGACGGATTTGCTTGTTTGTTTAGCCAGGAGGAAGGGAGAAAACGAAGAGGAGAAACGGAGCAGAGTGTTTAAGTGTATCAGAAATAAACTCTAATGAAAACTACCGCCATGTTTTGGGTTGATATATATAGTTCGGGGGTAGAGAGTCATAGAAGTCTTCCACGTTCACCGGACTGTGAACCAGCTGTTATGCTTCAAAGTAGGCGTAGGGCACACGTGTGCTTTACATCCTAAATTAATTAGGTGCACAATGTTTTTAATAGATGGTAATTAATATTTTTACCCCAAGGTAGTCTATTTTCTGCAACTATTTTTCTTGAGGGCACCTCATCAACGTGAGCACCCCAATTCACCATTTTAGAAGGTAGTCTATTTTCTGCAACTATTTTTCTTGAGGGCACCTCATCAACGTGAGCACCCCAATTCACCATTTTAGAAGGGGTCTTGTGTGCAATTTTTCTTATCATTTAATTAGGTATTTATTTATAATTTTTGTGTGGGAATTTTCTTATCATTTAATTAGGTATTTATTTATAATTTCTGTAATGATACAAGGTTCAAGGTTAAAATTTATTTAAGGTAGTATTTGTTTAGATAATACTATTTATTTATAATTTTTATAATGATATAAGGTTTAAGTTAAAATTTATGGAAAGGTAGTATTTGTTTAGATAATAATATTTTTTAAAGGGGATTTTTTATAATTTTTAGTTTTGTAAACTCAAAAAGATATTAAGGTTAAATTAAAGTTTTAACCATTGCTTCTATATATCCAAAAAAAAGTTTTAAAGTTTTTTTTTAATGTTTATAAAGTCAAAAGCATTATTATGGGGCATAGAGTTATCTAATTCAAACAATTCTTATATTATTGTTTTGTATGGGATTTGAAGGCTTTGAAATGAGTGACTATACGGAAAAATTTAAATAGTATTGAGGAGATATGACCATATGAAGATAGTCATTTCAAACTAGGGTAGTATAAAGATATTTTTTTCTAGAAAAGTGTTTCATCTTTCAACACTCATATATTTGTGAAGGGTTATCCGACTTAGATGATTCTTGGGACCTTTAAAATTAGTGATCATATAAAGGACTTCAATTGGTATCAAAGGAGATACAATTCTATGAAATCAACCATTCAGAACGAGGGTAGTGACAATTTTTCAAGTCGTAAGAAACAAAATTGCAAATATCTATGATAGGAGCAATTAAGGGTAGGGCATTAGCAAGGCACATTTTGTCTAGGCATAAAATTTTTCTGCTAAGTTTTATTTTTCTCTTCATTATATTAGAAGTTTCTCATGTAAATTATTGTAGTTTTTTTAAATAATATATTCCCTATAAGATATGCTGGTAAATTTTAGTAGATATTGAGTTATAGTTTATTTCTCGTGGAATAATTTGCAATTAAATCATTAGAATCATCCAAAGTAGTAGAGGTTAGGGAGGACCTCACAGGATAGTGATCTTTGTTGCTCAAATATAACGTAGTCGATGGTAAATTTAATGAGTCTTGGTCAGGCGCTTTGGCTTTAATAAAATAGATTGATAAGAGATGGAAATCTCTAAGAGTGAGTCTATCCTTTCTTCCAAAATGTTTCTTCCTAGCCATTTTTTGTTCAAAGGAGGAAAGAAGTAGAATCATGAAAGGGGGTCCTTTGTTTATGGGAAGAGCAAAACTTTTCCTTATCTATTGGTAGGAAGGATTTGTACTTGAAAATGTAAATCTATCCCTAGTACCTGTATAGGTTAGGATGTATGGGTTGTCCATCAAATTTTAGGAAATGGATATTTAAAGGCAACATGCAACACTCTAGGATAATTCCTTGAGATTTTAGAAACTATAAATAATGTGGGAATGAGATTGAGAAATGCATTAGATGGGGTGCTTAAATAAGCACCAAAAAGAATCCAACGGTTACAACCATAAGTAGGTAGGTGCAACCGCCCATAATACAAATAGTCTCAACAGACTAGCCTAACAAACTAAGCAACAGAAGCCAACGTTATCCATGAAGGGATTCACATCATACATGTCATAATCCAACATGATCCATAGAGGGATTCATGTAATACATAAAATAGCTTATAATCCTAAGCCTAAGAATATTACATCAAGTGTTCCTCATCATTCATCCCCATCATATAAGCACTGGACCCTAATGTTTTCAAGAGAGAAGGGAAGTCATGAGACATCTAGTGGTGTGATATCCAATAAGCCTAGTGTGGAAGCTAACCTTGACGAGAAACAAGGTATGAAGTGGAAGAACCTTGTCAAGTCTGATGAGTGTTTGTGTAGAACACTCTATCTAAATCAACCAAAAGTTGAAATCCAAGTACTGCATTTGTATGATGAGGAATACAATATTGATTCATTACTCACTTTTATTTTTTTTGAGTCTTTATATATGATGCACAAATGGCAAAAAATAACTTGAAGGCAATTGCACCACAAAACTAGGGGTGTTGGCTAACAAAAACCCAAAGCCAACACAAGCAGCACAAGGTCAAAAATCACCCAAAACCTCTACTAACCTAATCAGTTGATCTAATGAAATTTGAAATCCACATTGAGAGAGACAAGTCGCTAAAGGAAAAGACAACTTCGTTTATAGGAGTATCCATGTGATGCCTACGATCACATAAAAATATCATTGTCTTGTGAAAGAAGAGATAATGATAACTCTATTGGCCATTTTGTATTCATTGGGAATTTTGTTCAAGACTTTGGGTTCATTTTTTGAATGTAGCGACAGTATATATTTGCATATTTTTATGATATTTTAAATAATTGTACATTTCTGGTGCATGTTCAAAAAGTTTCTTTTTGAATTTATCTTTGTAAAATATTAATGGAGAAATTTTTGCTTAAGTCCAAGAGAATGAAGAAGACAAGTTATGAAGAAGAACTTGGTTAAATTGCCATGTATTTGCGTTCACCCCTAAGGAGAGGCGAACCCCCCATTTGCCCTTGAAAGGGGCGAACATGTTTAAAATTTAACTAAAAGGTGAAAGACTAGCGTGCAAGGTCACGTTTGCCCTAACATTGGGGTTAACATGTCGTTCTCCCTTCTTAGGGGTGAACGCGCTTGACGTCATTTGGAGGCACGTGCCCAAACCATATTACGTTTGCCCAGGTTGAGGGGCGAACATCCCGTTCGCCCTTCCCATGGGCGAACCAACATTTTAACAGATTGGGATCACGTTCGCCCTTCCTAAGGGGCAAACTTCCCATTCACCCTTTTAGGGGCGAACATACTTCCATTGTAGTCGCACGCGTGCCTTTCAGTTTGCAATGGGGCGAAACAGATGTTGAGACGAAAATAAGCATGGGCGAATGGAAATCTGGTCAAAGATGCTAAGTTTATGCATTTAATTAAGGATGCCCTCAGTAACTCTATTTTGTGGATCACGAAGGGGAAGGCGAGAAGAAGCGAATATTTATGATTTCCAATTACCAAAGGTGCTCTAGAGAGTTTAATGTTTTTTTTGCAATCTACGTACCCTCGCTCGAATTACGGATTTTCAAGAATTTATCTTCTCAAGAGGATGGATTTTCAAGGAATTCGAGGAGGATTTTGCTGGTTTGGTCTTTGATTTCAGGATATTTTATAATCCTATGTATTAAATGAAAGAGGCGCAAACCTCTATAAATACTAGACAAATTTCATTGTAAAGGGGGGTTAGACATTTTGCGAGAGATTTCTCCAAGCTCTCTGCATCAATACAAGGCATTAGATTTCTGAATTTGTAAGTTATCTTGTGTGTGTTTACTTTATGTGTAGTACGCTTCTATTTCCATTTGCTCATCTTGTTTGTTGTTATGTTTAAATTCTGCCATTGGATTTAAAATTGTTGATAAGAAAGTAAATGTTGGAGTACCATTTTGATAGTTGTTATGGCCAGATCATGGGCTTGTTATGTTCTGTTTCTTTTTACAAAAGCTAATTTGTGCTTGGGTTTTTTTCCTGCTAGTTAGTCTAACACCAGCCTTGCACTTTGGCCTGTGGCCATATTTCCCATTTCTTTATGCATATTTCTAATTTCTTTCTTGCATCCCTAGTATTTTACCAGTGTAGGATTTAGTTAGGGAACCAGCCCTCTCTAGATATTGGCACAGAGGACATCTCTTTCTTCTAACCTTTCAATATTGGCTGCATCCAGGGTGCATAAACGCAGTATTTAGCAATTAGGCAAATATTTGACCAACAAACTCCATCTATAGGAGTAGCCAAATAAAAGGACCATGATCTAGAGGATAGTTTGCTTCTAAAATAATCTTTGATGACAAAGTTGAACTACTGGAAGGTGCTCAAAAAATAAAATGCATTAATCAATTACAAGTGTCCTTATGGTAATCTTCTCATCTTACTAGATTGCATGCATAACTAGTTGCTGCAATTACTAGTTGTTATAAAGGAGATTACTAGTTACAAGGTTCACTTGCATTGTGGTAAGGAGTGCCAAGTACAACAAAGAATGCACTCCATATTACAAATCCACAAACAAATGCATATCATAAAACATGTCTAGACAACCCAAAACAACTAGGATATTACACATATTCATTAACTTGTTTTACCATTGTGAAGCAATCAAGGCCCTAGGTATCAAACCAATGTAGGTCCTATCTGTCCTTGACAAAGGTTTGTTAAAATCTACAAATCTCTCCACTCAAAGGATGACATCTACTCATAGGAGATATTGCACCGCTTTAACATGATGGATCCAATTATGGGAGCCGAGGATTTTTTTTATAAAATAGCATGGCACAC